>MU228114.1:798989-861987 GCA_018584345.1 Thuja plicata
AGTGTTAACTATGTCAGATACAAAACAATAAAGAAATGAATCATACACACATAACACATGAATTTTTAACGTGGAAACCCTGTTAAGGGAAAAACCACTGGGACCGGTACCCCAAATTTTCACTCTTGTGAAGTAAGCCCTATTAGGAGCCAACCCTGTTAAAGGTTACAAACACACGGTTAAGTGCGACCTTGTTAGAGGATTTTATACATAGAGGTTGTCACTTAGTATCGGGCATCTATTTTTACCATCCTTGAATCAGCCTCCTTTTTAGACTGTTAATAGGTATCAGGAAAATCCAATGCTACTTTCATGAATCAACCTTTTTGGCACTCCTTGGGATGTACCTCAATATATAGAAGACTGTTAAGTCCTGCTTGGTTAAGAGACTTGATGCTTCAATGGTTAAACTGAAACATTATGACCTGTTTCTAGTGCAACTATGAATTGCAGATTTTCAGATCTATTTAAGTACATTACCTCTCTGATCAATGTATCAATTCAATTCTTTGTGCTCCACACTTTTTGCTCTGTGATGCTGTGCTTCGCTGTTCATCGGTATCTACATAATTCCTTAGCTCTCCTTCAGCTTGATTGATCATGACTGTATGGAGTTATTCTTCATCAGTTTCTCTTCAGCATCCTCTTTCTATTCACTCCCCTTAATCCCTTTTTCATGCATATGAAAAAATGAATTAAGCTTGTCTCTTATATAGACATATATTCACTATTTCTTGGCGTGAGAAATAATCTAGCCAATTAGATTTAAAGTATAACTCCTGATTTGTCTTGTAATTATCTTCTTGCCAACTGTACAAATCATATTTAAATCAATCACTTAACTCTGGTCGAATAAAACAAAAAAAACAACCAGTTAAGTATATCTTTAGCTCTTGCCAGCTAGATATTTTGTCATTTTCTAAACTCTATTCTGTCGGTCACCTCTCTAGTTAGTTGTTGGTGACAACTGACAGTTCCGTTGGTGAGACTCCAGTTAGCTTCGTGATCTCTGTCTGTCGGGCATCATTGGAATTTTACTCGTCGGGCAACCTTCTAAATTTTCTCGTCGGGCATCACTGTGGTTTTTCTTCGTCGGGCAACACTATACTTTAGCTCGCCAGGTATCACTGTGACTGTTCTTCTTTGCTCTGACCGTTGGTGTGCACTCTGTCGGTGTTGTTTGTCACTTAGTGAATACATGACTTTTATGTATTGCTGAAAGCATAACCTTTGTTCCATTGATTCTCTGAAGTCTTTGGCATTATGTACATGACCGTACAGATGATATTAAGTTGGGGCGGATTTACTATCAAGGCCTGGGTATTGGGACTCCCTTCAAAATCTGGAGGTGCATTCCCTGTATCTTCAGTTGACATCAATGACAATACAATACATTAACTGATTTAATGCCTTGCATTATCTTCAACTTAACATTGTCAAACATTCAATCAGTTACATGTCATCACTAAGCAACAATGACATACTTTGGGTACATAATCCTTCTGTATTATGACTGCTTTTTGGTGTTTTGTATTTTTATGATTGTTTTATAGAGGATTCGATGCAACTACTATTCGAACAACGTAATTGGCATTTTCCATGATGTAATTTCTAATTTCCATATTGCTTTCATTTTTTCAATCGCCACATTTTCTAGCCAAATGACACATTCACCTAGTAAGTGTAGGTATAAAATTTTTGCAATTTGCTTGAATTTTCTATCTTTTATTTATAGTTTCTAGTTTTCTGTGTGTTTTTCAGTGTCTAGATTAGGGTTTTGGCTACTGATCTTTGGTCTTAAGCTTGTGGTGTGGGCATTGGGTAGAATTTATAGAGGACAATATCTAAAATCACGTGTCTTCCTCACATTTCATTCTATTAAGTTTAATTAACCATCGTGCTTGAGTGTTTGGAACGCTTGTTCTTTTTTGTGGGTGGACCTATCGTGGCACTAAAAGGTGACCACAACACCCAAGTTTCATTTTATAGAGGGCCTGCCTTGGTTTGAAAAAGAGGTACTCGCCACCAAGGGATAGACCCAAGTGGTAATAGGCTAAGGCCAAGATACTTCCATAACATTATATAAAAAAAGTATTTTGTGATTAAAGTCGTAATCAACATGTGTGGATTTGTCATACCGATGAAATTATTCCTCAATATCCATGTGATGTATAAAAACCATTCATTACAAGACATAAAACACCTTGTTTTGAAAGGAATGGGAGGCCCTTTCATTGGGTGAATTGTTGTGTGTATGTCCACCTAAATGGACGCCCTTACTAGACACCATTTGTTGTAGTTTCCCAAATCCCAATACCTTTTGGTGCAGAAGGTCATACCTTCCAATATGCCCCTTCTTTACCCTCATTGTTGAGACATAAATCCCTCTGTTATATCTATGAATCTTCGGGGTAAGAGATTAAGGTGATTCTCATTCCATGTAAGGGGGAGCCAGTGACACCCGAGTCTCTACTTGTCCACCTTGAGGTATTATATGGAGAAATCCAATTGGGGTGTAGTGAGTATAGCCACATTCCAGCCTAGGTAGTGCTTGTCTTCAAATTGCCTTTCTCTATTGTAAATACCTATAGAGTCAATTGGGCTTGACAAATTTGTAGCCCTCAATCCATTCACCTTGGTTTTTGAGGGTTCAAAGAAATCATAATATCTTGTTTCTTCATTGTGCTTGTTAAAATTGACAAATTTCCCCAAAATTCACAATCTGACATTGACAAATAGAAATATGTGACTGGGCCTTTCTAAGATGTAATTGATTTATCCAAAGATGCATTTGACACTTTTTGATATGCAATTGCCACTTTTAATCACATTTGTTATTCTTGGGATGCAATTGCCTATTGAGTAACCTACCCAATGCCCATATTTGTTCAAATCATTTACTAGTTTATTCACCACAATTGCTTTTTTCTACTACGCATAAGTTGATTAAATTTTACAATTGCCTTGTTTCTGTAATGCAATTGTACTTTTCTGGAATGTGATTACTTGACAAAATCAATCTTAGAATCTTGCAATCAGAAAAATTAGGGTTACCACATAGCTCCCTAAGACATGTCGAGACCATAGTTGGCATTTTGTAGTCTTGCATACATCCTTTAGGGTTTTCATTTTAGGGTTCTAATTGCATCATTCCTTTCCTAGGTCAGAATCTTACATTCTTCCTAGGTTATCCTTGTTCATTACATACATTCTTTAAGGTTTTGGGGTTTCCTATTTTACTTTTTCCTACATCCTTTAATCTTTTTAGGTTTTCCTATTTTCCTTTTGCATACATCATTTAAGGTTTTTAGGGTTTCCTATTTCCTTGTTGCATCCAACTAGAAAGAGACACCACTCTTGATGGCTTGTATGTTTTCATTGATAGAAACCACACATGATTCAAATGGTATCTTGTCATATTTTTTTGATACCAATGAATTGGAGAAGAAGTTGGCTACGTATGGAAGAACACAAAAAGTGTACAGGTCAAAATAAATGATTTGATACATCCAAACAGTTTTGAGTTTTGAGTAGAAAACCTAGGGGGAGCTTCCATAAGGTATACTTTACCTTATTCCAACTTTGTAGTAGTTGGAGATTTTGGATGAACAAGTTATGGTCTCTTGAGTATTGGAAATGAGTAAACAATGAAGAATAGTTAACAGGTAGTTAGAAGACCAGTTGGTGATCCTATCAGATCGATGGGATGAATTGTTTTTTAGGTTGAGATGTTAGAGATGAAATGGTGGAATAAATCTATGTAGTTGATCGAGGTTAGGAATAAGTTTTGGTTATAGATTTGGCTGACACTTCACACATTACACTTTATTTTATATTGGCCGACCAATAATGATATTATTTTTGATAAAGAGTATATATGATCGAGTTTTTGAGTTGATATCGTAGAGAGATGGACATAGATGGTATGGTATTGAAATATGTATATTTTGTATGTGCGCATGACATGTAATCAGTGGTTCGATTGACAGTTGAGCAGAGATATTGCATTGCACCTACATGGAACTGTTTTGACATATATAGATGTGATCTTTCAATTTATCATTTTGGATTGTAGTCTAATATATATTGTATATAAGTGAGCTTTCCTAAGGGTTGTATCCCTCTTTTGTATTCAAGCAGTGAGCTCTAGGCAGTGTGCCTGAATGCATGTGTATTCCCCTTTTGTACTAAACCTTTAACAATGTTATTTATTCTACAGAGTAAATCTCTTGGGTTTGATCCCCATTGTGGATTTTCCCTTGACCAGTCCATGCTAAAAATCATGGTGTTATAATGTTGTGGATGTATGCTTTTATATTTCTTTTTATTGTTCCTTATTGCATTTGGTTTATGGTTAAAGAAATATGATCACCAAAGTTAAAAATAACAGAACACTGATTCACCCCCTCTCTTAGTGTTCCTTAATACCAACAATTGGTATTAGTGCTTGGTGCCTCAGAATAAGCTTAATAACTTAAGGAAGATATTGATGGGAGAAAACATGAGTTCATCTCAACAATATCTCCTGGTTGCACTTGAAGACCTTGATGAATGTAAGAATGAAGTCCTTGATCTGAAGAATAAACTTAAAGATGTTGAAAGTTACATTCAAAAATTGAAGGACTGGTTGAACAAATCTATGGAGAAAAGGAATGATCTTGTTGAGAAGTTACACTAGAAATAAAGAAATGATGATTCACAATCCTTGAAGGAAAATCTTATGAATGTGAGTAACTTTAAAAATAAAAATAAAATCTTGAACAATCCTTAAAGAAGAAGACGAAAGAATGTGAAAAAGGCAAATCATGAAATGGGAACTAGGGAAAGAATACTAAAAGAAGAAATAGATGGAAGGAAGAAGCATGGAGATTATCTTATTCAGAAATAAAAACATCATGATGATGAGCTTAGGAAACTAATTTGAGGTCTTGAAAGGGAAAATGAAATTCGTAGGAATGGGATTGTTGCTGCTAATAAATTCAAAGCTACTTCAACGAAGCTTGATGAACAACTTGAGAGACAAAGGAGAAAAAGAGATACACAAGGAATTGGTTATGAGAAGGGAGAAAGGTCTGGATCTAGTCATGAAAATTCTCTATCATAAAATTAGGATGAGAGGTCTAAGAGGACACCTATTAGGCAATCTAATGCTAAAAAATTAATCGGAGATGTTTTGTATGTAACAGATTTGGTCATAGAGAAACACAATGCGGACAAAGAATAAATGCTACATCTTTTTAATGATATTGTTTCACAGGCTATTAGTATAGGCACAAATCAAATGAATGCAGATCTAAGGTGAGTAGTTCTGTAAACAAAGGGAACATAACAGGCTATAAATGTAACAAATTTGGACACATGGAAAAGCAATGCAGTTGAGGACAAATCAATAAAAATTAAGGTATAGGAAATATAATGTGAAATATTTCAAATGATATAATCTAGGTCATATTGCTAAGTTCTCTAGACTCAGTAATGAAACATGAATATGAGAGGTTTGGTGCGGAGGAATAATGTGCAAAATAGTGATAAGGGAAAAAAAAAAGGTTGATGTTGAAGGGTTAGAAAGAAGATGAGTAATACATGGGTACCAAAAATATATTTATATGTTTATAGAGGTTCCACACTTTCCCTTGGTGTGGAAAATTTATCAAGAAACTGAATTAGGTCATAGATCTAGGGGGAGTTTTCATGAAAAATCTTTATCTGACCCCTGATTCTAATGGATTGATGAATGCAATCGACATATTCATATGCTTTGATGAATTTAGAACATGATTAAATCATCTCCAATGGTATATGAAATTTTTTGGAAGGAATGCATATGGATTTCTGAGTGATAGTTTGAATGTAGTCTGAAGCTAGGGCATGACACATTAATTGTACTTTACTTTTGGTATGCAAAGGTTTAAAAGGGTATTTTTGACACTTCATTATTCATCACGCTACTTAGAAAGAGTGGTTGAAGATCATGGAAAGGTGATTGAAAGAAGGCGATTTAAAAATATCTTGATTCCAACCCTTGCATCGACGAAAAAGGTATTTATTATCTTGCAACTTGATATTTTTAGCACATAATCATGGATACACCTTTGATTGTGGATATTAAGGATCAACCTAGACCTAAATTTAAGAAGCATCCACATAAATCCCTCGTGGATGACCCATATGCTTATTTTTATACAGTTCCATATGGTGTCTTACATGTTGAGGATATTAGGGCATATATACATTGCAATCTTGAAAACCTAGAGCATCATGAAATTCATGAGCTATACAAATACTTAGTTGTGATTTCTTAGTTAAAGGATGAGTATAAGGCTTTGGAAACAAAGAAGATAGCTCAAGTTAGTTTTCCAACTTTTGATGAGCTGGAATGAATAACGTTTGTACTTAGCATAATTCATGATCAGTTCTTTTGGTTAGACAAACACTATAAAATCAACAAGGAAGTATTGGAGGCAGTGACCGGTTTTAGTTCTAGTGGTGAGGTGCCTTCCCTAAAGTCAATTAAGAAGGACTTGGTGACTGAGTTGACTAATTTTCAATGAGATAAGTGTGCTATGACTATTTAAAACATCAAACAACTAGATGTTAGGTTTGCATCTATGGTTTTGGTTTATAAAATATATCAGTCCAGCAGAGAGAAATTCATTTCAAGCATAACCATTCATGTTTCATATAGAATGGTCAAAGAGGATTGTAATTATGAAAAATGTGAGGCATTAAGAATTCATCTCTTAGAGAACTTGGAAAATAAAAAGAAAGAAAAAATGGATATTCAAGTATGGCTCATTGATCATATACATTTTATTTTATTTCATGAACTACTTTCTTGGAGTTGGAGACATTTGGTGGAAGAAAGACAAGCCAGTAGCTATTTAGATCAATGACTATTACTTTACACCTGATTGCAAGGCTCGATGGAGTAAATTTTGGGGACATTTAAAATATTTTCAGGATGAAATGCATCTAAGGTACATAGTTCTTAAGGATATTGTTGAGATGTATGAGGACAATATATATTTTATGGTTGGGACTGATGACTTCTTGATGGAAGCAGTAGAACCAAGAACTTTGTGGATTATGCCTATGGGATATGAAGTGGATCCTATTCTACTTGAGATTTATGACAGATATTTTCTTGACAAACCAATTGATCCCAATGAAGAAAGTTTTTGTACGTATAAGGAAAAGAGCCTAAAACTTCATATGGAGGTTAATAAACCTTCAAGAGAAAAAATAATCAGAAGAGAAGTTGAGTTAAGGGGAGAAATATTTGGTTTCACAAAGGAAAAGATGACAGAAGAAAGGAATACGTTTGAAGAAGAAGAAATGAAGAAGGCAAAAGGGGAAGGTCCTAGTGATGTTGATGATGATACACCATCACCAAGCACCACACCTATTGAATCTTTGTCTAAGGCAAGAAAAACAAGGAGCTCAACTCAGATTTTAGTTAGTCCACCTGAAGATAAGAAGCCTACTACTGCTACAAAGAAGATAGTCACAACTAAGACCCCTACACTAGAGGCAACTTAATCTAGATCAATAAAAATGAAGGTGAAATCAAAACCTACTAGTAAAAGAGTAAAGAAAAAAGAAAAAGAGTGCATAAATGATAAAATGAGGATGATAAGGATGAAGAGACTAACTCTAATGATACTATCAAGAAATTGAGATCAAAGGGAACTATGGTAGCTAAGGTAACTAATGCATCACCATCTAAAGAGGAGCTTGCAAGCAAGCAACCTAAAAATTACTTAGGTAAGCCACACTTTACTGTAAACGATGTAATTAAGAATATCCCAGTTCATGGGATTTGAGTTTAGTTGAAGAGATACTATAATAGATATGATGAGCAAGATAAGAGTATGCTTGAGGATGCAGTTATTGCATACTGGCACAAATATAATAGATCTTTGATTGACCTTAAAGGAGAGATCCCAAATGAATTATTTGATATTTAGAAGCTAGAAGACTTACTACAAAAGATGAGGACAAGAAGATGCGAGAGAGTCTTAGTGAAACTTTTTCTAGTGATTGCTACTAATGAGATTGAAAGAATACTTGAACTTTTAAAGAAGGATTTTTTGAGAAAAAACAATAAAAAAACCTTATGATTGGGAAAACCGATGAGGTGATAGAAGATATTGAGAAAGTTATAAGAAATTTTTTCCTACAAAATTCGTGTGATGTTATTCCTAAGTTTGACGGAAAGGATAAACATAATGACACCATTGTTCATGATAGTAAATCGATGGACACATCTTTCCATGTTACACATGAGGATCCCAATGTTTACATCTCGGGTGTACCTATTACCTTTACAATTAAGACCGTGGTAGATAATGAGGAAAATAAGGAAGACTTTGAAACTATGGAAGTTGATACTCTTGATAATGAGCAAATAGAAATGAAGGATGATACTGAGAAAATTAATGATGATCAAACTAAGATGAAATAAGATGAGATAGAAAGAATGAGGAAGAAGAGAAAGATAATGATAAAAAAGAAGTAGGTAAGGAAGATAAAATTGTAGATAAAGTGAAAGATGATGCAGAGAAAAAATAAGAGAAGATGAATGCAATAAGAATAGAGGCAAGAGACACTGCGAAGGCAGTGAAAGAATTTCTTGATGAAGACAACCCATATTTGAATGAGATAGAAATTATTCAAGGACCAATTCAATTGGATTCTTTGAGTCCAATACAAATGATGAGACTTGCTTCAGTAGCTCAGGCCAAGGCAAGGAAACAAATTTTAAAGACTCATTTTAAGGATAATGAACTATTAGCACGTGCATTTGATGTACTTGGAAATATCATGCTGACCTATGCAAAGGATCAAAATGATACACCCTCAGGTCATCTTGTAGGAATTCTTAATGCTGTGAGTACTCATTTTTATTCATTGGAAAATCTAGCTATGATTATAGTTCATAGTGAATTTGATGAGAAAAGGTATCTTCAACTCCGTGGTTTGAATGCGAAGGATAATATATAATTAGGAGTTGGCATACAAAGGTTGAAAGACCCCCCTGATCAAAGGTGGAAACATCTATAGAGAATGAATTACATATCCTAAGAGTTTTGAAGACATAGAAAAGTTAATCGAGAAGAGTGAAAGAAAACTAGAGGAGTTTTCTAAATCTTATGATCCCTTGAAAACTTCAGCTTCTATTTATGGAGGATAAGTTATCACCTTGATGGACAACATCAAGAAATTGGTTACAAAAATGGAGAGGATGAAAGGAAGCATCAGTGAGCTAAGGAAACTGATTGAACCTAAGCTAGACATATTTCTTTTTTGTTTGAAAGAAGCTGAGAGAGATTATAATTATCCTTATGCACATGATCTTGAATCGGAAGGGGAAATTTCTTATGTTGTTTGTGGAAAAATTCATATTATAGACAATCTAAAGAAGAGTTGGGACTCTAATTTTGGTTCTCTGAGGAAGAATTACATGGTTAATGGAAAATCATGTGTTTGTTTTTCTATTTCCAAAACATGTTCCCTAATATCGGTAAAATTACATGGTCAATGGGCACTCCAGCCATCATTCAAATCAATAACAGTCTCATAATCTTAGGAAATGATTTCACTCGCAAGGTATGGGGTTAGTTTAAATAATTTCAAAAGAGGATGCATGAAAAGGAAAGGATACCATTTGAAATTTTTGAAAGGTATAAGGATACTATTTTCTTCATGGTAGATACAAACACTTGTTTGATGGAAGCAGTTGAGCCAAGGACCTCATGGATGATGCCTATGGGTTATGAAGTGGACATAGACATTCTCGTTGTATATGTAGACAATTTGTTGGCTCAACTAGTAGATCCCAAGACTCTAAGGTTTGGGACATATCAGGAGAAGTATCTTCAAGTGCACAATGATTTGATGGAACTTGTTAATGAAAGAAAGGTGAGAAAGTAAGTTGAGAAATTCATGATTCAAAAAGGTTTCACAAAAGAAAAAATTGAGAAAGAAAGAGCTAAACTTGTTTTAGAGAAAGCTAGTACATCTAGTTCAACAAAAGATGGTGATGATTTTGAAGTTGTTGGTGTAACCATTAGTACCTCAATCAGTTGAAAAACTAGAAGTGACACAAGAGTCAAGAAGGAGAAACCTTAGCCTCCTATCAAAAGACAAGACAATAAATATGAAAAGGGTGCTAAGCCTAAAACTACACCAGCTAAGGAGACACAAAACACATAAAAGGTGACAGGCAAAATGAAGAAACAAAAGGCAAATAGGGTTAATAAATTTCTGATGGAGAGTGAAGGGACAAAATATGAGAAAGACCAGAAGGAACTCAAGGAAAAAGGAAAGAAATCCAAGGTAGTAGGTTCTCCCACTACCAAAAAATGTTAAGTCTAAATCTGACAAGGTAGCTTCTGTCAATGCAATCATTCAAAATGTCAATAAATATGGGATAATTGTTGGAGTTAAAAGGTATTATCACTTACTTGATGAGGTGTTGTAATTGCAAGCATGAATAAGCTAACTCAAATTTTAATCCAACTACAAGGACAAATTCATAATGCCTTACATAATAAAATTGATGCAAGATGGAAGGAAACACTTATAAAGGATAAGGAGTTATTAAAGTATGCTCATTAGAGCCTATTCCCTGACTCATCTGAGGAATAAATAAAGGATATGATTAAAATGGTAAGACCTTTATTTAGGACTAGATCAAGAGTTACAAATTTGTTAGTTGGGGAGACTCAATTGGTGTAGGATGAAACATATGAGATTCTAAGAGGACATTTAGGTCTGGTGAAGGATAAAAGTGAAGAAATACATATGAATGTTCAAGAGGAACCAATGAAAGAAAAAGAGAGTGATCTAGTGGTAACTCAAACTGATGAGGGATTTACTATTGATGGTCTGAAGATCACACTTGAGGAAATCCGAGATGAGATGGACAATACAGGTGATATCCCTGATATAGAGATAAAGGATGAGCACATGGATACACAAGATCAACAAGAATCACATGAGAAACAAGATGTACATAAGGAAAAAAAGGAAGAAGGGACATTATTCATGGGTACTCGTCAGGATATGACCGATGATACACAAGATAAAGTTTCTATAGATGATCAACAACAAGAAAAAGTCAAAGAAAAGGAGGTTATAGATGATGTTTTGTAGGAACAAGAGGAGGAAACTATAGAGAAGGAACGAGATCAATAAAAGGTAACACATTCCTCATAGTCCAAGATAAGAATTGATGAAGATGATATGTTGATTAAGGGAAAAAAATAATTGAGCACTATGATCCCTAAGGAGATGATAGAATTTTCTATGGAAATCAAGTCAAAGGGTAAAAAGGAAAAAAATATGAAGCAAGAAGAACAAGAGACTCTCACTACTAGAGATATACTTTCAGATTTACTGAGAAATGTGAAGTATGATGAGACTGCTACACTGATAGAGAAACTAGCCCATTTGGTCACTACTACAGGTGAGGAAATGAATATTTTAGAGGATGATGTAACTTTGAAAGAAGAGGACTATGAGAAGAAGAGATCATAGTAGTTAGCATAGTCAATCATTTCAAACAACAAAACACTTACTTTGGCTATAAATAGGGTAAAGGATGCATTAAATGAAGGTGACAAGATTCTCAAATCTATCTCTGACTTTTCCCAGTCCTTGAACAAGTTAGAGAGGGATAGATGTGAAGCTCAACATGAGATTAGATTGATTGTTGCAAATTCTGATCCTATACATGAGCATGCTCCTACCTTTGGTGCTAAGGTTAGAAATATAAATCAACAGTTGAAATCATATAGGAATGAGCAAGACAAGAGGATAGCTAGCTTAATGGAGCTGCAAGTTTATTGATTTCAAAGTTAGAAATTTTGCAACATGGTATGAAGGAGGCTTAGAAGGCTCTAGTGTTCCCATATGTGTGCAAAGTTGATGGTTTCAAAGAATTACATTTTTGCTAAGTGCACATATTTTCATTGTGGAGAACTTATTGAAGACTTGGGACATTGATTTACAGATGTTGAAGGGTAACCATAATGATGTTTTCATTAGAATGTAACTAGGTTTTTCTACTCTTACATAAATAAATTTTGACACTTTTTGTAATAGCTTTGTCATTTTTGTCAAAGGGGGATTCGTGTAAACAAGGGTGAAATTTGGCTAAGTCCATGAAAAATGAAATGCAATGATTTAGGGGAGTAGTACACATGTTTGTAATTCCTATGGGGAACTATTGAGCTATCAGGGATTATTTTACTTCTTTGCAATGTAATGTTTTCTTTTTCATGTATGCTTTAGCTAGACACTTAGAAATTTTTTCTAAGTGTTGCCATCAATTCCAAAGGGGGAGATTGTTGGCATTTGGTGAAGATGATCTAATTTTTGATCATGTGATTATATTTTGGTGTTTTCATTGCTGGAAACATGAACTATTGGAGGCATGAGATCTATTTTACTGATGGTGTTGAATGATCCAATTGGAGAATTGACTAAGTGTTTAGTCAACAGAGAAGAAGACAATATGCAAGGTACAAGCGACCAAATTTGGAGTTGGAAATTGACTTAGGTGTGTGCTCATGCATTTATCATCTATAGAGGAAATTATATCTATATCTATGACCACATCAATTAACTTGAAGAATTGAGCATGTTATTGAAGATTGAAGCAACACTGGTAGGAAGGACATGAGTCGGATAAAGTGAGTTTGGTTAGATCAACTAACCTATCAATTTAGTGTTAGTATACATTTTGTTTACAAATTGGTTACTGTTGAATTTATTGAGTTGATGAATGCATTTTGGCGCGATCGGATTTGATTTTTATGTTGGTGGGTACAACATTTTTTGGCAAAGGCCGACTTGGAAAAGTTGTTATAAAAGAAGGATGAAATCAAATTTTAGATTAAAATGTGGTGATGTGATAGGTGATTGTGATTGTGTAAACATAAAGAAATGAGATTTGATGTTTAAGGTGGTTTTTGTGATCATAATTGAATTGGATTTGTCAGATAGGAGGTTTCATAATCAAATCATTCATTCTTGGGTCTATCTCAAGGCAAGCCCTAATAGGTTTGCAGGTCAAATCCTTTAACAAGGTCACTCCTAATAGGGTGAGAAGGATCTCTAATAGGATCTAAATTATAAACCCTCTAACAAGGTGACTCTTAGAAGGAGTTTGTAATACCTTAACAAGGTAGTTCTTAATAGGACTTGTATTAGCTCCTAACTGGGCTAAAGATATTCTTAACCGGGTATACCCTTAGTAGGGTGTTTGTAATTTGTCATAACAGGGTAGACTTTAGTGGTGCACTAGTGAAATTTGTGGGTATCATTCCCACATGTGGTTTTCTCCCTTTAAAAAGGGTTTCCACGGGAAAAATCTTGTGTCTTGAGTTTACTTTATGTGAATGTTTTATTTTCTAAGCTTCTATGTAGTATTTCCTTTTACAGGTTGGTTATTGTGGAAGTTATTTGAGAAGTGTTTTAGATTTGTGGTTTCACTGATTCACCCCCCTCGGTGCCTTTAAAGACTAAAAATAAAGTATATTATTCCAGAAGGGAGAACTCCATTTCAAGCATAATTATTCATGTTTCATATAGCATGGTCAAAGATGATGGTAATTATGACATATGTGAGGCATTAAGAATCCAAATCTTAGAGAACGTGGAAGATATAAAGAAATAAAAATGGATATTCAAGTATGATTCATTGATCATATACATTTTATTTTATTTCATGAACTACTTTCCTAGATTTGGAGACATTCAGTGGAAGAAAGACAAGCTAGTAGTTATTTAGATCAAATACTATTACTTTACACTTGATTGCAAGACTCAAAGGAGTAAAGTTTGGGGATATTTAAAAAAAATTAGGATGAAATGCATATAAGGTACATAATTCCTAAGGATATTTTTGAGAAGTATGAAGATAATATATTTTTTATGGTTGAGACTGATGACTACTTGATGGAAGCATTGGAACTAAGAACTTTGTGGATTATTTCTATGGGATATGAAGTAGATCCTATTCTATTTGAAATTTATGTCAAATTATTTCTTGACAAACGGATATCCTAATGAATAAAGGTTTGCTACATATAAGGAAAATTGCCTAAATTCATATGGAGGTTAATAAACTTGCAAGACACAGGAGAATCATAAGATGTTGGTGTAATTAGTTATTCTAATTACACTTTACTTAAGTTTACATAAGATAATGTATATTCATATTAGTTTTCATATAGACACATAGGAGTTTGAATTTCATTTTAGCACATTTTGTAGGAGAATTCCATATTAGGTGGAGTTAGTTGTTATCTCATGTGTAAGATCCACCTTTAGTGCTATTATCACATTATCATCCTCTCGTTGTTGCACATGTTTGCACATACTTCATTGTATAATGTAGGATGATCCACCTTTGGTGGACATGTGATTCCGCCTAATGTGGTTAATAGCTTATCACCTCCTTATCATGTAGTCTTATTGCATTTCCTATATATTAAGGAACTCCTACATTGTATTGATCCATTATCATCTATTATTGTTTGATTATTGATCATCTTTGAATCCAGTCAATTGAGGATCATATAATTTTTTATCTCTTGTTTGTACTATCTATTGAGCTTCTAGATCTTGGCATATTCTTTCTTCGCCTTAGGAAAATTATTAGAGAAGATAAGTTGAGTTAAGGGGAGAAAGATTTGGTTTCACAAAGGAAAATATGATAGAAGAAAGGAAGAAGTTTGAAGAAGAATAAATGAAGAAGGTAATTGGGGAATATCCTAGTGATCTTGATGATGATGCACCATCACCAAGCACTACACCTATTGCATATTCATCTAAGGCAAGGAAAACAAGGAGTTTAACTCAGATTTTAGTTAGTCCACCTACAAAGAAGAAGCCTACTGCTACTACAAAGAAGACAATCACACCTAAGACCCTTACACATGAGGCAACTTAATCAAGATAAAAAAAACAAAAGGAGAAATAAAAACCTACTAGTAAAAGAGTGAAGAAAAAAAGAAAAAGAGTGCATAAAGGAGAAAATGAGGATGATAAGGATGAAGAGACTAACTCTGGTGATACTATCAAGAAATTGAGATCAGAGGGAACTATGACAATTAAGGTAACTAATGCACCACTATCTAAAGAGGAGCTTGGAAGAATGAAGCCTATAGTTGACTTCGGTAAGCCACATTTTACTGTAAATGATGTAATTAAGAATATGACAGTTCATGGGATTTTAGTCTAGTTGAAGATATAGTATAATAGATATGATGAGAAAGAGAAGAGAATGATAGAGGATGCATTTATTACATACTTGAGAAAATACAATAGAGAATTGATTGAACTTAAAGGAGAGAACTTAGATGAATTATCAGACATTTTAGAAGCTAGAAGACTTACTACAAAAGATGAAGACAAGAAGATGAGAGAGAGAGAGAGTCTTGGTGAAACTTTTTCTAGTGATTTATACTAATGATATTGAAAGAATACTTGAAATTTTAAAGTATTTTTTGAGAAAAAAAGAGTGAACAACCTTATGATTTGGAAAACCAATGAGGTGATAGAAGATAATGAGAAAGTTCTGAGAAAAGTTTTTCTACAAAATCAATATGAATTTATTTCTAAGTTTGATGGAAATGATAAACATAATGACACCATTGTTCATGATAGTGAAATGATGGAGACATCTTTCCATGTTAAACATGAGGATCCCAATTTTTACATCTCATATGTACCTATTACCTTTACAATTAAGACTATGGTAGACGATGAGGAAAATAAGGAAGAATTTGAAATTGTGGAAGTTGATACTCTTGATAATGAGCAAACAAAAATGAAGGATGATACTGAGAAAATTGATGATGATCAAACTAAGATTAAAGAAGATGAGATAGAAAAAAATGAGGAAGAAAAAAAAGACAATGATAAAAAAGAAGAAGTAGGTAAGGAAGATAAAATTGTAGTTGAAATGAAAGATGATGCAAAGATGAATGTGATTAGATTAGAGGAAAGAGACACTATGAAGGCAGTGAAATAATTTCTTGATGAAGACAACCCAAATTTGAATGAGATAGAAATATTTGAAGGAACAATACAATTGGATTCTTTAAGTCCAGTACAGATGATGAGACTTTCTTCAGTAGCTTAGGCCAAGGCAATGAAATAAAATTTGAAGACTCATTTGAATGATAATAAACTATTAGAACATGCATTTGATGTACTTGGAAAGATCATGCTGACCTATGTAAAGGATCAAAATGATATACCCATCAGGTCATCTTGAAGGACTGCTTAATGTTGTGAGTACTCATTTTTATTCATTAGAAAATTGAGCTATGATTAAAGTTCTGAATGCATTTGATGAGAAAATGTATAATCAACTCAGTGGTTTGAATGCAAAGGATAAGATATCATTAGGAGTTGGCATACACAGGTTGAAAGACTCTCTGATCAAAGGTGGAAACATATATAGAGAATGCATTACATATCCTAAGAGTGTTGAAGACATAGAAAATTTTATCATGGAGAGTGAAAGAAAACTAGATGAGTTGTCTAAACTTATGATCCCTTGACAACTTCATCTTCTAGTTATGGAGGATAGGTTATCACCTTGATTGATAAGATCAAGAAATTGGTTACAGAAAATGAGAGGATGAAAAGAAGGATCAGTGAGCTAAGGAACATGATTGAACCTAAGCTAGACATCTTTCTTAGTGGTTTGAAAGAAGTGGAGAGAGCTTATAATTCCCCTGATGCACATGATCGTGAATCAGAAGAGAAACTTGATTTTTTTTGTGGACAAATTCAGATTATAGGTAGTTTAGAAAAGAGTTGGGACTCTAATTTTGGTTCCTTGAGGAAGAATTTATTAAATGTTTTCAAAATTTTGTAAGTATAATTGTTATACTTGTATGTGTGCCACTTATATGGATACCTCTATAGGATTTTTGTAGATGAATTTTGTTGTGAATACAAGGAATTTTCCATTGATGTCAAAGGGGGAGATATATGGAGTGAAAAATATGTATATTCAACTCAAGGAGTGCATAAATTTGGGTAGAGATATTTTGGAGAGAGAAGTTAGATTGTTTGGCTTTACTTATTTTGGACACTTAGTCATTTTTCACTAAGTGTTTCCATCAATGCCAAAGGAGGAGATTGGTTGCAAGAAGCACTCCTCTTGATAACTTGTATGTTGTCATTGATGGAAACCATACATGATTCACATGGTCACTTGTCATATTTTTTTGATATTGATGAATTGGAGAAGAAATTGGCTAAGTATGGAAGAACAAGGAAAATGTTCATGTCATAGTAAATTCTTTGGTATAGCTAGAAAGTTTCAATTTTTGAGCACTTAACCTAGGGGGGGTTTCCATAAGGTATACTTTACCTTATTCTAGCTTCACAACAATTGGGGATTTCAAATGAGCAAGTTATGGTGTCATGAGTATCATAAATTAGTAAACAGTGAAGGAAAGTCAATAAGCATTTAGAAGATCGGTTGGAAATCCTATTGGATCGATGAGATGAATTATTTTTGAGGTTGAGATGTTATAGTTGGCATGGTGGAAGAGATATATGAATTTTATCAACATTAAGAACAAGTTTTGGTTATAGATCTGGATGACACTTCACACGTTACACTTTATGCTCTTGTGGCCAACCAATAATGTTTTTTTTTTATAACAAGTATATAAGATCAAGGTTTTGAGTTTATTTCATAGAGTGATGGACATAGATGGTATGGTATTGATATATGTATATGTTGTATGTGTGGATGTCATGTAATTAGTGGCTTGATTGATAGTTGAGCAGAGATATTGTATTGCACCTACATGGAACTATTTTGGCATATATCGATGTTATCTTTCAGATCAACATTTTGGATTGTATTCCAATATATATTGTAAATTAGTGATATTTCTTAATGTTTCTAGCCCTATTTTATATTCGAGCAGTGTGCTTGAATTCACTTCCATTCCCCTTTTGCACTAAAACTTTAACTTGGTTATTTATTCTGTAGAGTAAATCTTGTGGGTTTGATCCCCACCATGGTTTTTTACCTTAATTGGGGTTTCCACACAAAAAATTGTGGTGTTATGATGTTGTGGATGTATTCTTTATGTTTCAACTTATTATTCCTTATTGCATTTGGTTTATGGTTAAGAAATCTGATCACCAAAGTTAAAAATAGTAGAATATTGATTCACCCCTCTCAGAGTTTCTTAATACCAACACATCCATCATTAGGGTTTTACAATTTTCCCTTTGCATACATCATTAGGGTTACCTTTCATATTCCAAAAAATTAAAAAAATCCCCAAAACATAGTTATTGCATTCATTATACTTGGATATTTTACTTTAGGGTTATCTTTTGGAAACTAAAGGTACACTTTTTGGATTCTTCCCATAGTGGTTGATAGAATAATTTTGACCTCCTTAATCTAATTATCCTTTTTTTCATAACCAACACTTTATCAACTTGTCACTTTTGTCACTACTTAGAGGTTAAGGAAATTCTCTCAATTGTTTAGGTTATTTCCTAAAGTTCTATTGTCAAAATTTCCCAAAATTACCTTAGACATTTATATGTCCATTCCTAGTCATCATAATCGTCTTTCTACCTTTTGCATTTACCTTAGTCATTCCAAAAATAACCCCCCCGCCAAAAAAAAATAAAAAATAAAAAAATAAAAAATAAACTAGCGTCATTCCTAGTTGTCATAATCATCATTTTACCTTTTTGCATTGTACCTTCTACATTTTCAAAAAATAAAAAATCCCAAAACAAAATTAGTGTCATTCCTACTTGTCATAAATGTCATTTTAACTTTTTTCTTTTTATCTTTTCCATTTCCCAATTAATAAAAATCTAAAAAAAGTGTCATTCCTAGTTGTCATAATTGTCATTTTACCTTTTTGCATTTACCCTAGTCATTCCAAAAAATCAACCACCAAAAAATAGTGTTATTCCAACATTCTTAGGTTTAATCCTTAGAGTCATTCTTGTGTTTTCATATGCCAACTACATGATCCCAAAGGGAAAGGTTCAAATGGATCCCAATACTGACCCTAATTGTAATCCAACTAGCAAGATAGACTTTTCATTTATGGACTTTTAAAATGCCAATAACTTAAAGATATCCACCTAGTTATTGCATTCATTAGACTTTAAAATGCCAATAACTTACATAGTTATTGCATTCATTAGAACTAGATATTTTACCTTTAAGGTTATCTTTTGGAAATTAGAGGATACACTTTTTGGTTTCTTCCCACAGTGTTTGATAGAATAATTTTGACCTCCTTAATCTAATTATCCTTTTTTTCATAATCAACACTTTGTCAACTTGTCACTTTTGTCACTACTTGGAGGTTAAGAAAATTCTCTCAATTGTTTAGGTTATTTCCTAAAGTTCTATTGTCAAAATTTCCCAAAAAATACGTTAGGGGTTTATTTTTCCATTCCTAGACATCATAATCGTCTTTCTACCTTTTGCATTTATCTTAGTCATTCCAAAAATAAAAAAATCCCCCCCCCCCCCAAATTAGTGTCATTCCTANAAATAAAAAAACCCCCCCCCCCCCCAAATTAGTGTCATTCCTAGTTGTCATAATCATCATTTTACCTTTTTACATTGTACCTTCTGCATTTAAAAAAAATAAAAAATCCCAAAAGAAAATTAGCGTCTTTCCTAGTTGTCATAATTGTCATTTTACGTTTTTTTCTTTTTACCTTTTCCATTTCTCAAAAAATAAAAAATCTAAAAAAAGGTGTCATTCCTAGTTTTCATAATTGTCATTTTACCTTTTTGCATTTACCCTAGTCATTCCAAAAAATCAACCATAAAAAAACATAATGTTATTCCTAGATTTTTAGATTTGATCCTTAGAGTCATTCTTGTGTTTGCATATGTCAACTACATGATCCAAAAAGGGAAAGTTTCAAATGGATCCCAAGATTGACCCTAATTGTAATCCAACTAGCAATATAGACTTTTCATTTATGGACTTTAAAATGCCAATAACTTAAATACATCCACCTAGTTATTGCATTCATTCGACTTTAAAATGACAATAACCTAAACATAGTTATTGCATTCATTAGACTTGGATATTTTACCTTTAGGGTTATCTTTTGGAAACTAGAGGATACAATTTTTGGATTCTACCCATAGTGGTTGATAGAATAATTTTGACCTCCTTTATCTAATTATCCTCTTTTTCATAATAAACACTTTGTCAACTTGTCACTTTTGTCACCACTTGGAGGTTAAGAAAATTCTCTCAATTGTTTAGATTATTTCCTAAAGTTCTATTGTCAAAATTTCCCAAAAATTACCTTAGGGGTTTATTTTTCCATTCCTAGTCATTATAATCGTCTTTCTACCTTTTTCATTTACCTTAGACATTCTAAAAATAAACCCCCACCAAAAAAAAAAAAATTAAAATAAATAAATAAATAAATTTTAGTGTCATTCCTAGTTGTCATAATCATCATTTTACATTTTTACATTGTACCTTTTGCATTTAAAAAAAATAAAAAATCCCAAAAGAAAATTAGTGTCATTCCTAGTTGTCATAATTGTCATTTTACCTTTTTTTCCTTTTTACCTTTTCCATTTTCCAAAAAATAAAAAATATTAAAAAAGTGTCATTCCTAGTTGTCATAATTGTCATTTTACCTTTTTGTATTTACCCTAGTCATTCCAAAAAATCAACCATAAAAAAACATAATGTTATTCCTAGATTTTTAGATTTGATCCTTATAGTCATTCTTGTGTTTGCATATGTCAACTACATGATCCAAAAAGGGAAAGGTTCAAATGGATCCCAATATTGACCATAATTGTAATCCAACTAGCAATATAGACATTTTATTTATGGACTTTAAAATGCCAAACTTAAATACATCCACCTAGTTATTGCATTCATTAGACTTTAAAATAACAATAACGTAAACATAGTGATTGCATTCATTAGACTTGGATATTTTACCTTTAGGGTTATCTTTTGGAAACTATAGGGTACACTTTTTGGATTCTTTCCATAGTGGTTGATAGAATAATTTTTACCTCCTTAATCTAATTATCCTTTTTGTCATAATCAATACTTTATCCACTTATCACTTTTATCACTACTTGGAGGTTAAGAAATTTATCTCAATTGTTTAGGTTATTTCCTAAAGTTCTATTGTCAAAATTTCTCAAAAAATACCTTAGGGGTTTATTTGTCCATTCCTAGTCATCATAATCGTCTTTCTATCTTTTGCATTTACCTTAGTCATTCCAAAAATAAAAAATCCCCCCAAAAAATTAGTGTCATTCCTAGTTGTCATAATCATCATTTTACCTTTTTGGATTGTACCTTCTACATTTTTTAAAAATAAAAGAAATCCCAAAAGAAAATTAGTGTCATTCCTAGTTGTCATAATTGTCATTTTAGCTTTTTTCTTTTTACCTTTTCCATTTCCCAAAAAATAAAAATCTAAAAAAAAGTGTCATTCCTAGTTGTCATAATTGTCATTTTACCTTTTTGCATTTACCCTAGTCATTCCAAAAAACCAACCATAAAAAAACATAGTGTTATTCCTAGATTCTTAGATTTGATCCTTAGAGTCATTCTTGTGTTTGCATATGCCAACTACATGATCCCAAAAGGGAAAGGTTCAAATGGATCCTGATACTAACCCTAATTTTAATCCAACTAGCAAGATAGACTTTTCAATTATGGACTTTAGAAATCCAATAATTTAAAGACGTCCACCTAGTTATTGCATTAATTAGACTTTAAAATGCCAATAACCTAAACATAGTTATTGCATTAATTAGACTTGGATATTTTACCTTTAGGGTTATCTCTTGGAAACTAGAGGGTACACTTTTTGGAATCTTCCCATACTGGTTGATAGAATAATTTTGACCTCCTTAATATAATGATCCTTTTTGTCATAATCAACACTTTGTCAACTTGTCACTTTTGTCACTACTTGGAGGTTAAGAAAATTCTCTCAATTGTTTAGGTTATTTCCTAAAGTTCTATTGTCAAAATTTCTCAAAAAATACCTTATGGGTTTATTTGTCCATTCCTAGTCATCATAATCGTCTTTCTATCTTTTGCATTTACCTTAGTCTTTCCAAAAATAAACCNAACCCCCCCCCCCCCCCCCAAATTAGTGTCATTTCTAGTTGTCATAATCATCATTTTACCTTTTTTAATTGTACCTTCTACATTTTCAAAAAATAAAAAATCCCAAAAGAAAATTAATGTCATTCCTAATTGTCATAATTATCATTTTACCTTTGTTATTTTTACCTTTTCCATTACCCAAAAAATAAAAAATCTAAAAAAAAGTGTCATTCCTAGTTGTCATAATTGTCATTTTACCTTTTTGCATTTACCCTTGTCATTCCAAAAAATCAACCATCAAAAAACATACTGTTATTCCTAGATTCTTAGATTTGATCCTTATAGTCATTCTTGTGTTTGCATATGCCAAATACATGATCCCAAAAGGAAAAGGTTCAAATGGATCCCAATACTAACCAAAATTGTAATCCAAGTAGAAATATAGACTTTTCATTTATGGAATTTAAAATGCCAATAACTTAAAGACGTCCACCTAGTTATTACATTCATTAGAATTTAAAATTCCAATAACTTAAACATAGTTATTGCATTCATTAGACCTGGATATTTTACCTTTAGGGTTATATTTTAGAAACTAGAGGGTACACTTTTTGAATTCTTCCCATAGTGGTTGATATAATAATTTTGACCTCCTTAATCTAATTATCCTTTTTGTCATAATAACCACTTTGTCAACTTGTCACTTTTGTCACTACTTGGAGGTTAAGAAAATTCTCTCAATTGTTTAGGTTATTTCCTAAAGTTCTATTGTCAACATTTCCCAAAAAATACCTCAGGGGTTTATTTGTCCATTCCTAGTCATCATATTCGTCTTTATACCTTTTGCATTTACCTTAGTCATTTTAAAAAAAAAAACATCCCCTACAAAAATTAGTGTCATTCCTAGTTGTCATAATCATCATTTTACCTTTTTGCATAGTACCTTCTGCATTTAAAAAAAATAAAAAATCCCAAAAGAAAATTAGTGTCATTCCTAGTTGTCATAATTTTCATTTTACTTTTTTTCTTTTTACCTTTTGCATTTCCCAAAAGAAAAAAATCTAATAAAAACAGTAATTCCTAGTTGTCATAATTGTCATTTTACCTTTTGCATTTACCCTAGTCATTTACAAAAACCAACCATAAAAAATAGTGTTATTCCTATATTCTTAGATTTGATCCTTAGAGTCATTCTCGTGTTTGCATATACCAACTACATGATCCCAAAAGGGAAAGGTAAAAATGGATCCCAATACTGACCCTAATTGTAATCCGACTAGCAATATAGACTTTTCATTTATGGACTTTAAAATGCCAATAACTTAAAGACATCCACCTAGTTATTGCATTCATTAGACTTTAAAATGCCAATAACTTAAACATAGTTATTGCATTCATTAGACTTGGGTATTTTACCTTTAGGGTTATGTTTCGAAAACTAGAGTGTACACTTTTTGGATTCTTCCCATAGTGGTTGATAGAATAATTTTGACCTCCTTAATCTAATTATATTTTTTGTCATAATCAACACTTTTTCAACTTGTCACTTTTGTCACTACTTGGAGGCTAAGAAAATTCTCTCAAATTTTTAGGTTATTTCCTAAAGTTCTATTGTCAAAATTTCCCAAAAAATACCAGAGGGATTTATTTATCCATTCCTAGTCATCATAATCATCTTTCTACCTTTCGCATTTACCTTAGTCATTCCCAAAAAGAAAATTCCCCCCCCACAAAAAAAAAACAAAAAAATTATTGTCATTCCTAGTTGTCATAATCATCATTTTACCTTTTTGCATTGTACCTTCTGCATTTTCAAAAAATAAAAAAAAATCCCAAAAGAACATTAGTGTCATGCCTAGTTGTTATAATTGTCATTTTACCTTTTTTTTAACCTTTTTCATTTCCCAAAAAATAAAAAATCCAAAAACAGTGTCATTCCTAGTTGTCATAATTGTCATTTTACCTTTTTGCATTTACGCTAGTCATTCCAAAAAATCAACCATAAAAAAACATAGTTTTATTCCTAGATTCCAAGGTTTGATCCTTAGAGTCATTCTTGTGTTTTCATATGCCAACTACATGATCCCAAAAGGCAAAGGTTTAAATGGATCCCAATGATGGACTATAATTGATTGAACGTTTGAAGATGATAAGTTGATGATCACCAAGCTGCAAAAGTGAATGCAAGACATTAAATCAGTTAATGTATTGTATTGTGATTGATTTCAGCTTGATATGTTTTGAATGGTCATGCGCATATTCTCATAAACTTAAAAGCGTTGAAGGGACAAAGTTTATGTGGTCAGTAAAAGATAAAAGTTCAGTATACACCAAGTGATAGTAAACATCGACATACAGTGGACACCGATGGACAGAGAAAAACTGAATAGTTCACAGTGTATACCGAGCACCACATTAACTGAGTAAGTGGTTATCGAGAAAGAGATATTTACCGAGCATAATTGGAGTGGTCACTGAGCTAACTCAAGTTTTTATCAAGCGTAACTGAAGTCAATGACTGAGCTAAATGAAGTTGATCACTGATCAGAACTAAAGATAAAGAACAAAAAAATACTTAGCTGACAGGAGCTGTAGTTAGACTGACTGATTGATTTCTTTATTATTAATGATCAGTTGAACTAAATAAAAAGAGGGAGATTTAAAGCATGTTTTATTCACAGATAACAAGGAGAGATTTGTGGAATAAAATTGAAGGAGATCTTTACGGATTAAAGCAATCCTGGCAAGCTTTACACATCAAGAAGTGATCTATGATGAAAATAAGGAGATTGAACAACTAAATCATGTCTATATAAAGAGATAACTAATTAATTATGAAAAAGGGAATGTTGAATATAGTTCTGATGAAGATAGAAGTCTTCATGCAGATCTGATCATACAGGATGAAGACCAAAGCCAAAGAATTCTGCAGACACCGAGCAAAACAAAGAAGGGAACAAATGAACTGAAGAGAATATTAATCACTGAAGTATTATTAGAATAACAATAGATCTGAATATCTACAAGATAAAGTTGCATTATTGAATAAATCATTTACTGTATAACCATTGATTCAAAAAATCTCTTAACCGAGTGGGATTTAACCATCCTTATTGTATTGAGATACTCAAGAGTATCAAAAGGTTTTCTTGTTGATAGAATAGTGAATGCTAGGTCAAAAGACAAATTGTTTGTTTTGAATCCTCTAACAAGGTCGCACTTAACAGTGTGTTTGTAACCTTTAATAGGGTTTTCTCTTCACCGAACTCACTTTAGAAGAGTGAAAATTTTGGGTTACCGGTCCCAAGTGGTTTTTCCCTTAACAGGGTTTCCACATTAAAATCCATGTACCAAATGTGTATTTATTTCATTGCATTGATATTTTACTTTACACATTACTAAAACTGGATTGGTCGGTAAACACTAAGTTTAATTGTTGCTACTCGGTAAAAGCTAGAAGAGATAAATAATATATCTTACCAAGTAGTATATATATTTGTTAAAGTTATGTAAGGCATACATCTTGATGGAATTAAAGATAACTAGAGGATTTAAATTTTGTTTGGATTTTTGGAATTATTTTAAGGCCACTGATTCACACCCCCCTCTTAGTTATTCTAATAATTGGTATCAGAGCTTTGGTGCTTGGAAGAAGATTTTAAAGACTTAAGCTAAAGATCAAAAGATGAGTAAAAGGGATGTGCCTAAGATGAAAAAACACAACTTTGCATCATGGAAAAGTAGGATAAGACTTCATCTATTAGGTATTGGAAATGATTTCACACAATGCTTGGATACCGAATATGTTACACCTACTAGAACTCTGACTGTTGATCAATTGAGAGAGAAACATGAACACAATTCTATAATCATAGAACTTTCTTCTTCACCATCCGATGCTGAATTTGAAGATGTGAAATCATGCACCACTGAAAATAAAATGCGGGAAAAACTCAAGCTAGTACATGGAAGAGACACCAATGTGTTGAGAGCTAAAGCTGATATCCTAAGATGAAAATTCTGAGAACCTTACTGTTTGTTAATGCTATTAGAGTATCTGCAATTCAAGAAATGAGAGCAGTAGCTAGTAACAATGTTACTCTTGATATTTTTATTGGTAGACTTATTTCATTTGAGATGAACAACTATGACAACAATGTCTTACCAACTATTGAGTTCGCATTCAAATCTTCTACGAAAATAAGCAAATCTAGTAACAAACACACTATGAAAAATGATAGTGACAGTGATAGTGACAAACAAGAACTTGATGACAGATCTTATGAAAATAAGTTTGACATAAGTGATGACCGAGACTACAGAAGAAAATGACAGTCTGACATAAGAGACAACCAAGACTACAAGGACAAAGGCAAGAATTCTTGTTACCTAGTCGAAAACAAAGCTGAAAATACTGACACCGATTCTGATGAAGATGTTGAGGTAGTATTTGTTGCTATGAAAGATGATTTAGATGAAGAAGAAATGCATGTTGGAACTACACTCATATCTAAAGTTAGAAAAAATGATGTCTAGATTATTGATAGTGGTTGTACTCACCAATGACTAGAGATAAAGAAAAGTTTGAAACTTTTGAATATTATAATGGTGGATCAGTTAGGATGGGTAATGGCTCACCTTACCTAGTTGAAGGAAAAGGAACCATCATGTTGAATAATTTGATCAGATGTGAAAATGCATATTGGGTGAAATGAATTAACTATAGTTTATTGATTGTTTCACAGCTGAACAACACAGGACACTGAGTTGCATTTGAGAAAAAAAAGGAAAAGATCTATAATAGAACATGAAAGTTGATCGGTACTGGAGAACAAACAAAGGGTAATCTATTCTATCTTGATGATATTGAGACCACTTGTTTATTGGCTAGAAATGAAGATGTTTGGTTATGGAATAAAAGGTTATGCCATGTAATTTTTGACAACATGGTTAGGATAAGAAAGAAAAGAAAAGTAAGAGGCTTACCGAGTATGTAAAAAACCGGCCATGTTATGTGTAAGATTTATAAAAAAGGAAAAATGAAAAAGTCTAGTTTCAAGAGAAAAACCTACACATCTAATGCTATTCTGGAATTATTCCATACTGACTTATGTGGACCAATGAGAGCAAAGAGCTATTATGGTGATCAATACTTCATTCTATTTGTTGATGATTATTCTAGCATGATGACTCTCATGTTCTTAAAAATGAAATCTAAAGCATTTAAGATGTTCAAATTGTATAAAGCTAAAGTTGAAAAACAAAGTGGAAAAGAACTAAAATGTTTAAGATCAGATAGAGGAGGAAATATTTCTGATGAATTTAGTAACTTTAGTAATGAGCATGGGATTACAAGTCAGGTTTCTACACCAAGAAAACCACAACAAAAGGGGATTTTTGAAAGGAGGAATAGATCAATTGTTGATTGTGCCAGAACACTGATGATTTTAAAAGGCATCACACAAACATTCTGGAGAGAAGCTGTAAGTATTGCTGTCTATACACTAAACTGAGTTCAATTAAAGAAAGACACCAATAAGACACCTTATGCGCTATGGTATGGATACACACCGAATGTGAGTTAATTTAGAATTTTTGGAAGTCAATGTTATATATTGAAATATGATAAAAATAAGAAACTTGATGCTAAAAGTGATGAAGGAATATTTCTAGGATATTCTACCAAAAGAAAAACTTATAAATGTCTTAACAAATCTTCTAACAAAAGCATTGAAATTTCAAATGTTAAAGTGCATGAATTTGTAGAGAAAAATAACAAGTAGAAAGGAATGAGAAGATTACAATAGATTTGTCTACATTGAAGAACCTGATGCTTTTTCTGAACAATAGTGTACCACTACCGAGCAAAAGAACAATGCAACTGAGCAACAGGCTGCAAACACTGAGAATATAGAAAATGCTCACAATGGTGAACCAAGCAATGGAGATCAAAATGAAGTTCAAAATGATGGTCAAAATGATGAACAAAGATCTTAACTTGTACTTGCTAAATATGTCAAAAGACACCATCCACATGACCAGAACATTGGAGACAAAAGAGCTAGAATGAGAACAAGAAGTAAGTCACTTAACACTAGATTCTTGATTTGTGATTTTGAGCCCAAATCTATTAATACTTCACTTGAGAATCAAGAATGGGTTAGTGAAAAGAATGAAGAGATTAAACAGATTGAGAAGAATAAAACATGGACATTAGTACATCGATCAAGTGATAAAAATGTCATTGGTACCAAATGGATATTCACAAACACACTGAATGAGAATGGAGAAGTCACAAGGAACAAAGCAAGACTGGTATGCAAAGTGTATGCACAAGAAGAAGGTATTGACTATGGAGAAACCTTTGCACCCATTGCTAGACTAGAAGGAGTAAGAATCCTATTTGCTTATGCTACTTTTAAAGAATTCAAAGTATACCAAATGGATGTTAAATCTGGATTTTTGAATGGAATACTAGAAGATGAGGTATATATTGAACAAACTGAAGGGTTTGTTGATCCTAACAAGAAGAACATGGTTTTAGACTACACAAATCCTTGTATGGATTGAAACAAGCACTGAGAGAACGGTATGAAAGTCTTCACTCTTATCTCATTAGTATTGGATTTGTTAGAACAAGTGATAACAGTAATCTGTATTTGAAAGGAGATACCGATGATAAGATTTTGATTACTGAGACATTTGTTGATGATATCATATTTGGAGGTAATGATATGTTATGCAATTCATTTGCTGATGAAATGCGTAAATAATTTGAGATGTTAATGTTTGGAGAGATCAAATTTTTGCTTGGTCTATAGATTCTACAATAGGATGAAGGTATCTACATCACACAGTCCAAATACATCAAAGAAATTATGAAGATATTCAAAATAGAAGACTCCAAACTAGTTGGAACACCTTGGCAACCAGATACAAATAGACAAAGGAAGACAAAGAAACCAAGGTAAATCAGAACTTATATAGATCTATGATTGGAAAACTAATGTATGTTGTGCACACTAGACCAGATATAGCACATGCATTTGGTATAGTTGTAAGATTCTCTACTAATCCTAAGGACTCGCACATGACTGTTGTCAAAAGAATTTTGAGATATCTGAAGAATACTGAAGACTATGGTTTGTGGTACAATAAAGAAGAAAGAATTGAGCTACAAGTTTATACTGATGTTGATTGAGATGGAAACATAGATGATAGAAAGAGAACAATAGGAGGAGCATTCTTTATGGGTGACAGACTTGTCACATGGATAAGTAAAAAGCACAGATGCATATCACAATCAACTGCAGAAGAAGAATATGTGGATGCTGCTGCAAATTGCTCTAACATTGCATGGATCAAACTATTGCTGAAAGGTATAAATGAAGAAATTCTTGACCCAGTAATTATCTATTGTGATAATAAAAGTGCTATCAACATTTCAAAGAATCCTTTGATGCATGCTAAGACAAAGCACATAGCTATTAATCATCATTAATTGAGGGAATAAGTACAAGAGAAAGAGGTGATACTAGAATATGTACAATCCAAAGAACAATTAGTAGACATATTCACAAAACCACTGCCAAAGGATACATTTGAGTACTTGAGGAATAGACTAGGAGTTTGGCCCTTCTGTATTGGTCACTAAGTTGACTCAGAGGCTGTATCAACCTACACATTATCAGAAGATCAATCATGCTTATGCAAGCTGAGATATGGACTACAATGACATATTAGTACAAGAAGGTACTTATCTGAACCACACACCAGAGATATTGTTGGCTACTACTGAGTTGTATTGTAGATGGATAGGAGATTCAATGATATATTTTTTTGTTTGGCATTGCTGTAAAAGGGAGAGAAGAATTCAATGAAATATCCATCAGAGAGAGAAATGAAATATCCATCAGGGAGAAGAACATCATTCAAAGGGAGAGAAAAGATTAGAAAATGAAGTTTCTACAAAGGGAGAGAAAGATCCAAAGATGATGAAGAGAAAGATATTCAATGAAATAACCATCCATCAAAGGGAGAGAATTTAAGAGAATTAACACTGCATATCTATCCAGAAAAGGGAGAAGAGATTCTACAATAAAGGGAGAGACAAAAGTAGAAAACAAAATTTCTACACCTATCCATTGAAGGGAATGAAGAAAGGGAAAACACTCAGCAAGAATCAAATCTAAGCTAGAAGAGCTTACCGAGATTCAAATATTTGAATTGGTTATAGAACAATAAGTTTGGTATGATATGAAATATTTCATATTGTGTTGCCATCAATGCCAAAGGGAGAGATTGATGAACTATAAGTGATTAAATGTTTGAAGATGATGAGTTGATCACCAAGCTGCAAAAGTGAATGCAAGACATTAAATCAATTAATGTATTGTATTTTAATTGATATCAACTTGATATGTTTTGATTGGTCATACACATATTGTCATAAACTGAAAAGATTTGAAGGTACAAGGTTTATATGGTCGGTAAAAGATAAAAATTCAGTATACACTGAATTATAGTAAACACCGACGAACAATGCACACCAACAGACAGAGAACACTGAGCAGTTCATAGTGTATACCGAGCACTGCAGTAACTGATAAAGTGGTTACCAAGAAAGAGTTATTTACCGAGCATAAATGGAGTGGTCACCAAGCTAACTGAATTTATTACCGAGCGTAACTGAAGTCAATGACTGAGCTAACTGAAGTTGATCATTGATAAGAACTAAAGATAAAGAATGAAAAAATAATTAGCTAGCATGAGCTATATTTAAACTGACTGATTGATTGCTTTATTATTAACTATCATGTGAACTAAAGCAAAAGAGGGAGATTTAAAGAACATTTTATTCACAGATAACAAGGAGAGATTTGTGGAATAAAACTAAAGGAGAGATTTAAGGATTAAAGAAATCATGGTGAGCTTTACAGATCAAGAAGTGATCTACGATGAAAACAAGGAGATTGAAAGGCTATTTCATGTATATATAAAGAGGCAAGTAATTCATTATGAAAAAAGGAATGTTGAATATAATTTTGATGAAAATAGAAGTCTTCATGCAGATTTGATCATACAAGCTGAAGAAAAAAGCCAGAGAATTCTACAGAGACTGAGAAACAGAGGACAGAGCATTCACCAAGAAGAACAAAGAAGGGAGAAAATGAACTTAAAATCATATTGATTAGAGAGGTATTATTGGACTAACAATAGATCTCAATATCTGCAAGATAAAGTTGTCTTATTGAACATCATTTACTGTATATGTTTAACCATTGATTAAGAAAATCTCTTAATTGAGTGGGATTTAACCATCCTTATTGTACTGAGATAATCAAGAGTATCAAAAAAATTTCTTGTTGACAACATAGTGAATGCTAGGTCAAAATACAAACTGTTAGTTTTGAGTCCTCTAACAAGGTCACACTTAATAGTGTGTTTGTAACCTTTAACAGGGTTGGCTCTTCACCAAGCTCACTTCAGAACAAAGAAAATTTTGGGTTATCGGTCCCAAGTGTTTTTCCCTTAACAGGGTTTCCACATTAAAATCCATGTGTCAAATGTGTATTTATTTCATTGCATTGATAGTTTACTTTACACATTACTAAAATTGGATTGGTCGGTAAACACTAAGTTTAATTGCCGCTACTCGGTAAAAGCTAGAAAAGCTAAATAGTATATCTTATTGAGTAGTATATATATTTGTTAAAGTTATTTAAGGTATACATCTTGATGGACTAAAAGATAACTAGAGGATATAAACTTTGGTTGGATTTTTGGAATTATTTTAAGGCCTCTAATTCACCCCCCCCCCCTCCTCAGTTATTCTAACACCCAATACTAACCCTAATTGTAATCCAACTAGAAATATAGAATTTTCATTTATGAACTTTAAAAGGCCAATAACTTAAAGACGTCCACCTAGTTATTGCATTCATTAAACTTTAAAATGCCAATCAGTTCAACATAGTTATTGCATTCATTAGACTTGGATATTTTACCTTTAGGGTTATCTTTTGGAAACTAGAGGGTACACTTGTTGGATTCTTCCCATAGTGGTTGATAGAATAATTTTGACCTCCTTAATCTAATTATCCTTTTTGTCATAATCAACACTTTGTCAACTTGTCACTTTTGTCAGTACTTGGAGGTTAAGAAAATTCTCTCAATTTTTAAGGTTATTTCCTAAAGTTCTATAGTCACAATTTCCCAAAAAATACCTTAGGGATTTATTTTTTCCATTGCTAGTCATTGTAATCGTCTTTCTACCTTTTGCATTTACCTTAGTCATTCCAAAAAAAAAATCCCCTCAAAAAATTAGTGTCATTCCTAGTTGTCATAATCATCATTTTACCTTTTTACATTGTACCTTCTGCATTTCCAAAAAATAAAAAATCCCAAAAGAAAATTAGAGTCATTCCTAGTCGTCATAATTGTCATTTTACCTTTTTTCTTTTTACCTTTTCCATTTTCCAAAGTATAAAAAAAATCTAAAAAAAGTGTCATTCCTACTTGTCATAATTGTCATTTAACCTTTTTGCATTTACCCTAGTCATTCCAAAAAATCAACCATCAAAAAACATAGTGTTATTCTTAGATTCTTAGATTTGATCCTTAGAGTCATTCTTGTGTTTGCATATGCCAACTACATGATCCCAAAAGGGAAAGGTTCAAATGAATCCCAAAATTGACCCTAATTGTAATCCAACTAGAAATATAAACTTTTCATTTATGAACTTTAAAATGCAAATAACTTATAGACATCCACCTAGTTATTGCATTCATTAGACTTTAAAATTCTAATAACTTAAACATAGTTATTCCATTAATTAGACTTAGATATTTTACCTTTAGGGTTATCTTTTCGAAACTAGAGGGTACACTTTTTGGATTCTTCCTATAGTGGTTGATATAATAATTTTGACCTCAATCTAATTATCCTTTTTTTCATAATCAAAACTTTGTCAACTTGTCACTTTTGTCACTACTTGCAGGTTAAGAAAATTCTCTTAAATTTTTAGGTTATTTCCTAAAGTTCTATTGTCAAAATTTCCCAAAACATACATTAGGGATTTATTTGTCCATTCCTAGTCATCATAATCATCTTTCTACCTTTTGAATTTACCTTAGTCATTCCAAAAATAAAGAATCCCCCCCCCCCTAAAATTAGTGTCATTCCTAGTTGTCATAATCATCATTTGACCTTTTTGCATTGTACCTTCTGCATTTTCATAAAAAAAAAAAAATCCCAAAAGAAAATTAGTGCCATTCCTAGTTGTCATAATTTTCATTTTACCTTTTTTCTTTTTACCCTTTCCATTTCCCAAAAAACTAAAAAATGTGTCATTCCTAGTTGTCATAATTGCCATTTTACCTTTTTGCATTTACCCTAGTCATTCCCAAAAATCATCCATCAGAAAACATAGTGTTATTCTTAGATTCTTAGATTTGATCCTTGGAGTCATTCTTATGTCTGCATATGCCAACTACATTATCCCAAAAGGGAAAGGTTCAAATGGATCCCAATATTGACCCTAATTGTAATCCAACTAGCAATATATACTTTTCATTTATGGACTTTAAAATTCCAATAACTTATAGACGTCCACCTAGTTATTGCATTCATTAGACTTTAAAATGCCAATAACTTAAACATAGTTATTGCATTCATTAGACTTGGATATTTTAGCTTCAGGGTTATCTTTTGGAAACTAGAGTGTATAGTTTTTGGATTCTTCCCACAGTGGTTGATAGAATAATTTTGACATCCTTAATCTAATTATCCTTTTTGTCATAATCAAAACTTTGTGAAATTGTCACTTTTGTCACTACTTGGAGGTTAAGAAAATTCTCTCGATTGTTTAGGTTATTTCCTAAAGTTCTATTGTCAGAATTTCCCCAAAAATACCTTAGGCTTTATTTTTCCATTCCTAGTCACCATAATTGTCTTTCTACCTTTTTCATTTACCTAAGTCATTGAAAAAATAAAAAGATCCCACCCCCCCCCCAANAAAAAAAAAAAAAAAAAAAAAAACAAATTACTCTCATTCTTAGTAGTCATAATTGTCATTTTACCTTTTTGCATTGTACCTTCTACATTTTCAAAAAAAAAAGAAAATCCCAAAATAAAATTAGTGTAATTCCTATTTGTCATAATTTTCATTTTACCTTTTTTTCTTTTTTCCTTTTCCATCTCCCAAAAAATAAAAAAAATCTAAAAAAAAGTGTCATTCATAGTTGTCATAATTTTCATTTTTCCCTTTTGCATTTACCCTAGTCATTCACAAAAATCAACCATAAAAAAATAGTGTTATTTTTAGATTCTTAGATTTGATCTTTAGAGTCATTCTTGTGTTTGCATATGCCAGCTACCTGATCCCAAAAGGGAAAGGTTCAAATGGATCCCAATACTGATCCTAATTGTAATCCAACTAGCAATAAAGAATTTTCATTTATGGACTTTAGAATACAAATAACTGAAAGACGTCCGCCTAGTTATTGCATTCATTAGGCTTTAAAATGCCAATAACTTAAACATAATTATTGCATTCAATACCTTTAGGGTTATCTTTTGGAAACTAGATGGTACACTTTTTGGTTTCTTCACATAGTGGTTGATAGAATAATTTTGACCTCCTTAATCTAATTATCATTTTTGTCATAATCAACCCTTTTTCAACTTGTCGCTTTTGTGACTACTTGGAGGTTAAGAAAATTCTCTCAATTGTTTATGTTATTTCATAAAGTTCTATTGTCAAAATTTCCCCAAAAGTACCTTAGGGGTTTATTTGTCCATTCCTAGTCATCATAATCGTCTTTCTATCTTTTGCATTTACCTTAGTCATTCCAAAAATAAAAATTCCCCTCCCCACCAAAAAAAAATTAGTGTCATTCCTAGTTGTCATAATCATCATTTTACCTTTTGCATTTTCAAAAAATAAAAATCCCAAAAGAAAATTAGTGTCATTCCTAGTTGTCATCATTTGTCATTTTACCTTTTTTATTTTCACCTTTTCCATTTCCCAAAAAATAAGAAATCTAAAAAAATGTATCATTCCTAGTTGTCATAATTGACATTTTACATTTTGAGTTTACCCTTGTTATTTCAAAAAATCAACCATAAAAAAACATAGTGTTATTTCTAGATTCTTAGATTTGATCCTTAGAGTCATTCTTGTGTTTTCATATGCCAACTACATGATCCCAAAAGGGAAATGTTCAAATGGATCCCAATACTGACACTAATTATAATCCAACTAGCAAGATGGACTTTTTATTTATGGACTTTAAAATGCCAATAAATTAAAGGCGTTCGCCTAGTTATTGCATTCTTTAGACTTTAAAATGCCAATAACTTAAACATAGTTATTGCATTCTTTAGACTTGGATATGTTACCTTTAGGGTTATCTTTTGGAAACTAGAGGGTACACTTTTTAGATTTTTCCATAGTGGTTGATAGAGATAATTTTACCTCCTTAATCTAATTATCTTTTTTTTTCATAATCAACACTTTGTCAACTTGTCACTTTTGTCCCTACTTGGAGGTTAAGAAAATTCTCTCAATTTTTAAGGTTATTTCCTAAAGTTCTATTGTCAAAATTTCCCAAAAAATACCTTAAGGGTTTATTTGTCCATTCCTAGTCATCATAATCATCTTCCTACCTTTTGCATTTACCCTATTCATTCCAAAAATAAAAAATCCCCCCCAAAAATTAGTGTCATTCCTAGTTGTCATAATCATCATTTTACCTTTTTGCATTTTACCTTCTACATTTTCAGAAAATGAAAAAATCCCAAAATAAAATTAGTGTCATTCCTAGTTGTTATAGTTGTCATTTTACCTTTTTTAATTTTTACCTTTTCTATTTCCCAAAAAATAAAAAATCTAAAAAATTGTCATTCCTAGTTGTCATAATTGTCATTTACCTTTTTGCATTTACCCTAGTCATTCCAAAAAATCAACCATCAAAAAACATAGTGTTATTCCTAGATTCTTAGATTTGATCCTTAGAGTCATTCTTGTGTTTTCATATGCCAGCTACATGATCCCAAATGGGAAAGGTTCAAATGGATCCCAATACTGACCCTAATTGTAATCCAACTAGCAATATAGACTTTTCATTTATGGACTTTAAAATGCCAATAACTTAAAGACATCCACCAAGTTATTGCATTCATTAGACTTTAACTTAAACATAGTTATTGCATTCATTAGACTTGGATATTTTACCTTTAGGGGTATCTTTTGGAAACTAGAGGGTACACTTTTTGGATTCTTCCCATAGTGGTTGATAGAATAATTTTGACTGCCTTAATCTAATTATCCTTTTTGTCATAATCAAAACTCTGTCAACTTGTCACTTTTATCACTACTTGGAGGTTAAGAAAACTCTCTCAATTGTTTAGGTTATTTCCTAAAGTTCTACTGTCAAAATTTCCCAAAAAATACCTTAGGGGTTTATTTGTCCATTCCTAGTCATCTTAATCCTCTTTATACCTTTTGCACTTACCTTAGTCATTCCAAAAATAAAAAAATCCCCACCAAAACAATTAGTGTCATTCCTAGTTGTCATAACCATCATTTTACCTTTTTTCATTGTACCTTCTGCATTTTAAAAAAATAAAAAATCCCAAAAGAAAATTAGTGTCATTCCTAGTTGTCATAATTGTCATTTTACCTTTTTTCTTTTTACCTGTTCCATTTCCCAAAAAATAAAAAATATAAAAAAATGGTCATTCCTAGTTGTCATTATTGTCATTTAACATTTTTGCATTTACCCTAGTCATTCCAAAAAATCAACCATAAAAAATGTAGTGTTATTCCTAGATTCTTAGATTTTATCGTTAGAGTCATTCTTGTGTTTGCATATGCCAACTACCATTGGAAGCTACAATTGAAACAATTTTTATATTTCTATTGATGTTAAACCTTAATTGGTAAGACAATTTCTATCTTGTAAAGTGCCATATCAATTGATTGATGAAGAAGATTTTAAAAGAGGAGATAACAAGAAGACCTGGTGAAATGGTTGAGTTATGTGAAACTACAATGGGTACTTGATGAGTTTTCATGTAGGTAGGGTAATATGTTTCTTATCTTTAACACCAAGTGAAGTTTAGATGACTACAAGTTTAGTCTTGATCGAGTAACAGAGAAGAATATTAAGGAACTTATGTTTGTGTCGAGTGATGCGAGTGTCAAACGAGCATCAATACATGCTAAGAAAATTTAGTGTCGACCGAGCATCAGTATTTACCGAGCGTCAGTAAGTTACCGAGTTATCTAATGATGACTGAGTGAAATAACATAGTGATGACCGAGTGTCATTATTTTGTTAGTTTGATGAATATTTGAGATCCCAACTGACATAGTTGATTTCTTGGGATATGTGAAGTATATTTAAGGTAAGGACAATCATTATGGACAATTAAATGAGCATTTAATACATGTTTAACCATTTTTATGTATGGATTCAAGGATTTTTAGGATACATTCTACAAGGTAGATGGAAAATGAAATGTTGGAAGGATTTGTTGGATCTGACCAAACCCTAAGATCTACAGTGATGATTAAGCGGAAACATATCTAGCTACTTGATCAAAGAGGTATAAGATTAACCTAATTATAGGTTATGTGTGTAGAGGTTAATTCAGTTGATTGCCAAATCTAAGCAGAAGGTAGAGAAGGTTGAGAAGAGTAGTACATGAGTGTAGAATGGTGTTTTCTTGATGAATGTCCAAGCAGATATGAGTGATAAAGATGACAATGGAGGCCAGTTAGTGAATTAGCAATTGAGTGAAAGTGGATCTGTATTTGCAAAGTAAGTTTTGTGTTTCAGATCACATTAATGCTACTTTCTAACCATTGTATTAGTGCAAAATCCTTTTAAACAAGGTTGACCTAACAGTCATATTATAAATCCTTTAATCAAGGTGACATTCTAATGGAATGATCTAAGTCATCTAAAAAGGATCCCTTTTAACAGGGTGATTAAATCCTTTAACATGGTTACATTTAGCATTGTGTATTGTAAACCTTTAACAGGGTTGGATCCTCACATAGCTCACTTCAGAAGAGTGAAAAATTGGTAGCATGTTACTGGTGGTTTTTCCCATATTGGGTTTCTACGGTAAATCATGGTGTCATACTTGTGTGAATCTTATTTGATGTGTTATACTGTTAAGATTTTTATATTCTGAAAGTTGATTACACTAGCACAATGAACTGCAAGTTTATGTTACTAATTATATGTTATAGAGACTGATTGGATTACTGATTGGATCTGAGTTGGTTAAAGTGTTTATAAGTTCACTTGGTACATTTGGACCTAGGATAACTATTTCACCCCCCCTCAGTTATTAAGAATCATTCTAACAATTGGTATCAGAGCTTTGTGGTGCTTGTAAGGAAATGTTTGAAGGTAGTTGAAGCTAAACATCAAGATGTATAAAAAGGAGGTACCGAGGCTGAACAAGGAGAACTTCCTTGCATGGAAAATTTGGTGAAGCTAAACCTAGATGGAATTGGAGAAGCAACAAAATAATATGTGGAACATGATTACATAACAGTGCCTACAATTATGACATCTCAGCAGATGAAAGAAAAACAAGAACACAACCAAGCAATGTTGGAGATTGCATCAACGCTAAGTTATCCTAAATTTGAAGATATAAAAGACTGTAAAAATGAAAAATAAATGTGGCACACACTGGAAACTATCTATGGAGGTGATAAAAATGTACTAAGAGACAAATCTAAAATCTTGAGAGGTAATTTTTATGAAATGAGAATGTTAGATGGTGAAACTATTGTTCAATAGTGTAGCTGAGTTAAGGAGGTTATAAATGCTATCAGAGGAGATAATGGTTCTATTGATGATGATATTGTTATTATAAAGGTACTAAGAGCTCTACTTCCTATTTATGCTATTAGAGTATCTTCTATACAATAAGTGATATGTACTCCTGCTTACAACTTAACTCTGGAAGGTTTAGTTGGTAAACTTACTGCTTTTGAGTTATCAAATTTTGATAATTTCACTCCTCACAATGTTGATTCTGCATTCAAATCACAATTGACTCTTCATAAATCTAAGAAAGGAAAAGAAAGAAATGTGAATAGTGATAGTGACACTTGTGATGATGATCTTGATGAACTTGAAGAACTTATGGCTAGAAGACTACCGAGAGGAAAAGGAAAATTCAAAGGTAAACTTCCTATAATCTATTTTTCATGTAACAAAGTTGGTCATATTGCAACCAGATGCCCTGATAGGAATGAAAAGGATGATAGAAGAGAAAACAAGTACAAAGACAAAAGGGATGGTAGAGATTTCAAAAGGTATAAGGACTATAAGGACAAAGGTAAGAAATCCTGCTATATTACTGAAGAAGAAACTGACAGTGAATTTGATAAATCTGATGACAATGATATAGAATTGTTTATGTTGCTATGAAAGATGATTCTGATGAGGTTGAGAAAAGTGCACTTATTTCATATATGAGTAAAGGTGATAGATGGATAATTGATAGTGGTTTCTCACATCACATGACTAGTGATAAAAGTAAATTTGAAACCTTAAGCTATTGCAAAGGTGGTAGTGTTAAGTTTGGTAATGACAAACCATGTCTTGTGAAAGGAACAAGGATCAATAAAATAGACTGATAAGATCACATGTGATAATGCTTATTGGGTTGAAGGTCTAAACTATAATTTGTTGAGAGTTTCTCAGTTGAACACTTCTGGATACCAAGTTGAATTTCATCACAGAAAGGCTAAAATCTTTGATGCTACTGGTGAACTAATTGGAAGTGGCAAACAGATAAGAGGTAATTTGTTCTATATAGATCTATCTGACGAGACATGTTTGTTTGTACAATATGATGATGCATGGTTATGGCATAAGAGGTTATGTCATGTGAACTTTGACAATTTGGTAAACATTAGTAAGATGACAAGAGTAAGAGGGTTACCAATATTGAAGAAACCTGATAATGTTATGTGTAAGCAATATTAGTTGGGAAAAATGACAAAGTCTAGTTTTAAGAGCAAAAACTATACTTTAGATAATGTTTTGGAATTATTTCATACTGACCTTTGTGGACCTATTAGCATGCAAAGCTACCGTGGTGATAAATATTTCATACTATTTGTTGATGATTACTCTAGAATGAAGACTGTGATGTTTCTCAAAGAAAACTATTATGCTTTTCAATTGTTTAAGTGGTATTTCGAAAAAGTTGAAAAAGAGACAGGTAAGAGCTTGAGATGTCTAAGATCTAATAGAGGATAGGAGTTTAGATCTAGTGAGTTCAACTTATTTTGCAATGATAGAGGAATTAAAAGATAGATTTCTACTCCAATAACTCCCACATAAAATGACATAGACGAGAGAAGGAATAGATCAATAATGGATTGTGCTAGAACACTAATGATAGAAAATAATGTTGCACAAAAGTACTAGAGATAAGATGTAAGTACAATAGTCTATACCATGAACTAAGTACAAGTCAAGAAAGGTATAAATATTACACCTTATGAGCTATGGTATGGTTATGCACCTAATGTAAAATATTTTAAAGTTTTTGGAAGCAAATTTTATATATTGAAGGACAATAGAAATGGAAAACTTGATGGTAAGAGTGATGAAGGCATATTCGTAGGTTATTTCACTAAGAGAATATGCAAAAAAGAATGAAGTTGAATCTAAGCAAGAAACTGAAGAATACAGATCTTTTATTTACATGAACAAAGGAGAGCCCAACAGTTTACCCAAACCAGAAAAAGAAGCTACCGAACAACAAAATGGTGTTGTCGAGAAAAAATAATAAAATGTTGAGTCACAGAAAAAGGTTTTTGAGTATCATGAGATAGCTACCAAGGAATCTGAGGAAGAAGCCAAGACACAAAATGAACCTGAAATGAATGTGCATGATGAATCTGAGGAAGAACAACAAGAGTAAAGGAGACCAGAGCTACACTAGAAAATATGTAAAAAGACATCATAAACTAGATCAAATCATTGGAGAAAAAGATTCTAAGGTCATAACAAGAAGAAAATTGAAAAATCAGAGATGCTAATTATGTGAATTTGAGCCCAAATTAGTGAAAGATGCTTTGGATAATGAAGATTGGATACATGCCATGAATGAAGAAATTGAGCAAATTGAGGAGAAAAAAATCTAGACACTAGTACCTAGACCAAAGGACAAGAATGTTATTGGAACCAAGTGAGTATTTAGAAATAAGCTAAATGAACATGGATAATTTATAAGAAACAAGGCTAGAATGGTGCACAATGGAAGAAGGCATTGACTATGGTGAGATGTTTGCCCTAGTTACTAGATTGGAAGGAGTTAGAACTTTACTAGCTTATGAAGCTTACAAAGGATTCAAAATATATCAAATGTATGTCAAATTAGCATTTTTGAATGGAATACAGGAACAAGAGGTATACATTGAACAAGCTGAAGGATTTGTTGATTCAATTAAGAGGACTATGGTCTGCAAGCTACATAAAGTGTTGTATGGATTGAAGCAAGCCCCCAGAGCAATGTATGAGGTATTGCACAATTACTTAGTCAAGATTGAATTTACAAGAACAAATGGAAACAATAATAGGTACTTAAAGTCTAAAAAGGTAAAGGTATATTGTTAGATGAAATATTTGTTGATGATATCATCTTTGGAGGACAAGATGCTTTATGCCAAACATTTTCAAATGAGATGCAAACTAAATTTGAGATGTCTATATTTTAAGAGATCATTTTTTTTGTTGGTCTGCAAGTATATTAGATGAAGAAAGGTATCTATATTACTCAATCTAAATATATCAAGGATATAGTAAAAACCTTTGACATGGAGGACTCAGACCTGGAACTACACCCGTGGTTACTGGATAGAAACTATCAAAGACTGATGAGATAGCTGAAGTCAATCAAACCCTGTATAGGTCAATGATTGGAAAGCTAAAATATATTGTCCACAATAGACCAGATATTGCATTAGCAGTTGGGATTGTTGTAGATTGTATGAAAATCCTAAATATAGTCACATGATGTCAGTGAAAAGGATACTGAGATATTTGAAGGGAATAGAGGACTATGAATTATATTATAAGAAGAATGAGAAGTTTGAACTGAAAGTTTATATAGATGTCGATTAGGAAGGTAATGTTGATGACAAAAAGAGTACAAGTGGTGACGCATTATTTCTAGGAAAGAGGTTAGTTTCTTGGACAAGAAAGAAATAGAACTACATCTCTCAATCAATAGCAGAAGTTGATTATGTTGTAGCAGTAGTGAATTATTCAAATATAGTGTGGATCAATAAATTTTTGAAAGGAGTGAAGGAAGAGATCACTGAACCTATTGTTATTTTCTATGATAACACTAGTTCTATTAATATTTCAAAGAACCATGTGATGCATACAAAGACCAAGAATATTTCTATCAAGTATAATTACTTGAGAGAGATAGTACAAGACAAAGAAGTAAGACTTGAATATGTAAATACAAAAGAATAGTTGACAGATATATTTACTAAGGCATTACCTAAGGATGCTCATGAGTATCTAAGAGGTAAATTAGGGGTGATTTTCCTATCTAAGTCTAACTAGGATCACATGGAGTGATTGCATCAAATGTATTACATAGAATATCTGACAAATTGATGAAAAGGTGGTCACTCTTTAGGAGTTGCATAAATTTGTGAAGGGTAATGCACAAGATGTTGATCAGTCATAAGAAATATGAAAAAGAGAGCATAGAATTCAAAAATTTGACATAGAGATATCTACATGGTGAAGATGTACATCTTTGGCATTGTTATCAAAGAGGGAGATATACTATGAGAGAAATGTACAGAGGGAGATATGAAGATTGGACAAAGATGGAGAATTACATAGAGACTATACTATGAGGGAGATATTCAGAGAAGACACAAAGGGAGCTATATTTTTATTGGAGAGAATCAGAATGAAGCTAAGGACATTAATAGAAATCTATTTATAGAACATACTGTTTGGAATGTTTGGTAACCTTGCATGTGTTTGTCATCAATGCCAAAGAGGGGGATTGTTGGAAGCTACAATTGAAACAATTGTTATATTTCCATTGATGTCAAACCTTAACTAGTAAGACAATTTATATCTTGTAAAGTGCCATATCAATTGATTGATGAAGAAGATTTGAAAAGAGGAGATAACAATAAAACCTAGTGAAATGGCTGAGTTATGTGAAACTACAATGGGTACTTGATGAGATTGCATGTTGGTAAGGTAATATGTTGTTTATCTTTAACACCAAGTGAATTTTAGATGACTACAAGTTTATGATGAACTATAACTGATTGAATGTTTGAAGATGATAATTTGATGATCACCAAGATTCAAAAGTGAATGCAAGACATTAAAATAGTTAATGTATTATATTGTCATTGATGTCAACTTGATATGTTTTGATTGGTCATATACATATTGTCATAAACTTAGAAGAAGTGAAGAGACAAAGCTTATGTGGATGATAAAAGATAAAATTTCAATATACAGCAAGTGACAGTAAAACACTGATGTACAGTGCACACCGGTAGATAGAGAACACCGAGCAGTTCACAATGTATACTGAGCATAATAGTAACCAAGCATAACTGGAGTGGTCACTGAGCTAACTGAATTTGATCACTGATCACAACTGAAGATAAAGAATGACAAAAACACATAGCTAACAAGAGCTATATTTAGTTTGAATAATTGACTGCTTTATTCTTAATGATCATTTGAACTAAATCAAAGTAGGAAATTTAAAGCTAGTTTTATTCACAGTTAACAAGGAGAGATTTGTGGAATAAAACTAAAGTAGAACTTTATGTAATAAAGCAAAGTATGGCAATATTTGTGGATCAAGAAAGTGATTTATGATTAAAACAAGAAGATTGAATGGTGAAATCATGTCTATATAAAGAGACAAGGAATTAATTATGAAGAGAGGAATGCTGAATATAATTTTGGTGAAGATAGAAGTCTTCATGCAAATATGATCATACAAACTGAAGAACAAAGCCAAAGAATTCTGTAGACACCGAGGAATAGAGAACAAAGAATTCACTGAGAAGAAAGAAGAAAGAAGGGGAGAAAAGAACTGAAGATCATATTGATCAGAGAGGTATTATGGACTAACAATAGATCTAAAAATCTGCAAGTTAAAGTTTTATTTTTGAACATATCATTTACTATTTCAGTTTAACCATTGATTCAAAAAATCTTTTAACCGAGTGGGATTTAACCATCCTTATTATATTGAGATGCTAGAGAGTATCAAAAGGTTTTCTTGTTGACAGCATAGTGAATGATACATCAAAAGTCAAACTGTTAGTTTTGAATCCTCTAACAAGGTTGCACTTAACAATGTGTTTGTAACCTTTAACAGGGTTGGCTCTTCACTGAGCTCACTTTAGAAGAGTGAAAATTTTGGGTTACCGGTCCCAATTGGTTTTACCCTTAACAGGGTTTCCACATTAAAATCCATGTGTCAACTATGTATTTATTTCATTGCATTGATAGTTTACTTTACACATTACTAAAACTGGATTGGTCAGTAAATACTAATTTTAATTGTTGTTACTCGGTAAAAGCTAGAAAAAGATAAATAGTATATCTTACCAAGTAGTATATATATTTGTTAAATTTATTTAAGGCATACATCTTGAAGGACTAAAAGATAACTAAAGGATATTATATCTGTGATATAAGTTGTGGTTGGATTATTGGAATTATTTTTAGGGCCACTGATTCACTCCCCCTCTTAATTATTCTAACAATTGGTATCAGAGCTTTGGTGCTTGGAAGAGAGTTTAAAGGCCCAAGCTAAAGATCACAAGATGATTAAAAGGGATGTTCCTAAGTTGAACAAAGACAACTTTGCATCATGGAAAACTAGGATAAGACTTCATCTATCAAGTATTGGAAATGATGTCACACAATACTTGGATGTTGAATATGTTACACCTACTAGACCTCTGACTGTTGATCAATTGAGAGAGAAACACGAAAACAATTTTATGATGATAGAACTTGCTTCTTCACTATCTGATGTTGAATTTGAAGATGTCAAATCATGCACCACTATAAATAAAATGTGGGACAAACTCAAGCTTGTACATGGAGGAGACACTAATGTGCTGAGAACTAAAGCTGAAATCCTATGAGGAAAGTTTGATGACCTAAGAATGAAAGAAGGAGAGAACATCACTCAGTACAGTAGAAGAATCAAAGAAGTTGTTAATTCTATCTGAGGAGTAGGAGGACTACTTGAGGAACAAATAGTGGTAAGTAAAATTCTAAGAACCTTACTGCCTATTTATCCTATTAGAGTATCTACAATTCAAGAAATGAGAGCAGTACAAAATAATAAGGTTACTTTAGATAGTTTTATTGGTAGACTTATTTCATTTGAGATGAAAAACTATGACAACAATGTCTTACCAACTATTGAGTCTGCATTCAAAAATTCTCCATAAATAAGAAAATCTAGTCACAAACACACTATGAGAAATGATAGTGATAGTGATAGTGATAAACAAGAACTTGATGAAATTAAAGCACTAATGGCTAGAAGATTGCATAGAGGTAAAGGAATATACAAAGGTAATTACCATTGGTCTATTTTAATTGCAAAGAGACTGGACATTTTTCTACTAGATGCCCTAACAAGAGAAAGGATGAAAGAAAAAATGATAGATCTTATGAAAATAAGTTTGACAGAAGTGATGACCGAGACTACAGAAGCAACCGACACTCAAAAAAAGAGATAACTAAGATTACAAGGACAAAAGAAACAAGTCTTGTTACTTGGTTGAAAAAAAAAGTTGAAAATACTGACACCAAATCTGATGAAGATGTTCAGGTAGTATTTGTTGCTATGAAGGATGATTCGGACGAAGAAGAAAGGTATGTTGAAACTGCACTCATATCTAAAGTTAGCAAAAATGATTTCTAGATTATTGATACTGGTTGTACTCACCACGTGAATGGAGATAAGGAAAAGTTTGAAAATTTTGAATATTATAATGGTGGATCTGTTAGGATGGGTAATGACTCACCTTACCCAGTTGAAGGAAAAGAAACCATCATGTTGAATAATCTGCTCAGATGTGAAAATGCATATTGGGTGAAAGGACTTAACTATAATCTATTGAGTGTTTCACAATTGAATAACATATGACACTGAGTTGCATTTGGGAACAAAAAGGAAAAGATCTATAATGGAACGAGAAAGTTGATTGATACTGGTGAACAAAAAAAGGTAACCTATTCTATCTTGATAAAATTGAGACTAGTTGTTTATTGGCTAGAAATGAAGATATTTGGTTGTGGCACAAAAGGTTATGTCATGTGAATTTTGAAAACATGGTTAGGATAAGAAAGAAAAGAAAAGTAAGAGGCTTACCAAGTATGTCAAATCTTGACCATGTTATGTGCAAGTATTGTCAAAAAGAAAAAATGACAAATTCTAGTTTCAAGACAAAAACCTGCACATCTAATGCTATTCTAGAGTTAGTCCATACTGACTTATGTGGACCAATGAGAACAAATATCTATTATGGTGATAGACACTTCATTCTATTTTTTTATGATTATTCTAGGATGATGACTATCATGTTCTTAAAAGGGAAATCTAAAGCATTTAAGATGTTCAAATGGTATAAAGCTAAAGTTGAAAAACAAAGTGGAAAAGAACTAAAATGTTTAAGATCAGATAGAGGAGGACAATTTATTTCTGATGAATTCACTAACTTTTGTAATGAGCATGGGATTACAAGATAGGTTTCTGCACCTAGAACACCATAGCAAAATGAGATTGCTGAAAGGAGGAATAGATCAATTTTTGATTGTGCCAGAACACTAATGATTGAAAAATTCATCACACAAACATTTTGGAGAGAAGCTATAAGTACTGCTATCTATACACTAAACCAAGTTCAATTGAAGAAAGACACCAATAAGACACCTTATGAGCTATGGTATGGATACACACCAAATGTGAGTTACTTTAGATTTTTTGGAAGTCAATGTTATGTATTGAAAGATGATAGAAATGGGAAACTTGACTCTAAAAGTGATGAAGGAATATTTCTAGGATATTCTACCAAAAGAAAAGCTTGTAAATGTCTTAACAAATCCTCTAACAAAATCATTAAAAGTGCAAATGTTAAAGTGGATAAATTTTCTGTGAAAAATGATGAGGAAAGAAGAAAGGAACCAGAAGATTACAACAGATTTTTCTACATTGAAGAACATGACACTTTTCCCAAACAACTATGTAATGCTACCGAGCGACAGAACAATGAAACCAAGCAATAGGTTGTAGACACTGAGAATTAGGAAAATGCTCACAATGGTGAACCGAGCAATGAAGATCAAAATAATGAATAGAGATAAGAACCTGTACTTACTAAATATGTCAGAAGACACCATCCATAGGACCAAATCATTGGAGACAAAATAGATGGAATGAGAACAAGGAGTAACTTAACACTAGATGTTTGATTTGTGATTTTGAGCCCAAATCTATTAATACTACACTTGAGAATCAAGAATGGGTTAGTGTAATGAATGGAGAGATTGAGAAGATTGAGAAGAATAAAACATGGACTAATTAGTACCTAGACTGAGTGACACAAATGTCATTGGTACTAAATGGATATTAAGAAAGAAACTAAATGAGAATGGAGAAGTCACAAGGAACAAAGAAATCCTGGTATGTGAAGGGTATGCACAAGAAGAAGGTATTGACTATAGAGAAACCTTTGCACCCGATGCTAGACTAGAGGGAGTAAGAATTCTAATTTCTTATGCTGCTTTCAAAGGATTCAAAGTATACCAAATGCATGTTAAATCTGCATTTCTGATGGGATACTAGAAGAGGGGGTATACATTGAACAACCTAAAGGGTTTGTTGATCCTAACAAGATAAAAATAGTTTGTAGACTACACAAAGCCTTGTATGGATTGAAACAAACATTGAAACCATTGTATGAAAGAATTCACTCTTATCTCATTAGTATTGGGTTTGTTAGGACAAGTGATAACAATAATCTTTATTTGAAAGGAGATGTTGATGATAAGATTTTGATTGCTGAGATATTTGTTGATGATATCATATTTGGAGGTAATGATATGCTATACAAGTCATTTTCTGATGAAATGAGAAAATAACTTGAGATGTCAATGTTTGGAGAGATCAAATTTTTTCTTGGTTTGTAGCTTCTACAATAGAATAAAGGAATATACATCACACAATCCAAATACATCAAATAATTTTTGAAGATATTCAAAATCGAGGACTCCAAACCAGTTGGGACACCTATGCCAAATGGATGCAAATTGACAAAGGAAGACAAGACAACCGAGGTAAATCAGACCTTATATAGATCTATGATTGGAAAACTAGTGTATGTTGTACATACTAGAACAAATATAGCACATGCAGTTGGTATAGTTGCAAGATTCTCTGCTAATCCTAAGGAATCACACATGATTGCTGTCAAAATAGTTTTGAGATATCTAAAGAATACCGAAGACTATGGTTTATGGTATAATAAAGAAGGAAAATTTGAGCTACAAGTTTATACTGATGCTGATTGGGATGGAAACATAGATGGTAGAAAGAGCACAATAGGAGGAGCATTCTTTATTGGTGATAGACTTGTCACATGGATTAGTAAAAAGAAAGGATGTACATCGCAATCAACTATAGAAGCAGAATATGTGGTTGTTGTTGCAAATTGCTCTAACATGGCATGGATCAATAAATTGCTGAAAGGTATGAATGAAGAAATTCTTAACCTAGTAATTATCTATTGTGATAATACTAGTGCTATCAACAATTCAAATAACCTGTGATGCATGCTAAAACAAAACACATAACTATTAAGTATCATTACTTGAGGGAACTAGTACAAGAGAAAGAGGTGATACTAGAATATGTATAATCCAAAGAACAACTAGTAGACATATTCACAAAACCATTTCCAAAGGATACATTTGAGTACCTGAGAAATAGACTAGGGGTTCAACCCTTATCTACTGGTCACTAAACTGACTAGAATGTTGCATCAGCCTACACATTATCAAAACATTATTAATGTTTATGCAAGATGAGGTATGAACTGCAATGAAATATCAGTACAAGAAGGTACTTATCTGAACCACACACAAAGGGATATTGTTGGCTAATATAGAGATGTGTTGTTGATGGATAGGAGATCCAATGATAAATTTTTTATTTGGCATTGTTGTCAAAGGGAGAGAAGTATTTAATGAAATATCTATCATGATTATATAAAGGGAGATAGATTAAATGAAATATCCATCAGGGAGAAGAACATAAGACAAAGGGAATGAAAATATCAAAGAAAGATTCAAAGAAACAACCATCCATATAAGGGAGAGAATAGGAGAAAAATTTAACACTACATATCTATCCAGAAAAGGGAGAAGAGATTCTACAACAAAGGGAGAGATAGAAGCAGAAGACATAATTTCTACACCTATCCATTGAAGGGAATGAAGAAAGGGAAAACACTCAGCAAGAATAAAATCTAAGCTAGAAGAACTTACTAAGAGTCAGATATTTCAATTGGTTATAGAAAAATAAGATTGGTATGTTATGGTGTATTTCATATTGTGTTGCCATCAATTCCAAAGGGAGAGATTGATGAATTATAACTGATTGAATGTTTGAAGATGATAAGTTGATGATCACCGAGATGCAAAAGTGAATGCAAGACATTAAATCAGATAATGTATTATACTATCATTGATGTCAACTTGATATATTTTGATTGGTCATATATATATTGTCATGAAATTAGAAGAAGTGAAGAGACAAAGCTTATGTGGTCGGTAAAAGATAAAATTTTAGTATACACCGAGTGACAGTAAAAAAATGATGGACAGAGAACACCGAGATGTTCACAGTGTATACCAAGCACCGTAGTAACCAAGAATAACTGGAGTGATCACCAAGCTAACTAAAGTTTATCACTAATCATAAATGAAGATAAAGAATGAAAAAAATACATAGCTGGCAGGAGCTATATTAAGTTTGACTAATTGATTACTTTATTCTTAACGATCAGTTGAACTAAAGTAAAGCAAGAGATTTAAAGCTATTTTTATTCACACTTAACAAGGATAGATTTGTGGAATAAAACTAAAGTAGATCTTTACAGAATAAATAAAAGCATTGCAAGATTTGAGGATCAAGAAAGTGATCTACAATGAAAATAAGAAGATTGAATGGTGAAATCATGTCTATATAAAGAGACAAGGAATTCATTATGAAGAGAGAAATGTTGAATATAATTTTGGTGAAGATAGAAATCTTCATGCAGATCTGATTATACAGGCTGAAGAACAGAGCCAAAGAATTTTGTTGACACCGAGCAATAGAGGGTAGAGCATTCACCGAGTAGAAAGAAGAAAGAAGAGGAGAAAAGAACTGAAGAGCATATTGATTAGAGAGGTATTATGGACTAACAGTAGATCTGAAAAATATACAAGTTAACATTTTATTGTTGAACGGATCATTTACTATTTCAGTTTAACCAATGATTCAAAAAATCTCTTAACCGAGTGGGATTTAACCATCCTTATTGTATTGAGGTACTCAAGAGTATCAAAAGGTTTTCTTGTTGACAACATAGTGAATGCTAGGTCAAAAGAAAAATTGTTAGTTTTGAATCCTCTTGTATACAAATTAGATGTCTACTATTATAGATGAAATACTAATATTGCAAAGCTAATAAATCTATGTAAATGCAACACAATGAAGATTAAAAATGATCAAATGAAACTAAAACAAGTTTACCTTCACTTACCCATTAGAGATTATCTCCATTGTTCTCCTAGCCTTGATTTCTTGGATGTGTTGAGCTCTCAGATTTCCAATTGAAGCACTTTTCCCAAGATGTCACCAAAGTGTGGAGATTGAGTGGGTTTGTATGCAAACTGGCCTAGAGCTTGATTATGCAACTAATGGATAATGTAATGGTATGAAAATGATTTCAATTGCTTACCTAAATGCTTGGATGCTTGATTTATTGATCTCTAGAATGCTTGAATGCTTGAAAGTTACTATTTCCTATTATCTATTATCCCACAAAGGGAGAATGAGGCTCATTTTATAGGAGTTTGGAGGACCCAAGCCTAGGTGGCACAATCTTAGGGTGGAGATTGAAGGGTGGAAGATCCTAGGGATACAATTGACTTGGTTGAAGGGGTTGAGAAAAAGGGGGATGTGGTTGGAATGTGAGAGGAAGAATATGGAGGATGTTCCTCCTACATTGACATAGAGGAGAAGAAGGTGGATGTGAAAGGCACATGTCAAGTGTCTCACAAAGACCATTGAGAGGAAGGAGGAAGGACTTTTTCCTTATGAGGACTCTTGGTGCAAGTTTCCCATGAGTCATCTTGGACTCTTTGAGGTGGCTTGAGAAGCTCCTTAGGAATAGGGATTGCTTCTTGACTTTGTGTAGGAGAAGACATGTGGTCATGAGACCAAGTCTTATGAGGCCACATAGCCCTTAGGAATAGGACATGTGTGGGTGAGGATAATGATTTATTAATAATTAATAATAATTAATTATTTTAGCCAAGGTGATGTGTCAAGTGACTAGGTCTATGAGGTGGACTAGGAGGTTTAGTCATATTTAGTGATTGTGTAATTAATAAATTAATTAAATCACTTTAATGAGACTAATTTAGAAGACTTAGGATAAGAAGAATAGACTATAGTGAATGTATCAAAAAAATTGAATAATTTACTTAATAAATAGAAGAAATAGATATTAATTAAATAATAAATATTTAATTAATTAATTAACGAAGTCATTTTTTAGTGTATACATTTTTCCCCTCTTTGAAATAATGTGTTGGTCACATTGTTTCAAAGAAAAAATTAAGCCTTTTGCCCCTGCCCCAAACAATGTCGACGAAAGCGACCTATGCATGCCCTATGCAAATTAGATGTCTACTGTTATAGATGAAATACTACTATTGCAAAGCTGATAAATCTATCTAAATGAAACACAATGAAGATTACAAATGATCAAATGAAACTAGAACAAGTTTACCTTCACTTACACATCGTAGCTTGTCTCGATTATCCTCCTAGCCTTGATTTCTTGGATGTGTTGAGCTCTCAGATTTCCAATTGAAGCTCTTTGCCCAAGATGTCACCAAAGTGTGGAGATTGAGTGGGTTTGTATGAAAAATTTCCTAGAGCTTGATTATGAAACTAATGGATAATGGAATGGTATGAAAATGATTTCAATTGCTTGCCTAAATGCTTGGATGCTTGATTGCTTGATATATAGAATGCTTGAATGCTTGAAAGTTAATATTGCCTATTATCTATTATCCCACAAAGGGAGAATGAGGCTCCTTTTATAGGATTTGGGAGGACCCAAGCCTAGGTGGCACAATCCTAGGGTGTATATTGAAGGGTGGAAGATCCTAGGGCTACAATTGACTTGGTTGAAGGGGTTGAGAAAAAGGGGGATATAATTGGAATGTGAGAGGAGGAATAGGGAGGATATTCCTCCTAAATTGACATAGATGAGAAGAAGATGGATGGAAAAGACACATGTCAAGCGTCTCACAAAGAACAATGAGAGGAAAGAGGAAGGACTTTTTCCTTATGAGGACTCTTGGTAAAAGTGTCCCATGAGTCACCTTGGACTCTTTGAGGTGGCTTGAGAAGCTCCTTAGGAATAGGGATTTCTTCTTGACTTAGTGTAGGAGAAGACATGTGGTCATGAGACCAAGTCTTATGAGGCCACATAGCCCTTAGGAATAGGACATGTGCGGGTGAGGATAATGATTTATTAATAATTAATGATAATTAATTATTTTAGCCAAGGTGATGTGTCAAGTGACTAGGTCTATGAGGTGGACTAGGAGGTTTAGCATAGTTAGTGATTGTGTAATTAATAAATTAATTAAATCACTTTAGTGAGACTAATTTAGAAGACTTTGGATAATAAGAATAGACTATAGTGAATGTATCAAATAAATTGAATAATTTGCTTAATAAATAGATATTAATTAAATAATAAATATTTAATTAATTCACCAAGTAAATATAATTAAATAATAAATATTTAATTAATTAACTAATGAAATAATTTTTTAGTGTATACATTTTTCCCCTCTTTGAAATAATGTGTTGGTCACATTGTTTCAAAGAAAAAATCAAGCCTTTTGCCCCTGCCCCAGACAATGTCGATGAAAGTGACCTATGCATGCCCTATGAAAATTAGATGTCTATTTTTATAGATGAAATACTACTATTGAAAAGCTAATAAACCTATCTAGATGCAACACAATGAAGATTACAAATGATCAAATGAAACTAAAACAAGTTTACCTTCACTTACCCATCATAGCTTGTCTCCATTGTCCTCCTAGCCTTGATTTCTTAGATGTGTTGAGCTCTCAGATTTCCAATTGAAGCACTTTGCCCAAGATGTCACCAAAGTGTGGAGATTGAGTGGGTTTGTATGCAAAATGGCCTAGAGCCTGATTATGCAACTAATGGATAATGGAATGGTATGAAAATGATTTTAATTGCTTGCCTAAATGCTTGGATGCTTGATTGCTTGATATATAGAATGCTTGAATGCTTGAAAGTTACTATTGCCTATTATCTATTATCCCACAAAGGGAGAATGAGGCTCCTTTTATATGATTTTGGAGGACCCAAGCCTAGGTGGCATAATCCTAGGGTGGAGATTGAAGGGTGGAAGATCCTAGGGCTACAATTGACTTGGTTGAAGGGGTTCAGAAAAAGGGGGATATAGTTGGAATGTGAGAGGAATAATAGGGAGGATGTTCCTCCTACATTGACATAGAGGAGAAGAAGGTGGATGGGAAAGATACATGTCAAGTGTCTCACAAATACCATTGAGAGGAAGGAGGAAGGACTTTTTCCTTATGAGGAATCTTGGTACAAGTGTCCCATGAGTCAACCTGGACTCTTTGAGGTGGCTTGAGAAGCTTCTTAGTATTAGGGATTTCTTCTTTACTTAGTGTAGGAGAAGACATGTGGTCATGAGACCTAGTCTTATGAGGCCACATATCCCTTAGGAGTAGGACATGTGTGGGTGAGGATAATGATTTATTAATAATTAATAATAATTAATTATTTTAGCCAAGGTGATGTGTCAAGTGACTAGGTGTATGAGGTGGACTAGGAGGTTTAGTCATATTTAGTGATTGTGTAATTAATAAATTAATTAAATCACTTTAATGAGACTAATTTAGAAGACTTAGGATAATAAGAATAGACTATAGTGAATGTATCAAATAAATTGAATAATTTAATTAATAAATAGAAGAAATAGATATAAATTAAATAATAAATATTTAATTAATTCATCAATTCAATATAATTAAATAATAAATATTTAATTAATTAATTAATGAAGCCATTTTTTAGTGTATACACCTCTAACAAGGTCACACTTAATAGTGTGTTTGTAACCTTTAACAAGGTTGGCTCTTCACCGAGCTCACTTCAGAAGAGTGAAAATTTTGGGTTACCAATCCCAAGTGGTTTTCCCCTTAACATGGTTTCCACGTTAAAATCCATGTGTCAAATGTGTATTTCTTTCATTGCATTGATAGTTTACTTTACACATTACTAAAACTGGATTGGTCGGTAAACACTAACTTTAATTGTTGCTACTCGGTAAAGGCTAGAAAAAGATAAAAAATATATCTTACCAAGCATTATATATATTTGTTAAAGTTATTTAAGGCATACATCTTGAAGGACTGAAAGATAACTAGAGGATATTATATTTGTGATATAATTTGTGGTTGGATTATTGGAATTATTTTTAAGGCCACTGATTCACCCCCCCTCTCAGTTATTCTAATAGTTTAGTCTTGACCAAGTAAAAAAGTAGAATATTAAGGAACTTATGTTTGTGTTGAGTGATGCGAGTGTCAACCGAGTGTAAGTACATGCTGATAAAATTTAGTTTTGACCGAGCATCAGTATTTACCGAGTGTCAATAAATTACCAAGTTATCTAATGATTACCGAGCGAAAGAACACAATGAGGACCGAGTGTTATTATTTTGACAATTTGAGGTAGATTTGAGATCCCAAACAACTTCATTGATTTCTTGGGATATGTGAAGTATATTTAAGATAAGGATGATCATTGTGGAGAATTGAATGAGCATTTAATATACGTTTAACTATTTTTATGTATGGATTCAAGAAGGAGTTTTAGGATGTATTCTACAAGGTAGATGGAAAATGAAATGTTGGAAGGATTCATTAGATCTGACCAAACACTAAGATCTATGGTGATTATAAAGCGACAAATAGCTACCTAATCAGAGAGGTATAAGATTAACCTAATTACAGGTTATGTGTGTAGAGGTTAATTCAGATAATTGAAAAATCTAAGCATAAGGAAGGGAAGGATGAGAAGAGCAGTACAAGATTTCACAGTGGTGATTGCTTGACATATTTCCAAGAAGATCTAAGTGATAGAGATGAAAATGGAGGCTAGTCAGTGAATTAAAATTTGAGAGAAAGTCGATCTATATTTTCAATGTGAGTTGTATGTTTCTAATCATTGTAATAGTGAAAAATCATTTTAAACAAGGTTGATCTAACATTCATATTGTAATCCTTTAATCAAGGTGACATTCTAATGGAATTCTCTAAGTCCTCTCACAACGTTCACTTTAACAGGGTGATTAAATCCTTTAACAAGGTCACATTTAACATTGTGTATTGTAACCTTTAAGAGGGTTCACTCCTCACAAAGCTCACTTCAGAAGAGTGAAAAATTGGTAGCATGTTACTGGTAGTTTTTCCCATACTGGGTTTCCACATTAAATCCTAGTGTCATACTTGTGTGAATGTTATTTGATGTGTTATACTGTTAAGAGTTTTATATTCTGCAAGTTGATTACATTAGGACAATGAACTGCAAGTTTATGTTATTGATTATATGTTACAGAGATTGAGTGGATTACTAAGTAGATCCAAGTTGGTTAAAGTGTTTATCAGTTCAATTGGTACATCTGGACCTATGATAATTGATTCACCCCCCTCTCAGATATTCTAAACCATTCTAACAACTACATGATCCCAAAAGGGAAAGGTTGAAATGGATCCCAATACTGACCCTAATTGTAATCCAATTAGAAATATAGACTTTTAATTTATGGACTTTAAAATAAAAATAACTTAAAGATGTCCACCTAGTTATTGCATTCATTAGACTTTAAAATGCCAATAACTTAAACATAGTTATTGCATTCATTAGACTTGGATATTTTACCTTTAGGGTTATCTTTTGGAAACTATAGGGTACACTTTTTGGATTCTTCTCATAGTGGTTGATAGAATAATTTTGACCTGCTTAATCTAATATCCTCTTTGTCATAATATACGCTTTGTCAACTTGTCACTTTTGTCACTACTTGGAGGTTAAGAAAATTCTCTCAATTGTTTAGGTTATTTCCTAAAGTTCTATTCTCAAAATTTCCCAAAAATTACCTTAGGGGTTTATTTGTCCATTCCTAGCATCATAATCATCTTTTTACCTTTTCCATTTCCCAAAAAATAAAAATAAAATAAGAAAAGTGGCATTCCTGGTTGTCATAATTATCATTTTACATTTTTTGCATTTAACCTAGTCATTCCAAAAAATCAACCATAAAAAAAATAGTGTTATTCCTAGATTCTTAGATTTAACCCTTAGAGTCATTCTTGTGTTTGCATATGCCAACTACATGATCCCAAAAGGGAAAGGTTCAAATGGATCCCAATACTGACCCTAATTGTGATCCAGCTAGCAATATAGAATTTTTATTTATGGAATTTAAAATGCCAATAACTTAAAGATGTCCACCTAGTTATTGCATTCATTAGACTTTAAAATGCCAATAACTTAAACATAGTTATTCCATTCATTAGACTTGGATATTTTACCTTTAGGGTTATCTTTTGGAAACTATAGGGTACACTTTTTGGATTCTTCCCATAGTGGTTGATAGAATAATTGACCTCCTTAATCTAATTATCCTATTTTTCATAATCAACACTTTGTCAACTTGTCACTTTTGTCACTACTTGGAGGTTAAGAAAATTATCTCAAATTTTTAGGTTATTTCCTAAAGTTATTTTGTCAAAATTTCCCAAAAATTACCTTAGGGGTTTATTTTTCCATTCCTAGTCATCATAATCATCTTACTACCTTTAGCATTTACCTTAGACATTCCAAAAAATTTAAAAAAAAACCCCAAAAATTATTGTCATTCCTAGTTGTCATAATCATCATTTTACTTTTTTGCATTGTACCTTCTGCATTTTCAAAAAATAAAAAATCCCAAAAGAAAATTATTGTCATTCCTAGTTGTCATAATTGTCATTTTACCTTTTTCATTTTTACCTCTTCCATTTCTAAAAAATAAAAAATATTTAAAAAAGTGTCATTCCTAGTTTTAATAATTGTCATTTAACCTTTTTGCATTTACCCTAGTCATTCTTTAAACTCAAGCATCAAAAAACATAGTGTTATTCCTAGATTCTTAGATTTGATCCTTAGAGTCATTCTTGTGTTTTCATATGTCAACTACATGATCCCAAAAGGGAAAGGTTCAAATGAATCCCAATAGTGACCCTAATTGTAATCCAACTAGCAATATAGACTTTTCATTTATGGACTTTAAATGCCAATAATTTAAAGACGTCCACCTAGTTATTGAATTCATTAGACTTGGATATTTTACCTTCAGGGTTATCTTTTGGAAACTATAGGGTACACTTTTTGGATTCTTCCCATAGTGGTTGATAGAATATTTTTTACTCCCTTAATCTAACTATCTTTTTTATCATAATCAATACTTTGTCAACTTGTCACTTTTGTCACTACTTGGAGGTTAAGAAAATTATCTCAATTGTTTAGGTTATTTCCTAAAGTTCTATTGTCAAAATTTCCCAAAAATTACCTTATGGGTTTATTTGTCCATTCGTAGTCATCATAATAATCTTTCTACCTTTTGCATTTAGCTTAATCATTCCAAAAATAAAAATTCTGCCCAATAAATTAGTGTTATTCCTAGTTGTCATAATCACCATTTTACCTTTTTGCATTGTACCTTCTGCATTTTTAAAAAATAAAAAAATCCAAAAGAAAATTAGTGTCTATCCTAATTTTCATAATTGTCAATTTGCCTTTTTTTATTTTTGCCTTTCGCAATTCCCAAAAAATAAAAAATCTAATAAAAGTGTCATTCCTAGTTGTCATAATTGTCAATTTATCTTTTTGCATTTGTTAGATAAATAAGTGGGGTGGGGTGGGGTGGGGGGGGGGGGGGGGTGAATCAGTTATTTTTCTATTATCTTATAGTCCAAAATTCTCCCAGATGTAATAAACAACACTTTCTTACATATAAATCAATTCGGTGAAATATAAACTGTGATCTCAAACTTTTAGTCCTATACCGAGTAGCAGTAAATCAATACTATGATTACCGATGAATGTAGGTAAAGTAATGTGTAAATAAAAATGATAATCCACAACAATCATACACATTAACACATATTTTTAACGTGGTAACCCTACTAAGGGAAAAACCACCTGGGACCGGTAACCCAAAATATTTCACTGTTCTGAAATGAGATCAGTTAAGAGCCAACCCTGTTAAAGGTTACAATGCACACTGTTAAATGTGACCTGGTTAGAGGATTTAAAACTAACAATTCTCTCTTGACCAATAATTCACTATGGGGTCAACAAGAAAACACTCAACATTCATTAGAATGTCATAATAAAGACTTTCACATCCTACTCGGTTAAGAGATTTATCTGTAACAATGGTTAAATTGATACAATAATGATCTGATTCAAAACAACTCTATTTTCAGATTTTCAGATCTATGCTAAGTACATAATACCTCTAATCAATTTGTTCACTTCAATTCATATGATTCTTCATACTTTGTTTTGCTTAATTAATGTTCTTTCCTTTGTCGCTCGGTGTTGTCTGTAGAAATGCTCGGTTCTGTCTTTAACCAGTTTTATCAATCAAGCATGAAACTTTCATGTGTGTGCATCATAGAATCATGATTCATAATGAATCTATTGTCTTTAATATATACATCATAACTCATTTAATTTCCATCCTTTAGATTTTACCGATTAATCACTATCATTGGTTTTGCTGCTTAAACCTTCCTCGGCAGTTGTGTTAAAAACATGTTTGAATCTTCTTCATCTGATCTTCCTTGAATTTTCATAGCCATTTGATCATCATAACAAACCTTATCATTTACCATAGAATCATCAATTTTTCCAGCTCATCATTCTAGTCAGCCTCGATTTGATTTAATTGCTTGGTCAATACCATGATGTGTTGGTGATCCCTAGCTTGGTTATCACTGTGCTTGGTATACATTGTATTTACTCAGTGTTCACTTTTACTCGGTGTATACAAAACTATTCAATTACCGGCCACATAACCTTTGTTTGTTCCATATCTTTAATCTATAATAGATGTTTGTTACTATAATGATGCTCAAATAAGTTGACATCAAAGACAATACATTAACTGATTAATGTCTATCATCACATTTGGAACTTGGTTGACCATCAACAAAATGACTTCAAACATGCAATCAATTGTAGTTCATCAATCTCTCCCTTTGTCATTGATGGCAACATAATATGAAATATGCAATATGAAAATGCCATAGAATACCAAACTTTTATTCTACAACTACAAAATGTTGCAGCTCTCCCTAGCTTGAATATATAAAAAGTTTGAGAATTAAAAACTCACCATGCAGACTCTCTGCAAATTTATATCTTCTATTCTTGAATCTTTTCTCTCTATAGATTGATATGTCATTTCTCTCCCTTTCTCTTTTCTCCTTTTCTCCCTTGTAGTGGATGGATATTTCATTGATCATTCTCTCCCTTTGACAAAAATGCCAAAAATAAAAATATATATCTCTTCAGTAGCCAAAAAAATATCTCTGGTTTTCAGTGCAATAGAATAAGTACCTTGTAGTGTACTGATATATCTTTGTCAGTCCATTTTAGCTTTGCATCAACATGATTTATATTTTGATTACATGTAGGTTGATGCAACCTCCGAGTCATCTTAGTGACTGATAGACAAGGGATAGACCCCTATTCTACACCTCAAGTACTCAAATGTTATATCCTTTGGTAAGGGTTTAGTGAATATATCTGCAAGTTGTTCTTTTGGTTGGACATATTCCAATATAACTTGTTTCTCTTGTACTTGTTCCCTCAAGTAGTGATATTTGATAGATATATGCTTTTTTTTTTCATGCATCATAGAGCTCTTTGAAATATTTATTGCACTAGTATTATCACAATAAATTACCACTGGGTCAGTGATCTCTTCATTCATACATTTCAAAATTTGTTTTATCCATGCAATGTTTGAACAGTTTGCAGCAACAACAACATATTTTGCTTCTGCGGTTGACTGAAATATGCATCCTTTCTTTTTACTTGTCCAAGTAACTAATCTTTCTCCTATAAAGAATGCTTGACTAGTAGTTCTCTTTCTATCATCAATGTTCCCAGCCCAATTAACATCTGTGTAAACTTTCAGTTCAAACTTGCCTTCCCTTTTGTATGATAATCCATAATCTTCAGTGTTTTTCAAGTATCTAAAAATTCTCTTTACAACAATCATATATGTTTCTCTAGGATTAGCAGAAAATATTGCTACAATTCCAACTACGTGTGATATGTCTAGTCTAGTGTGTACAACATACATCAATTTTCTAATCATAGATTTGTACAATGTTTGATTTACCTCAGGTGTCTTATCGTCTTTTGTCAATTTGCATCCTGTCACCATAGGTGTTCCAACTGATTTTGATTCTTCCATTATGAATGTCTTCAGTACTTCCTTAATGTATTTTGATTGAGTTATGTAGATTCCTTCAGCCTGTTGTAAAATTTGTAAGCCAAGAAAAAATTTGATCTCTCCACACATTGACATTTCAAATTCTTTCCTCATTTCATCAACAAATGATGTGCATAGGTTATCATTTCCTCCAAATATAATATCATCAACAAAAATTTCAGCAATAAGAATTTTATCATAATTTCCTCCTTTCAAACACAAATTTATGTTATCACTTGTTCTAATAAATCCAATACTGATAAGATAGGAATGTAGTCTTTCATACCATGCTTTCAGTGGTTGTTTCAAACCATACAACGCTTTGTGTAACTTACATACCATGCTTTCTTGAGTAGGATCAACAAAACCTTTAGGTTGTTCAATGTAAACCTCTTCTTCTAGTATCCCATTCAGAAATGTAGACTTAACATCCATCTGATATACTTTGAATCCTTTGTATGCTACTTATGCAAGTAATTAATATTCTTACTCCTTCAAGTCTAGCAATGGGTGCAAAATTTTCTCCATAGTCAATACCCTCTTCTTGTGCATACCCTTTTCATACTAGCCTTGCTTTGTTTCTAGTTACATCTCCATTCTCATCCAATTTGTTTTTGAATATCCATTTGGTGCCAATGACATTCTTATTACTCGGTCTCTATACTTATGTCCATGTTTTGTCTTTCTGTATCTTCTCAATTTCTTCATTCATTGCAATAATCCATTCTTCATTTTCAAGTGCATCTCTAACATTTTTAGGGTCAAATTCACAGATCAAATAGGTGTTGTCTTTCAACTTACTTCATGTCATCATGCCAACTCTCTTATCTCCAATAATCAGATTTTCTGGATGATGTCTTCTTACATATTTTGCAAGTACAGGTTCAATTCTTTGTTCTTCATTGTGTTCTCTAGTAGGTTCATTGTGTTCTGATCATGATCTTCAATTGCAACATTTTTTGGATTCTTGGTTGGTGCCTCTTGTTGCTCGGTAATATTACCCTATTGCATGGTAATGTTAGGTATCTACACGGGAAAAGTGGCTAGTTCTTCAATGTAGACAAATCTACTATAATCTTATGTTTCTTTTATGCATTCCTCATCACTCTTCTCAGAAAATTCATCAAATCTTACATTTTCACTTTCAATGATCTTGGTATAAGTCTTGTTCAAACATTTATAAGCTTTTCTCTTAGTAGAATATCCAAGAAATATTCCTTCATCACTTTTTGAATCAAATTTCCCATTTCTATCATCTTTCAAAATATAACGACTTCCAAACATTCTAAAATAATTCACATTAGGTGTATAACCACACCATAACTCATAAGGTGTCTTGTTTGTATCTTTCTTCAGTTGTACTCGGTTCAGTGTGTATACACCAATACTTATAATTGCACACCTCTCTCTTTGATTCCCAAAATTTCCAAAGGCAAGGGTTAGTAGCAAAGGTTTCACAAATGAATGCAAATCAAGTATATAATGACTACTAAATGAATAACAGAAACGTGAGAATTAAAATGTACAAGCAAGAGAAAGGAAGACAAATAAATGCAAACCCCATGATGCTTGAAGCTTCTATTGTTTCTCTCTACTCCTTATAAAATGTTGTTCTTGATGCTCAGTATTGGTGGGGCAACGTCTATGACTTGAGAAGCTTCGAGAATTTGACAATTGAAATGTGTGTGTGTGGTCGCAAGATAGCTTGAATGCTAGAACCAAACTGACGGAGTAATGGCACGCGAGAGCTTGAAATCCTGGACCCTTCAAATGGTTATGAAGGGTTTATTATATAGGAATTGGTGATGATATGAACGGTTGAGATCAATCCCAAAGATGGGGAGATGAACGGTTGAGATCAAAAGGAAC
>MU228114.1:862293-873359 GCA_018584345.1 Thuja plicata
ATATTTGAATTTAAACTATAGGAAATTGAGTTTAATTAATCAATTAATGGTAATTAATCAATTAAAGCTATTTAATTAAATAAAATTAATTATTTAATTAGTTTTGGGAATTTGATTAGATGATTTGAGGAATGAATTTAGAGGAAAATAGATGATTAATTAATGATTAAAAAACCATTAGTTAATAGATGAAAATTAGTGTTTTTAATGTAAAGTCGCAAGCCTGTCAATTTTAGGGTGTCTACATTTGCCCCTCTTTGATGCGATGTGACTTGTTGCAGTGTGTCAAAGAATCTTTGATTTTGATTCTGCCCTAGCTTGCCCCAGTGATAACAAGTGGACTATATGCCCCCTCAACAAATTAAGCATAGAAAATGTGTCAGATGAGCATTAATTTCTTGAAAAAGTGAATCATTATATGATGATGATGAATGCATTCCTATGTTAGTTATGATGTTATTGATGATGGATGCATTGATTATATGATCTACTATGCACATGTTTTGGATTTTCCTTTTCTGATGTACTTTAATGGAATGAATGCAATCTATTATGCACAAAATATCTAAGTAATGCATGTGTTAGTTAGAAAGAAGTTAGTTTGGACAGATGTGCTCTGAGATTGATCTGATTGAATATAATGATAGAAAAGTTTTCTTTTTTTGCATTTTTAGGATAGATATGATCTGATAGAATGGATGAATGTCCCAAGTCATTGCCCCTATTTCCAATATTTGTCATCATTGCATATTTTTTGTATTTTTTGATATTTTGGAAGAGCGTCGAATGATCTAGATCACATACCACATGGATATCGCTATGACCTCTTGATAGCAGAAGGAGTAGAGAGATTGAATAGAAAGAGACCCATAGTGCACCCAAATATTGACCATCTAGATTCAACTATGTTCCCTGTTTGAAAAGAAAGAGAGCCAAGAGCACCCAGATATTGACCATCTGGATACCGCTTGTCCTCTAAATTAATCTAAAATAAAGAAACTAAGATAGAACTCCTATGCACCCAAAGTCCATCTGGATAACATTGTGAGCTCTTGATTTTTGAAAGGGAAAGCCAAGCAAACAAGACAGAACTCCTATGCCCCTAGATTCCATCTGGATAGCGTCGTGAGCTCTTGTTTGCAACATAAAGGGAAAGACCATAGAAACCAAGATAGAACTCCAAAGCAACTCAAAGTCCATCTAAATATTGTTGCGAGCTCTTGATTCTATAAAGCAAACAAACAAAATAAAAGAGAAGGAATATCCAATTCTTTCCTAGGTTTAGGCTCAGATCGTGGAACTACGCGGCTACTGGATAAGTGACAGTGCCTACCGCATTTATCCTAAATCACCATGGCCCTGAAATCAAAGTGAACATTCAAAGAGTACAATCATAGAAAATAAGTCATGATCTATCATAGCTACTCTCCTCACATGGTGGATCCTAGAGTAGCGTAAGAAAATAACCCCAAAATATAGACTAACATCTGACTGACTTGACTGACCTAGTCAACATTTTTGTATGGTTGCTCGATGCAGTTGGATTCTCTTGATTGGCTTGACTCTTGATAGGCTTGGTTGGCTTGATTGCTTTGATCCTATTGGCAGCCGATTAAGCTGTGTCAGATGGGCCAAATGCGTGTTCACAAAGCTCATGATTGTGACAGTATTGATTGATAGATTTGATTGCTCTAGTCATATTGGTAGCTGATCAAGCTGTGTCAGATGTGCCCAATGCTTGTTCAAAAAGCTCATAATTGTGACAATTTTATTGATAGATTTTGATTTGATCAATTTGGCAGCTGATCAAGCTGTGTCAGATGGGCCCAATGCTGATTTGCAAAGTCGATGATTGTGGCAATTGATTTGACTGGGCATGCTTGCCCCTTGTTCTCTTGATAACCGAGTTGGTTTTATTGCTTTGGGATTTTTGCAATTTTTTTATTGTTTTTGATGAAGATTGATTTTTGCTTTGATTTTTTTATTTTTTTAGGATTTTTTATGAGTATTCCAATTTTTTAGGATTTTTTAGAACTTTTGGAATCGTCCCTAGTCTGGTGGACCAATAAGTAACCATGGGTAAGTGCTTTGTGCTCATAGGGGTTTGTGCTTCTAGATATTACTTGGGATAGTTAGTCTTGCATTTGGATTGTGCTCAAGCTTTTAGAGCTTATTAATGGTGAAGCTGGTTTTGAACACTTGGCGCCTGTTTGCCAGGTTTTCACCAAGGTACCTACGCAATAGTGCCTGATTGCCAAGTTTTCACTGAGAGAGAGATTTTGTTTTCTCTTTACTTTTTGCTTTTTTTGATTGTCACCAAGGCGCCTGATTGCCAGGTTTTCACCAAGGTAACTTTTGTATTTTTTTTATTTTTTTTGGTATTTTCTGGATATGTAGATAAATGTCTTAACCATAGAGACCTTTAAGGGTAGAACCTCTTCAGGTTCATGTTGTTGATGTAGCCAAGGATCTAATCTCCTTCTGGTGTTGCTAGTATGAATGCCCCACTCTGAGTAGAGTTGACAATAATAAAAGGTCCTAGCCAGTTAGGCTCAAACTTACCAGGTTTGACTCGCTCTGCTTGATTCTTCTAATTTTCCATGAGGACAAGGTCTCCTACCTCAAATGTTCTTGGCTTTACCTTCTTGTGATAGTTCCTTTTAAGGCAATTCTAATAGCCTTGTAAGTGGTCAAAGGCATGTTGCCTTCTTTCATCTAGTAGTTCTAACTCACTGAGCCGTGTCACTCTATAGTCTTCATCTGAAACTAGGTTCTTCAATGATATTATTAGGGATGGGATTTCCACTTTGAGGGGTAATACCACCTCTTTTCGATAGACTAGGGAGAAAGGAGTTGCTCTTGTTGGTGTTCTCACACTAGTTTTGTATGCCCATAATGTGGGACTAAGCTGTAAATGCCAGTCTCACCCTGATTTGTTTACTATTTTCTTCAAGATTTTTAGGATCATTTTCTTTGTAGCTTCGGCTTGGCCATTCCCTTGAGGGTAGTAAAATGATGAGAATCCTTGTTTGATGTGGAACTGTTCACACAGGTCTTCAACAGCCATGTTCTGAAAAGGAGTACCATGATCTGTCAGGATTGTTTGGGGGATCCTGTATCGATAGATGATGTGATTAAGCATGAACATTGCTATTTGTTTTCCAATGATGTAAGTGAGGGGAATTACTTCCACCCACTTTGTGAAGTACTATGTTGTTGCTATGATGTACTTATGTTCGTTTGCTAAAGAAGGTGTTATCTTACCCACTAGGTCAAATCCCCACATTGAAAATGGCAATGGTGATGTGATGGGATTCAATTCCTAGGCTGGTGCATGGATGAGGTCTCCATGAATTTGACATTGTCTGCACCTTTGAACATGCTTTTGTGCATCTGTCTCTATTGTAGGCCAATAGTATCCCAAGCGAATTATTTTCTTAGCTAAGCTGTTGCCACCTCTGTGGGTTTCACATATTCCTTTATGTACCTTGTACAAATCTTTCTGGGATTCCATGGATGTGAGACATCATAATAATGTTCCATTGAGACTTTGTCTGTATAGAGTAGTAGAGAGGATTGTATACCTAGAGGCTTGGCGGATGAGGGCTTTTCTCTGGTTCCTAGACAAGTTTAGGGGTAAGACATTGTTTTGGAGATAGCTATAGATGTCTTGGTACCATGGGGATTCAGGACCAACAAGGACACATGTTGATTCCATGATAGATGCCTAATGTGATGGCACCAAGAGTTGTTCCACTAGAAACTAGAATTTGGTATCGTTGCCTGGCATATCAATCAGTGATGCTATGGTAGCCATCACATCTGCTGCTTTGTTCTTTGCTCTTGGGACTTGCTCAAAGAGAATGTAAGGAAACTTGGTGTGTAGTTGTTCCATCTATGCTTTGTAAGGTATGAGCTTCTCATCTTTGGTCATGTAATCATTTTTGACTTGATTTATGACCAGCTATGGGTCTCCAAAGACCTTCAGGTTCTTGATTCTCCATTGGATTGCTATCTTTAGACCAATTACCAGTGCCTCATATTTTTCTATGTTGTTGGTGCACGGGAAGTTGAGTCTAAAGGACTTTGGAATTGTATCATGATCTGGGGTGATAAGCACTATCCCTGCCCCCACTCCATGGTTTGTACATGATCCATCAAAATAAAGTTTCCATACTTCAATCACCGGTTGTAGTGTCATGATAGATTCATCAGGAAAATCAGAGATAATAGGCTGGTGGTCTTGAATTGGTGCCTCTGCTAGTTGATCGGTGATCACTTGTCCTTTGATAGCTTTTCTATCTACATACTCAATGTCAAACTCACTTAAGATCATTACCCACTTGGCCAGTCATCCCGTGAGTGCTACTTTTCTCAGGAGGTACTTGAGAGGATCAATATGTGCAACCAATTTTGTTTGATGACTCAACATGTAGTGTCTTAGCTTCTAGGAAGCAAAAACAACTACTAGGCATGACTTCTCAATTGGCATGTATTTTAGCTCATATCCAACCAAAGTCTTGCTTAGATAGTAGATAGCCCTCTCCTTTCCTGTATCATCATGTTGTGCCAAGAGGACACTTAATGTTGATTCTATCGCTGAGATATATAGAAGAAATGGTCTACCTTGTACTGGTGGTACCAATATAGGAGATTTAAGAAGGTAGTCTTTGAATATTTGAAATGCCTATTCACATTGCTCTATCCATATGAACTTGATATCTTTATGCAATAAATGTTGGAATGGGTGGCACTTGTCTGCCAATTGAGATATGAAGCGTCTTATCGATTGGAGCCTTCCTTGCAACCCTCTTAGTTGTCTCAGGTTCAATGGTGGAGGCATCTCTAATATTTCTTTGACCTTTGCTGGATCTACTTCAATTCCTTTGTGTGATACTATGAACCCTAGTAATTTTCCCGCCGTGACACCGAATGCACACTTTTTTGGATTTAGTCAGACTTTGAATTCCTCCATTCTACAAAGATGGGTCCCAAAACCTATAGATGATCCTTTCGAAGTATGGACTTTGCTAGTATGTCATCCACATAATCTTCCATTGTCTTGTGGATGAGATCATGAAATATGGTTGTCATCGCCCTCTGGTATGTTGCTCCAGCATTCTTTAGACCAAATGGCATGACATTCCAACAATATGTTCCCCAAGGACATGTGAAGGCCGTTTTGTGTTGGTCCTCTGGTGCTATCCTTATTTGGTTGTAACCTGAGAAGCTATCCATAAGTGACAGCATTTCATGCCCTGTATTTAGGTCCACTATCATATCGATGTTTGGTAAAGGAAAGTCATCTTTGGGACATGCTATATTGAGATCCTGGAAGTCTATGCAAATTTGTATTTGACCACTATGATTCATAACTGGTACTAGATTAGATATCTAATCTGCATATGGTATAGGTCTGATGAATTTGGCATCCAGGAGCTTTTTCAGTTCTGCCTTGACTAACAATGCAACATGAGGATGCATCTTTCTTAGCTTCTGTTTGACAGGTTTTGCATTTGGTAGCAATGGGAGGTGGTGTAGCACCAACTCTGGATCTAAACCTGGCATATCTAAGTAAGACCATGTGAAATTGATCATTCTTTCTTTGAAGAAGTTGATGAACTATTCTCTCTCCTTAGGGGTGAGAGATTTCACCAAGTAGATGTTCTTTGGGTTCTTGTCATCCCCCAAGTTTATTTCCTCTATCTCTTCAGCTAACAATGCTGATTTCTCCTCTGTTAAGGGAAGGAGTTCTCTCTTTCCATCTTCTAGCACCTCTATGGGGTTTTTTCCAGAAGATACGTCTTCTTTTAGATTTTTATTCTTTTGTTCTTTTTTCATTTGTGGACTGGAAAGAGGAGCTTCCTCCCCGAAGTATGCTACTCTATCTAGGTTGATAGAGAATCCTGCCTTGTGATCTCCTGATAGAATGCCTTCCCTTAGTCCCATGAAATGAGCTATTGCCTCATCATTTTCAAAAACATCAAGATTAGGTGGTCCTTGTTGATCCCACTCTATAAGCTTAGGGTGTACAAGATAGACACTTTCACTACTGTTTGGCTTGGGTTGACTGAACGGGATTGCTAATATGGTGCCTAAAAAATTGGACTGTGATGAGGATGCACCACTTGAGGTCTGATGAATGATATGTTTGTCTATACAGGGTTGTTCGGTAATGGTTAGTTGTTCAAATAGGTCTGCTAGGTTTATGATAATAGCAGTTTGAGGGAAAAAGTAAGGGATTGATGGTTTAGAGTCATGGAGGGATCTCCACTCATACTCATTAGAGTCAGTCTCAATGGAATGTTCATCTGATGTCTCACTTTCTTGGGTATTGTCAATTGCTAAGTGTAGGTTTATTTGGGATTGTGTGGATCCCTCTTCGGTGGGAAACAACTACGCTAATATGTTTCTTATTAGGACATGCTCAGTGTTGTGCCCCCAATGCATCTCTACTACTTGCTCTTGATTGACTTGTATGTCTTAGATCACCAAACTAGTATTTTTTTGTCCATAGCCCAAACCTCTAGTGTTTATTTGGGTTGGTGGGAGAGGAAATTCATATATGCCCTGTTTCCTTGCCCCCATTCTAGTTGTACCATCATACCCAAATCTTTGTATCATTGTGTAACCATTACCGTAGTTTGCCAAAGGTAGGGGTGGTCAGACTATCTCAGGGGAGTCTCTATATAACCAGGTATTGATGTCTTGCTCAAAAGGATTCTCTTCCACTATGTCCCCCCATTGGACAAAGGTTGTGGGTGGACATCTAAATAGAACTGGCTGCTGAGTTTCTGTTGCAATGATAGGTAGTGGCATACCATGAGTTCTGGGGCTTAGAGGCATGTGCGTGATTGTGAAAGCCTCTTCATATCTATATTCACCACATCCTTTGTCTGTGATGGATATCTTGCCTACTTTCTTTGTGACATCTTTAAGATTTGAATTTGAAGGGGAGGAGATACTTGTGTCCTGGTTAATGACTATCTTTCCTGCTACCTGTGTAACATCCTTGGGATTTGAATTTGAAGAGGAGGGGATGCTTGCATCTTGGTTCGATGGTACTTGGTTATCCATGTTGATTTGGACCGCATTACAATATTGGAAGGGATTGGGATCTCCCTCTATGATGATCTCCTCTCCCTGGTGTGGGAACTTGATGCATTGATGGTATGTTGATGGTACAGCTTGCATTTCATGTATCCAAGGTCTCCCTAGTAACATGGTGTATCCCAGTTCAAGATCTAAGATTTGGAAGGGAGTCTTTTTTACCACAGGTCCAATGCAAATAGGTAGAATGATAATACCCTTAGAGGACCTTTCCTCTACATCATAGGCTCTGATATTTATCCTCCTTGTGACATCAATGCTTGATCTAGAATAACCTAGTTACTTGATTAACTTTAGAGTACAAATGTTTAACTCAGCTCCACCATCAACAAGGACCCTACGGACATCGCTTTTGTGGATTTGGACAAGTAAGTGTAGAGGATCATTATGCAGGGGCTTATGCAGTGGCACATCACATTCTATGAAGGTGGCATGTTTGTTAGCTGCTATATGGTTGACCATCGTTTGGAAGCTTTCTGGTGTTATGTCCCTTGGGACAGCTACATTTTAAAGTGCTTGATCAAGTGCCAATTTATGTTGTGGAGATATGCGCAAGAGGTCAAACATGGATATTTGGGTAGGTGTGCGCTTTAGTTGGTCCACTATGCTTGTTTGTGGATCTGATTTTGCTATAGGATTGGCTGATGTAGTAGCTGGGGATGGTACTCCTTGCAAGATGACTCTAGCACAATGTGTAGTTATAGTGAAATTGTTACCTTGGTCCCTAATAGTGATTGTTGCCACATGATTATCTAAAGGATTTATGCAATTTATGACATTGTCACTGTTGGCATATGTATAGTTAACTTTATTGGTTTTTCCACTAGACCCGGAGGCTTTTCCTTTGTTGTGATCACAGAAGGTATCATTGAAAATGGTGTGATTAGTTGTGCCTTTAGTTTGAGTATTCGTCACATCAATGATCCCTGTGTCAATTAGATCTTGAATAGCATGCTTCAATCGATAGCAGTTGGCTGTTTTGTGCCCCTTGACCCGATGAAACTCACAGAAGTCTTTGTCATTATACCACCTTGGTTTGTTTTCCTCTTGTTCAAAGTCTCTGATTTCTGGGAGAGTGATAGTGTTTGATTGTATCAGCTTACGTAAAGCTGACTCTATTGGCTCTCCTAATGGTGTGAAATCTCATTGTTGGAATTGAAATCGTGGTTTACATTGATTCTATTGATGATTGTTTGACATAGCGGCCGCTTGTACAGGGGGAGTTTGGTTTTGGGTGTATGCTTATTGAGTGGGCCCTGTGGGGTTTTGGTTTTCCACAGGTGTGCCTTGCAGTGATACCTTAGGTTGCACGTAGTTGACCATCTTTACATCAATGACACAATCACTAGTGACATTTTTGTTCTTGTTCTGCCACTTATCTTTTTTTGTTGCATTCTTATTTGTGTTCATTTGTGTAGGATCTCCAAGGATACCTCATTTGACCAAGTTCTGCTCACAATGAACTCCTCTCTTGATGAGTTGTGTGAATTTTGGAGCTAACTGTAGCTCTTTTGTGAATGACATGTCTGGGATGAGATTGTCAACAAACATGACTATCAAGTCTTGTTCGGGCACATCATATGTTATTCAGTTTTCCATGTTCCTCCATCTTTGTAGGAATTTCACAAAAAGACTCTCTATCTTTCTATTTAATGTCGCAAAGGTCCTTGATGTTGACCTTGCACTCGATGTTATGATGGAAGTGAGCTATGAACTTTTCAGCTAATTCTCCCCAAGACTGGATGCCATGAGGTAGATGTGAGAACCATTCCATTGCTGGTCCAGCTAAACTTTGTGGGAAGAGTCACATTAGATATGTCTCATCATGAGTGACTTCAACGCAACTAGCAAAGAACTCTCATATATGCTCAATAGGGTTGGTGCTGCCCCTATACTTGTCAAATTTTGGCATTGAGAAGTGGTTTGGGAATGGAGACATTTGAAGAGAATGGTCAAAGGGGTATGGGTATAAATCCTCTGCGATATAGGATTTAGTTTGCCCCTAATTTTGCATATCCATCATTTGGGTTTGAAGGGTTTGCATTTGTTGCATTAGCATGTCCATTTGATATTGCAGCTGATGCGTGTGGACATTCCTTTGTGTCATGGTGGGTATGAGGTTGTGCCTCTGTGTCCCTTGAGTAGGAACATAGGATTTCATCCTAGGGACTTGATATTGATTCCCCACTGAGTGATTTGTAATTGTAGGGACATGAGTAGTCCATGGTGGGTTTTGAAGTGTTTGTTGTTGTGACTGAAACTAGGGTTGATAATGTTGGGGTAGGTATTGATGCTACTGAGGTTGGGTTTGAAACTAGGGTTGTTGTTGCTGAGGTTGGATATGAGGCAACTGAAGCTAGGGTTGTTGTTGCAGAGGTTGGCTATGAGGCAACTGAAGTTGGGGTTGCTGTTGCGGAGGTTGGATATGAGGCAACTGAAGCTGGGGTTGTTGTTGCAGGGGTTGGAACTAAGGCAACTAAAGCTGGGGTTGCTATTGCTAAGTTTGGATATGAGGAAACTAAAGCTGGGGTTGTTGTTGCTGAGGTTGGATGGGTGTCAGAATGGGAAAAGATGTAGCTTTGGGCAGGCCTTGACTGTAAATAGGTCCTGCAGAGATGGATCCTTGCGGGCATGATGTGTTGATCCCAAGACTAGTGTGGATAGATTGCAGCAGTGGCATAGTTTCAGAACAATTGGTGTTTGGTGGGATGGAAGGCATAGCATGAGAGTTGGACTACGTTGGCCATGAGATTAAGGGTGGAGGCATACTAGTGACCATGGGTGCACTTGGTTGTAAGCTTTTTATGCCTTGAGTAGATGATGTGTTGGCTTGGGTTAGGTCATTGGTTTGATTGGATACAGTCTGTGCCAATTTGTGTAAAGCCAATGGTGGAAAGATCTGTGACACAACAGGTAGTATCTGAGGAGTGTGAGTGGTGTTTTGACCTGCAAGAGGGTTTTTGGGCCATATAGTTGATACACTAAATTCAGCAGGGAGTTTGAATCCCTTCTTTATTAGCATGGCCAAGTAACGTTCAGGGTTCCTCTCCACAACAACGTCAACTACTTTGGTGGAGTAGGTATCTTGTTCCACATCTTCAAGTTCTTCTTCTGTGATATCTTGGAAAAAGGCTGCCCCACAGGGTTGTTCAATGAAAAGAGCAGAACTGGTGTTCATGAAGGGATTGTTCTCTTGCTCTATTTCCCAGGTGGGGAAATGGTTGATATATGACTCATCAGGTTGAGCTCTAGCCTTAGACCTTGTGTAAGGTCCTCCATGAGGTGTTTGAGACATGGTGTGGTCCAAGTTTTGTAACTAAAACAAGTGATATAAAGCAAACAAAGAAGAGGATCTTGTCTAAGAAAATCTGAGTTATGTTTTGAACATAGGTAATTCTAAGGACAGATTTTGATATAACCTGATCTCAAAGTGGTGATGGTAAAAGATAAGATTGTCGACCTTTGTCTTGGACAAAGTCAATTTGATAAAGATGATGATGTTTGATATGATGAGATCAAGATATTTCAAGTCTGAACTTTTGAACTAACAGTGTTTTAGACAATAATCATGCTTTACAAAGAAAGGGTAATCTTTAATGTTTAGAGATTCACACAATGTTCTTCACATTTTCCTAGGATAGACACTAGTTTTGGCCACCAAATGAAGAATTCTTTCAAATTTTTTAGGTCAGAATAGGAATATAGTATATCTGGTCAAATGTGGTACAATTTCACCGATAGCGGTAAAATGATTGGTTGATTATGGTAGTTTATCACATGAGGCTTCTAATTTGCAAGATAGTTGACGTTGACAACCCTAGACTTTAACATGTTTGACTCATTTTGATAGTTTGGATGTTTTGTTTTGCATTTTTAGAAACTGATCAAAGGAACAAGCACAATAGACACTGTGTTTTGAAGAATGAAGACTGAAATTGTGTATGTTCTACAACTTT
>MU228114.1:875631-923121 GCA_018584345.1 Thuja plicata
AATTGGACTTATCTCTTTGAAGATAAATGAATATTTAATTCATTTATTTAATAATTATTTTCAACATGTGAGATAATTGAATTCTTTTTTATTAAGAATTGCTTTATTTGATGAAATTAAATTAATTGAATTGGAAGAATTTAATTAGTAAGTTTAAATATTTGAATTTAAACTATAGGAAATTGAGTTTAGTTAATCAATTAATGGTAATTAATCAATTAAAGCTATTTAATTAAATAAAATTAATTATTTAATTAATTTTGGGAATTTGATTAGATGATTTGGGGAATGAATTTAGAGGAAAATAGATGATTAATTAATGATTAAAAAACCATTAATTAATATATGAAAATTAGTGTTTTTAATGTAAAGTCGCAAGCATGTCCATTTTAGGGTGTCTAAAATAACTTCTCTCCAGTATGTTTTTATAATATTCTTTTCAATCATCAGTGTTCTAGCACAATCCACAATTGATATATTTCTCCTTTCAACAATTCCAATCTACTGTGGTGTCCTCGGTGCAAAGACCTATCTCTTAATTCCATACTCATTACAAAATTTAGTGAGCTCATCAGAAATAAATTTACCTCCTCTATCAGATCCCAAACATTTCAGTTCTCTACCACTTTCTTTTTCCACTTTATCTTTGTACCATTTGAAAATCTTAAATGCTTCAGATTTTCTTTTAAGAACATGACAATCGTCATTCTAGAGTAGTCATCAACAAATAAAATAAAGTATCTATCACCATAATACTCTGTGTTCCCATTGGTCCACATAGGTCTGTATGAACTATCTCCAAAATACCATTAGATAAAAAAACTCTTGCTCTTAAAACTAGATTTTGATATTTTTCCCATTTGACAATTCTTGCACATTACATGGTCAGGTTTAGATAAGCTTGGTAAGCCTCTTACTTTTCCTTTCTTACTAATCTTAACCATGTTGTCAAAATTTACAGACAAAGCCTCTTCTGCCCCCAACCATACATCTTCATTCTTAGCCATCAGAAAGGTAGTTTTAGCAGTGTCAAGATAGAATAGATTACCTTTTGATTGTTCACCAGTGCCGATCAACTTTCCTGTTTCATTATAGATTTTAGCTTTTCTATTTTAAAATGCAACTCGATGACCTATGTTATTGAACTATGGAACACTCAACATATTACAATTAGTTCCTTTCACCCAATATGCATTCTCACATTTGATTTGATTATTCAACAATATAGTACCTTTTCCTTTCACTTGAAAAGGTGTATCATTTCCCATTCTAACAGATCCACCATTATAATGCTCAAGAAATTCAAAATTTTCTTTATCTCCAGTCATGTGATGTGTGCAGCCACTATCAATAACCCAAATGTCATGCTTAATAACTTTAGAAATAAGTGTTGTTTCAACATACCTTTCATCTTCTTTGGAATCTTCTTTCAAAGCTACAAATACTATCTCAATGTCCTCATCATTGTTAGAATCAGTGTCATTATCTTTATCTTCAGTAATGTAACACACCTTATTTCCTTTGTCTTTGTAATCTTGATTATTCATTCTATCATACTGGCGGTTGCTTCTATATTCTTGATCATCTTTTATGTCATTATATTTTTCATTTCTTTCATCATTCTTTATGTTAGGGCATCTGGCAACAAAGTGTCCAATTTATTTACAATTAAATCATATCAAAGGTAGTTTACCTTTATACCTTCCTTTATCTTTGTCCAGTCTTCTAACCATTAATGAAGTTCATCAAGTTCGTTATCATCACTTTTACTATCACTATTATTTCTTATCATGTGTTTACTACCAGATTTACTAATTTTTAGAGAAGGCATAAATGCAGATTCCATAGTAGGTACAACACTGTTGTCAAAATTGTTCATCTCAAAAGAAATCAGTCTACCGACAAGGCTATCAACTGTAATATTATTTCCTAGTAATGCTCTCATTTCATGTATTGTAGAGACTCTTATAGAATAAATAGGAAATAAAGTTCTAATAATCTTACTCATAATAGTGTCTTCATCAATAGTTCCACCTTCTCCACGAATAGCATTCACAACCTCCTTGAATCAGGTATTGTACCGTGTTATGTTCTATCCTTCTTTCATTCTCATATCATCAAATTTTCCTCAGAGACTTTCACCTTTAGCTCTTTTTAAATTTGCATCTCCTCCATAAACTAGTGTAATCTTGTCCCACATCTGCTTGGCTAATGTACATGTCTTAATATCCTCAAATTCAGCATCACCAAGTGAAGAAGCAATTTATACCATCATAGTGTTGTGTTCATGTTTCTCTTTCATCTGAGTAACAATAAAAGGTCCAGTAGGTAGGATGAATTAATTATCTAGGTATAGTATTAAATAATCGCTAATCCCTGATAGGTATATTCTCATTATTCTCTTCCATGTTGAGAATTTATCCTTCTTCAGCTTTGGTGCATCTCTCTTATACATCTTGTGATCTTTAGCTTAAGTCGTTTAAAATTTCCTTCTAAGAACTCTATGCTTTGATACCAATTGTTAGATAAATGAGAGGGGGGGTGAATTAGTTACTTCTCTATTATGCTACAGTCCCAAATTCTCCCATATGTATATAACAACAATTTCATACATATAAATCAACTCGGTGAAATATAAACTTTTATCACAAACTTTTAGTCCTATACCGAGTAGTAGTAAATTAATACTGTGATTACCGATCAATGTGGATAAAGTAATGTGTAAAGAAAAATAACAATCCACAAAAATCATACACATTAACACATAGATTTTTAATGTGGAAACCCTTCTAAGGGAAAAGCCACCTGGGACTGGTAACTCAAAATATTTCACTCTTTTGAAGTGAGCTCGGTTAAGAGACAACCATGTTAAAGGTTACATTACACAGTGTTAAATTTGACCTAGTTAGAGGATTTAAAAATAATAGTTCTCTCTTGACCAATAATTCACTATGGGGTCAATAAGAAAACACTCAACATTCATTAGAATGTCATAACAGAGATTTTCACTTCCTACTCGGTTAAGAGATTTATCTGTAATAATGGTTAAACTGATACAATAATGATCTAATTCAAATACAACTCTATTTGTGGATTTTCATATCTATGCTAAGTAGATAATACCTCTGATCAATTTTTTCACTTCAGTTCATTTGATTCTTCATACTCTATTCTGCTCTATTAATGCTCTTTCCTCTATCGCTTAGTGTTGTCTGCAGAAATGCCCGGTTCTATCTTTAACTAGTTTGATAAGTCATGTATAAAATTTTCATGTGTGCACATCATAGCATCATGATTCATAATGAATCTCTTGTCTCTTATATAGACATCATAACTCATTTAATTTCCATCCTTTAGATTTTATAGGTTAATCACCATCATTGGTTTTGTTTCTTAAACCTTCCTCGGCAGTTGTGTTAAAAACACATTTTAATATTCTTCGTCTAATCTTTCTTGAATTTTCATAATTGTTTGATCATCATAACAAACCTTATCATTTACCTCAGAATCATCAATTTTTCCAGCTCATCATTCTAGTCAGCCTCGGTTTGATTTAATTTCTTGGTCAATGCCATGATGTGTCGGTGATCCCTGGCTTGGTTATCAATGTGCTTGGTATACACTATATTTACTCAATGTTCACTGTTACTCAGTGAATAAATAACTCTTCAATTACCGACCACACAAACTTTGTTTTTTCTAGATCTTTAATCCACAATAGATATTTTCTACCATAATGATGCTCAAATAAGTTGACATCACTGACAATACATTAACTGATTAATGTCTATCATCACATCTGTAACTCGGTTGACCATCAACAAAATGAATTCAAACATACAATAAATTTTAGTTCATCAAAATCTACCCTAGTCATTCCAAAAAATCAACCGTAAAAAAACATAACGTTATTCCTAGATTTTTACATTTGATCCTTAGATTCATTCTTGTGTTTGCATATGCCAACTACATGATCCAAAAAGGGAAAGGTTCAAATGGATCCCAATCCTGACCCTAATTTTAATTCAACTAGCAATATAGACTTTTCATTTATGGACTTTAAAATGTCAATAACTTAAAGACGTCCACCTAGAGGAGGATATACTTTACCACCTCCTACTAATTAAGAAAACATTTGAGCCCAATGTACCCAAGAAGAGATTTGAACATGCACTATAAGACTCTAAGATCATTTTTTCATGGATGCATTATTATCCACTGATCCTAATTGATGCTTCCACTTTGTTGCACAAAATGGAGTAAAATTACTAACATGATTTGACACTTCCACTATTGTAGAACATGTGACACAAAATAAACACACTCAATAGGAATTTATCACACATCTACATCTTCCCAAATATCTTCAAGCATGCCTTCTATAAATACATCTCATAATGCCACGCATGTCACAACATCATTTGGGACCCAATATAACAATACACTTTTTGCCAGAAATCCTATGACAACAAGTGCCAACCCAAGTGTCAATGTATCTTCAACCATGTCACAATCTAACATGACTATTAATACTGAATATAAAATTAGAAGTACCACTAATGCCATGGAAACATCAAGTCACATGGTCATGTCTAATCCCTTGGGATCTACAAATAATCAAACCAACATGATCTCCCAAGGTTTCATGTTAAAATTTAGCAGTCGCACTATTGTCTCACAAAGAGCACCCACTAATAAAATACCATGGGTTTGTGCATCATACATCAAGGTCATCCTCTTAATCAACAACCAAACATTCACAATACTTCCTACCATGGGGCATCAACAAAAACTAGTGGAAATAATGCTATGAATAATCCTTTTGTGTCAGTGAATCTAACATTCAATTATTTTACACCACCTCAAGTTGCAACACCATCACATGTGAATCTTGGGTGTCAATCAAAATATACTTACAACAAAACACATTCATATCATAGTGGGAATCCTTTTATAGATCTTGATATTGGAACTAACAAACATGTCCCACTTACACCTATGGAGATATTATCACAATAGGTGCAAAACCTTCAACAAGAGATGACTACTTTATATAATGGTACCCCAAAAAGGACTTATTTACTAGAGGACCTGTGCCCTTTTGCTTTTGAATTTTCTTTATACACGCCACCTTTTTCTCCTAATTTTGAGACACCAAAGTTTGACAAATATAAGGAAAACAGTGACTCAAGAGACCATATTCAAGATTTTTTTACACCATGTATATAAGAAGCCCATAATGATATATATTTGATGTGAATTTTACCAAGAAGTCTTAGCTGGCCAACTATGGAGTGGTTTTCACAACTAGCTCCAGGCATAAGTTCATTGAATGAACTAGCAGATAAGTTTATTACTAATTATTCTCATAACATTTTCAATGAAACAACAATCCTAGATCGTTTTAACACAAATAAAAAAATTAGTGAAATATTATCTTCCTTCTTACAACATTGAAATAATTTAGCTTCTAAAGCTCTATTCCACATTCCAGAGAAGGACAAGATCCTAATGTTTATTGAGAATTGTTCACTTGACATGATGTGTTCTCTACAGTCACAACACATCGACACCTTTGAGGAGATTACCAAAAAAGGTCTAAAATAAAAATTATCTCTCATACTAAAAAGAATAATAAAAAAAACAAGGATACCAATACAAATTCATCTTATGACAAATAAAAATATTGGTCTAAAAATAAAAATACCACTAACGATGGCATAGTCAATGCCAAAAGAATCAATAGATCCCAACCAGTGCTATGTTTTCAAGGGACACCAACTAGCAATACTCCCAACACCAACAATAATGTACCTCAAAGTAGGAGTCAATCATCTAATGTTCCCAATGTTCAACAATGTTTTCTAAGAAGGCATAATCCAAGATGAACTTATACTCTCAAAGAATGTTTTGAAGTTTTCCTAAAGAAATTAATCCAATCAAGTTCCATCACATTATAGGAAATCAAAAACTATGAACCAAGTCCTTACAAACCCACATGATGTAATTATAATGAATTTTGTGACTACCACTAGACTAAAGGTCATAAAAATAAAAATTTCTATCAACTAAAGAACACCATTCAAGGCCTAATTGAATGTGGGGAAATTGAAGTCCTTAATAATCTTGACACATCTAATAAGGATCGTACCATTGTAAATAATCCATTACAAGATCATGAAAAAGTTAGATCCTCTAGTTTAGAACAATATAACAAGGCTAACTACACTTATTATTTCCACCAACATGTCATCAACCATGTCTAGTCTAATTCTAATTATACTATAAACACTATCATGGTTAAGGGAAAATATTATGAATGTTCCATTACCACATGAAGATACAAAAACATAGTCTAAGTAAACCCCTCTAAATTGTCAGTACCATTCAAGTCCTTCAACCCCTCAATAGGTTAGTACACCTTTTTGGACTATATTAAGAAGACCTCTGCACATATTTACATATTTGAACTACTATTTGTCTCACATAATCATAAAGCAGTCCTAGATAAGGCCTTACAAGAGTCACTAATCCCTTAACTTATTGATGTTCATGAATTTCAAGCCATGGTGAGACACTTGGATTCCACCCATAATATTACATTCACAAAATAAGAATTATCTAAACATAAGCCTTACCATAATGACCCTCTTCACCTTGAATTATATGTCCACTTGCATAAAGTCAGAAGAGTTTTGGTAGATGGTGGAGTTGATCTTAATATTTGTACATTAAAGTTAATCCAAACACTAGGATATTCTCAGAGTTGCATAGAACTCACAAAGAAAATCATCATCAGAGTGTATGACAATGCAAAACACCCTTCCAAGGGTGTCATTACTTTACCCATTAGGATAGGACCAATCATTCATAAAATTACCTTCCAATTCCAGCATCATAAGCTACATGATACTTGGCTAACCATGGTGCTATATAAGCCGTACCCTCCACATACCATCAGTGCCTAGAATTCCCCTATAATAGAACAAATATTACTATCCTAGGTGATAGAGATCTATTGCTATATTGTACCAACCTTAAAAGGTCAACCGCAAACAAAGTCCCATAAACCAAACAACATGAAAAATGACTTACTCCAAATACATAGACCCATATGTCTTCTCCAGGTCTAATGCCCCATCCATGTCCAAGCTCAAGATCATGGTTCAAGACAAGGGTTGTGGAGAATATAATTATGTAGAATCATTTATTTTTGGCAAGCTCCCTATTTCCCCAAAGACCTATGAGAAGCCTAGACAAACCCTTAAGAGGAAGCAAAAAAATTATATATAGTGAAAGCTTCCCACTATGTTCACAAAATGGGGAGAACTAAATGAAGAGTTCATGGAACAAGATGTGTCTAATTGGCTATATAAAGATGAAGAATCCCTTCTTTTCACACTTATTTTTAATCAACATGGAAGAGGGTATGCTATTATTTAGAAATAAGGATGCAATAGGCAAGTGACCTTAGAGGAAAAAGTCAAAGAGTAGTGGAACCTATATTTCCTAAAGTAAATCCCAAGTTTTAAGGCCAACGGTACCAACTACTTGAGGAAGATGCCCTGAATAATTAGTTACCTTAGAAAGATGATGATTTTTCCTTTGTCAAAATTGATACATATGAAGAGTATTATGAGACTTATTCTAATGAATACGAATTGGATACCCAATGAACCTCTAATAAAAATTGCCTAAACAATATATTTTCTAATTTTAATGACATATCCTTACAAAAAAAATGCACATATCGATGTACTTGGATAGAATTTTTTTGGAACCAATCTGATTAATTTGAAACTTTATCGTCTAAATCCCATGAGTCTTTATCTAAATCTTATATCAATACCATTACTATCATTTATGTATCCTATACCCAAATAAATCGTAGAAATTCTATAGAGCACAAAGTAGATAAACATATGTGGTGGAAATTGTGGGATATCTACTAAAAATGTTGAATAATATTATACACTACAATTTCTTGGTGGAACAACTTATGGTCCCTTCTTTCAAAGTCCTATTATTTTAGTTTGTGTGTGTGATCATTAGACCTAATTCTCTATGGTACTAATACATATATAATTAAATCAATGACCAATACATCCCTATTGACTTGTCCCAAAAAAAAGAAAGACCTTTTTTGGACATGCCTCTGGATATGTTATCAGTGTTGATACCCTTTATAGAAGGATCCTAGATGGTACACTCCTTAGATGTCTCAATTTTGATGAAGTGCAAATTGCTCTCCATGAAGTCTATAGAGGTATTTGCGGTGACCATTCTATTGGTCCTAACCTAGCCAAGAAGCTTCTTTGAGTTGGATACTATTGGCCTACTATGGAAAAGGATGTATATAAGTTCGTAAAGAAGTGTTAGAAATGCCAGATACATGGATATTTAACTCATGCACTAACATAGGAGTTTCAACCAATCAGGTCACTATGACTCTTTTCACAATGGAGACTTGACATTGTTGGTAAAATATACCTACCATCATCCAATGAACATAAATACATTATCATCACCACTGATTATTTTACAAAGTGGATTGAAGACATCCCTATGATCTACATAACTAACAAGAAGATACTCAAGTTCATCCTAAACTAAATTATATATCGATATGGAATACCCCAATGCATTATTATAGATAATGGTCATCCCTTAAAAAATAAGGATATCCATGAGCTCCATGATAAATTTCATATCCAACACCATTTCTCCACTTCATATTACCCTCAAAGTAATGCTCAAGCTGAGGCATCTACTAAGACCACATTGAAAATTCCTAAGGCTGCCAATAATGTTGGCCATGATTAGCACCTCCAAGTTAATCCTACCTTATGGGAATATCATACTAGCATCCACACACTATTTAGAGCCACATCACATTCCTTCATCTATGAGGTAGAAGCTATTTTACTGATTGAGGATGAGTTTCCTTCATTGCATGTATCATTGCAGAATGTTATCACAAATGAAGATTACCATGTGTCTCAACTACATAAGTTGGAATTGTTTGACCAAAATCAATATCAAACCTTGAATCATTTGTAGTCATATCAAAATAATATCCAAATAAGTTATAATAAGAAATTCTAGGTTAGATTCTTTGATATTGGAGACTTGGTATTAATGGAAAATCAGAAAAAATTGGCTGACAGAGAGAAACCTGACAAGTTTGAGTGAAATTAACCCAGTCCTTACATCATCACAATAGTATAAGAAATATGAGTTTATCAATTTTACATCTCGTAAGGCTAGCCTCTTCCAAAATCCATCAATAACATGCAACTAGACAAGTTTTATATATAGCTATCAAAATTTCCCTTTTCAAAGAAGCCTTGAAAAAATACAAAAAAAGAAAAGAAGAAAAAAATTACCACCTTGATGAAAACCTGACAAATAGGTATTTTGTGTGACACAAAAAAATAAGGGAAATAATTCATCCTATGATCAAAACATCTAAGTGGTGCCTTGGGAAAGTACTATGGTGAAAACTAGGCAATCTAGAACTATGCGTAGAGACTCTCATTCCATTCTCCACACTAACTTCATATGATACAATTATTACAATCACATTTCCATACACTCCATATTGGACATACTCCCTATTAATCAGGAGATATCCCCGTTTCTTTTAGAAAAGACACACGAAGTCAATATTGGGACTAAGGAAACTAAGAGAATCATTCACCTAGCAACATCATTGCTAGAACAAGAATAGAGCAATTCAAAAAGATAAAATTTTCTTGGGCATATTCAAACATGCCTAGGCTAGACCCAGAATTGGTATTACATGATTTTCCACTCCATTCAAGGGAAAAAATAGTCAAATAGAAACTTCACAAAATTTTGGTCAAAGAAGAACTAGAGAATCTACTATATGTGGGATTTATCAGACCTATCAACTATGTTGAGTGGATTTCCAACCTTGCGCTAGAATCAAAACAACATGGAGACATTATAATTTTCATTGAATTCAAAGATCTTAACAAGGTGTTCCCAAAAGATGACTTTCCTATCCTAAACATTGAGATAATAGTAGACTTGACAATTGGGTATGAGATGTTATCACTAATGGATGGTTCTCCAGATATAATTTGATAAGAATTACACTAAAATATCAACATACAAAAATATTCATAAGTTCTTTAGGAACCTACCTCTGGAATGTAATGCCTTTTAGACTTAAAAATACTAGAGCTACGTATCATATAGATGACTACAATATTTCACGATACAATGTGTGACATTGTGGAGGACTATGTAAATGAAATTATAGCTAAATCCCTTAAGAGATATGATCATTTTGATGTTATGCCAGTTGAATTTGATAGGCTTAAGGAGTATAAGCTCCACTTAAAACCTAAGAAATGTGTTTTTGGGGTAACACCAGGAAAGCTCCTTGGATTTATAGTATCATATTGAGTAATAGAAGTTGATCATTTAAAATTCAAAGCAATAATTGATAGGTTAACACTAACAAACATCCATAAACTTAGATGTCTACAAGGAAAACTATAGTCTATCGAAAGATTCATAACATATTTGGGGGATAAGTGTCATGTACTCCACAAGGGAGTACCATTTGTGTGGACTAAAAAATGTCAAGACAAATTCAATAAATTAAGGATTATCTCCTCTCAGGTCTAGTACTCATGCCACCTATACTAGATAAAATTCTCATACTATACATATAAGTGACACCGTATTCTTTAGGATCTCTATTGACACAACATGATTCAAATGGAAAAGAGTGTGATATTTATAATATCATCCAAACACTAGTGGCATATGAACTCAATTACACTAAAATAGAGAGAGCATGTTTAGTTGTCATATTTTCTTCTCAAAATCTTGGACACTACATGTTGAGTCACAAAACATTGCTTGTCACAAAGATTGATCTATTAAAGTACTTGTTAAGAAAATATACAGTCATGAGGAGACTTTCCAAGTTGGTGATGATTCTTAGTAAATTTGACATTGAATATGCTGATAGAAAATCAATCAAGGGGTAAGTAATAACAGACCAGTTGGTAGAAGCACCAGTACCAACAGACCCTCCTATATTGGCTAAATTTTTAGATGAAAAATTATTTTCCATAGAAAATGAACACAATGGAAGCTTTTCTTAGATGCTTCTTTACTCAGAAAGGAGCTGGTGTAGGAATAGTATTCATTACACCCCAGGGAGATGTTATTCCATTTTCATATAGGTTGAACTTTGACTACACTAATAACATTGCAAAATATGAAACTCTAGTCACAAGACTAAAAATAGGTGTCTCATGTAAAATTGAGGACCTACATGTGTATGGATATTCATAGCTTAAAATAAAATAGGTCAATGATAGTTATGACTCAAAATATGAGAAAATCTTACCGTACAAGGAAATTGTAGAAGATTTCAAGAAATATTATGACCATATCATCTTTGAGCAATTCTATAGAGTACAAAGTAGATAAACATATGTGGTGGAAATTGTGGGATATCTACTAGAAATGTTGAATAATATTAGACGCTACAATTTCTTGGTGGAACAACTTATGGTCTCTTCTTTCAAAGTCTTGTTATTTTAGTTTGTGTGTGTGATCATTAGACATAATTCTCTATGGTACTAATACATATATAATTAACTCCATGACCAATACATCCCTATTGACTTGTCACAAAAAAAATAAACACCATTTTTAGACAAGCCTTTGGATATGTTATCAGTGTTGATACCCTTTATAGAAGGATCCTAGATGCTACACTCCTTAGATGTCTCAATTTTGATGAAGTGCAAATCGCTCTCCATGAAGTCTATAGAGGTATTTGTGGTGACCATTCTATTGGTCCTAACCGAGCTAAGAAGCATCTTTGAGTTGGATACTATTGGCCTACTATGGAAAAGGATGTATATAAGTTCGTAAAGAAGTGTTAGAAATGCCAGATACATGGATATTTAACTCATGCACCAACATAGGAGTTTCAACCAATCAGGTCACTATGACTCTTTTCATAATGGAGAATTGATGTTGTTGGTAAAATATACCTACCATCATCCAATGAATATAAATAAATTATCATCACCACTGATTATTTTACAAATTGGATTGAAGACATCCCTATGATCTACATAACTAACAAGTTGATACTCAAGTTTGTCCTAAACTAAATTATATATCAGTATGGAATACCCCAATGCATTATTATAGATAATGGTAATCCCTTATAAGATAAGGGTATCCACAAGCTCCATGATAAATTTCATATCCAACACCATTTCTCCACTTCATATTACCCTCAGAGTAATGGTCAAGCTGAGGCATCTAATAAGACCACATTGAAAATCCTTAAGGCTGCTAATAATGTTGGCCATGATTAGCACCACCAACTTAATCCTACCTTATGGGCATATCATACTAGCATCCACGCACTATTTAGAGCCACACCACATTCCTTCATCTACGAGGCATAAGTTATTTTACCGATTGGGGATGAGTTTCCTTCATTGCATGTATCATCGTAGAATGTTATCACAAATGAAGATTACCATGTGTCTCAACTACATAAGTTGGAATTGTTTGACCAAAATCAATATCAAACCTTGAATCATTTGTAGTCATATCAAAATATATCCAAATAATTTAGAATAAGAAAGTCTAGGTTAGATTCTTTGATATTGGAGACTTGGTATTAATGGAAAATCAGAAAAAATTGGTTGACAGAGAGAAACCTGACAAGTTTAAGAAAATTAGCTCAGTCCTTACATCATCACAATAGTATAAGAAATATGATTTTATCAATTTTACATGCCGTAAGGCTAGCCTCTTCCAAAATCCATCAATACCATGCAACTAGACAAGTTTTATATATAGCTATCAAAATTTCCCTTTTCAAAGAAGCGCTAAAAAAATACAAAAAAAAAAAGAAGAAAAAAATTACCACCTTGATGAAAATCTGACAAATAGGTATTTTGTGTGACACAAAAAAATAAGGGAAATAATTCATCCTATGATCAAAACATCTAAGTGGTGCCTTGGGAAAGTACTATGGTGAAAACTAGGCAATCTAGCACTATGTGTAGAGACTCTCATTCCATTCTCCACACTAACTTCATATGATATAATTATTACAATCACATTTCCATACACTCCATATTGGACATACTCCCTATTAATCAGGAGATATCCCTGTTGCTTGTAGATAAGACACAAGAAGTCAATACTGGGAATAAGGAAACTAAGAGAATCATTCACCTAGAAACATCATTGCCAGAACAAGAAATAGAGCAATTCAAAAAGATTAACTTTTCTTGGGCATATTTAGACATGCCTAGGCTAGACCCAGAATTGGTATTACACGATTTTCCACTCCATTCAAGGGAAAAACTAGTCAAATAGAAACTTCACAAAATTTTGGTCAAAGAAGAACTAGAGAATCTACTATATGTGGGATTTATCATGTAATACCCACTCGTGTTTTGCTTTTTAGTTTGTGATGCCATACTCTTTTAGGCATTGGTTTCAGTGGATTGGCTTAATTCTTTTAGGCCACATTTCATGTGAGCTAATATTATTTCATTTGATGATGATACTTGTTTATGATGTCATGATTTTACCTTGTGCATAGATAGATGTGATGATGTTATCATGTTGATTATTATATGTCGATTTCAGATTATGATATACTTACCCCATACTCGCATGTGTATGGTTGTCTTATATGTGAATGTACTTGTTGATGTGTTGTTGTGGTAGAGGACAGAGATGTAGTTACTTGCTTCGGTGAGATCCACGCGTTCGACTGATCCCTATCATTGATTACAATATTATATTATGTATGTACATGTGTGTTCTTTTGGTGACAGGATTGCAGGTATAGGACATCGTCTTCCCTGAATTGGCAGGAGTGAGCATGCCCATAAATATTCATCTCAATGGTAAAGAGGGGAGATAAAATACAGATCCAAAACCCTAACCTAAGCCTAATCATCCTAATGTAGGATGAGTTTCAGTATGACTACCTTATCCAGATTCGTCTAGGTCAACAAAATTTGAATACCCTCTCTCCTAAGTTTGTGTGTGTTTTGCTTGATTATGCTTTCAAGTGGTTTTTGGATTATTGAGTGATTTTCCATATTCTGTGATTTAATGGATTATAGTTGAATTAATGATTTAATTATATCCTAAGTTTATTTTAAATAATTAATTAAATTGAAATATTTGAATATTTTGATTTAATTAAATATTTGATTAGAAACTATATTGTATGTGCTTATATGATTAATTAAATATTTGGTTGCATGCATTATTGTGACAAATATTTAATCTATTTAATTAAATATTTTATTAATTACATGTGCATAATTCTGTTGAAAAAGTATTTCAAATTCAAAAGATCTTAACTTGTAATTAGGAGTCAAAGTTGAGTTGTGGCAATAAAGCATTTTTTATTTAATTAATTTGGATTTACTTTCAATTTTCAAGTTGAGTTAAATTAAGGATTGACTTGAGAGTTGTCAAATTCACCTTTGCATGTTTTGGGGAATTTGAATCTCTTTAGGGAGAATTGGTCATTCATTCTTTGATAACAGGTTTTTGAGAATTTGAGAGCTCTGGGTGATTTTGGGTTTTTGAAGAATTGTGGATTGTTGTGGATCTTGGTTGCTTCGAAGTTTTCAGAATTTTCTATTGCTTGTGTGTGTGTGTGTTCGGATTTAAATTGTTGCCAGATCTATGGTTGAATTGGGCTTGAGGGTTTCAGATCTACTTTCATCCTCCAAGCTACATTCTTCCGTTTCGTGCATTGGATTAAAGGTAGGTTTCATTTTCCTTGCATGGATTCAATTTTGTAGATTTGAGGTTTTCTGTGTTGTTTTAATGTATGTTCCTTAAATTTGGCCTTTAAATGGCTTGTGGATGTTTCTGTATTTTTAGGTGTTTCTAGAAACCCTAGATCTATACTTCTTTCATTTTTTATATTCTTAGTATCGTAGGGTTATGCTGTCAAAATTTTGGGAAGAAATTCCCTCTAGATCTCTTGGAAAACAAAAAATTAACCCTTTGTATAGTTTATACTATAGAATAAATTAAATTTGTGGTTGATTGATGTTTTGATTTTTTCGGGGTTTAGGAGGAGCTTAGATCTATTATTTTCATGTTTGTATGTTTCTTGGCATAGTACCCTTATGCTGTCAAAAAATTTGTGAAAAGATCCCTCCTACAACTCCTAGAAATCAGAAAATTAATCCTGACTATAGTCCTAGCTATAGTGGAAAATTAAATAGTTAGTCTCCTTGTATTTTCTTATTAAAAATTAAATCATTTGAGAAAAACCCACTCTCTATAAAAAAAAAGTACAGACTGGTGAAAAATAAATAATTACCCAAGAAAGGAAATTTTAGTAAAAGACAAAAAAAAAAAACCTTTCTTTCTAATTTTCCGTTTTCAGAAATTATCTCTTGAGGAAAAATAAATTCCCTTTTTGGGATAAAAGTTGAAATGTTCTTTTGCATATAATAAATAAATTTTAAAAAAAAAAATTTAAAGAGCAAAGGAATGGGCGTACCCCGCGCATAGTTTTATTTTAAAGTTTAAAAAAAAAAAAGAGGAAAACTTTGTTTAATGTGAAGAGAGGTGGGGAGCGGTGGGCTCCACCCACCCTCTCCACGGGGCACTGGGCCCGCAGCACCCGGCACTGTCGTAAGGTAGGCCGGACTGCCAGCGGCAGACCCGGTCTGCCCGCGGTACTACCGCGTGGGGTTTGGGAATGGAGAGTGGGGTCCACAGGATCCCCCCCAAAAAAGCATTTTAAATTGTTTTTTTTTTTTATTTGATTTTTTTATGTTAATTAGTTTGTGTAATTTAATTTAGTTTAGTTTAATTCATTTTTAGTTTAGTTTAATTAATTTTTTTAAAATTTCTTTTAATTAATTTTTGACTTAGTTTTTAATTCAGTTTTATATCATGATTATTAATTAATATATAAGTTTTTTCAGTTAATGTATATATTTAGTTTAATTGTTTTTAAATTTAAATATATATATGATTTGTATATTAGTGAAGATTATTAATATATAATTTAGTGATGATATTCATTAATAGGTAATTTAAATTATTGTTTTATTAAAGTATTAAGTTTTAAATTTTAATTAATGTACGATTATTAATTGTAACTTAGTATTTAACATTGTTTAAAATGAATAGGATCTATTTGTTAAGTTAATCGGTGTTACAATTAAATATGGATAATGCGTGCTAGGGTTATTTGGTAATTTAATTAGTTTATATTGTATTAATTACGATATAATTAATGTAGGTTATAGGTAACTCATAATATGATTATTTTATAATATGTTTATTCTGGGAAAGAAAGGATGAATGATAATTAATTGAATTTAAAGGATGGTGGGTTTTACTTGATTCTGGAGTAATTAATATGCCTAGAAGATTTGTCTAAAAATGTATATCCAGTTATGTTCATTTTTCAGTCTTTTAAGACGTTTTTATTTCTATGCATCTGTATGTTCTCTTGTGCTTGAATGTATTACTGTTGGGGGCATTAGACGACCTAGGATGTATACAGAGGCTGGGGGGTGTAATTATATTTCTGTCATTATATGGCATGTGTGTTATCTTCTATGACCCTTAACTGACCATAATGACCCTTTCGATTATGTTATCTGCTAGTGTACCTGTGTGACCATTCCTGTTGTATGGGATACTGATTTGGGGTGCACTAGGGTTGTGACTTATGCTAGATCTGTTAGGATCTCTGAGCCTAGGGTAGGTTACCTATATGCATAGTAGGAGGTGGCTTGCAATAAGTTCCGTGTCCGTAAGAGACTACTAGATTGCTTATTGTGGAGTTTCTTAATAAGTGATAACTAAAGACATACTGAGAGATTAAAATAAATTAATAAGATGTTCCCTCACCCATGCTTGAGTGCTAGTATAGGCTAAGATGGTGTTGAAAAGATGTTAGTCGCCCTGCAAGGTACCTGACATAGCTAGTGGGCCTTGTCAGTATGAGAGGACATTAACTTCGTGTATGGTCACTTAGGTGCCAAAATCCATTGTGATTGTCTGGGATGAACTTAATGGTTAGACGTACATGATGAAACCTTCCTTTACACATGCTAGATTTCCTACATTGTCATTTGCCTCTGGATTAGTGAGTCTTACCTTTTATGATGATTAGTACACCGGATTAGAGAGCTATCAGGATCCCTTGCTTAGTGGTTATGCCTTGTTGGTTTTGGATATCCGATTGGTATCTATTGTTATCTCCTCAGTACAGTGGGGTGGACCTTTGTGGTTCCACATAGATGGGTGGTAGTGATTCTTTATCCATTGAGATTCGACATCCTTGTACCAGGTGCTTGATGGTTTCTTGGTAGATGAGCTCTTTATTTTCCTTCATCATTTATTACGTAATTTGATTATTGTAATCTTGTATTAGTGTATCGCATGTGATACCTAATCTGGAAATTGTAATATTAAGTAGTTTAGTGTGATTACTACATACCCTGCAACATGTGCAATGGATGTAAGTTCATGGTGGTTTCATGGTTATCCATGAGGTTTGTAATTATGATTATGTAAGTAGTATTTGTTATGCTTAATCAGATGGAATCTTTTGTTATATTGTTAGTCTTGTTTTGCTTTGAGTAATTCAACGTCATGGGACACTTGAGTTGTGTAATCTATGTGAGTGTAAGACATGTGTATAAATGGTAATCTCTTCCGCATGATTGTATGTTTCTTTATGTTAACTTTAAAAAAAAATTATTCAGCACACATAGTGACATGTTCTAGGTTACTCTCTCTTGGGTTCCCTGGCGGGGCATTACATATCAAACCTATCAACTATGTTGAGTGGATTTCCAACCTTGTGCTAGAATCAAAACCACATGGAGACATTAGAATTTTCATTGAATTCAGAGATCTTAACAAAGCGTGCCCAAAAGATGACTTTCCTCTCCTAAACATTGATATAATAGTAGACTTGAAAATTGGGTATGAGATGTTATCACTAATGGATGGTTTCTCCAGATATAATTTGATAATAATTACACTAAAATATCAACATACAAAAATATTCATAAGTTCTTTAGGAACCTGCCTCTGGAATGTAATGCCTTTTAGACTAAAAAATACTAGAGCTACGTATCATATAGATGACTACAATATTCCATGATATAATGTGTGACATTGTGGAGGACTATCTAAATGAAATTATAGCTAAATCCCTTAAGAGAGATGATCATTTTGATGTTATGACAATTGAATTTGATAGGCTAGAGGAGTATAAGGTCAATTTAAAACCTATGAAATATGTTTTTGGGGTAACACCAGGAAAGCTCCTTGGATTTATAGTATCATATTGAGGAATAGAAGTTGATCTTTTAAAAGTCAAAGCAATAATTGATAGGTCAACACTAACAAACATCCATCAACTTAGATGTCTACAAGGAAAATTATAGTCTATTGGAAGATTCATAACATAGTTGGGGGATAAGTGTCATCTATTCCATCATCTACTCCACAAGGGAGTACCATTTGTGTGGACTAAAAAATGTCAAGACATATTCAATAAATTAAGGATTATCTCCTCTCAGGTCTACTACTCATGCCACCTATACCATATAAAATGCTCATACTATACATATAAGTGACACCATATTCTTTAGGATCTCTATTGACACAACATGATTCAAATGGAAAAGAGTGTGATATTTATAATATCATCCAAACACTAGTGGCATATGAACTCAATTACACTAAAATAGAGAGAGCATGTTTAGTTGTCGTATTTTCTTCTCAAAATCTTGGACACTACATGTTGAGTCACAAAACATTGCTCGTCACAAAGATTGATCTATTAAAGTACTTGTTAAGAAAATATGCACTCACGAGGAGACTTTCTAAGTGGGTGATGATTCTTAGTAAATTTGACATTGAATATATTTATAGAAAAGCAATCAAGGGGTAAGTAATAACAAACCAGTTCGCAGAAGCACCACTTCCAGTAGACCCTCCTATATTGGCTGAATTTTTAGATGAAAAAATATTTTCCATAGAAAATGAACACAATGGAAGCTTTTCTTAGATGTTTCTTTTACTCAAAAAGGAGTTGGTGTAGGAATAGTATTCATTACACCCCACGGAGATGTCATTCCATTTTCATATAGGTTGAACTTTGACTACACTAATAACATTGCAAAATATGAAACTCTAGTCACAAGACTAAAAATAGGTGTCTCATGGAAAATTGAGGACCTACATGTGTATGGATATTCATAGCTTAAAATAAAATAGGTCAATGATAGTTATGACTCAAAATATGAGAAAATCTTACCGTACAAGGCAATTGTAGAAGATTTCAAGAACTATTTTGACCATATCATCTTTGAGCAATTATATATAGCACAAAGTAGATAAACATATGTGCTAGAAATTGTGGGATATCTAGTAAAAATGTTGAATAATATTATACACTACAATTTCTTGGTGGAACAACTTATGGTCCCTTCTTTCAAAGTCTTGTTATTTTAGTTTGTGGGTGTGATCATTAGACATAATTCTCTATGGTACTAATACATATATAATTAACTCCATGACCAATACATCTCTATTGACTTGTCCCAAAAAAAAGAAAGACCTTTTTTAGACAAGTCTTTGGATATGTTATTAGTGATGATACCCTTTATAGAAGGATCCTAGATGGTACACTCCTTAGATGTCTCAATTTTGATGAAGTGAAAATCACTCTCCATGAAGTCTATAGAGGTATTTGTGGTGACCATTCTATTGGTCCTAACCTAGCTAAGAAGATTCTTTGAGTTGGATACTATTGGCCTACTATGGAAAAGGGTGTATATAAGTTCGTAAAGAAGTGTTAGAAATGCTAGATACATGGATATTTAACTCATGCACCAGCAGAGGAGTTTCAACCAATCGAGTCACTATGACTCTTTTCATAATGGAGACTTGACATTGTTTGTAAAATATACCTACCATCATCCAATGAACATAAATACATTATCATCACCACTGATTATTTTACAAAGTGGATTGAAGACATCCCTATGATCTACATAACTAACAAGCAGATACTCAAGTTCATCCTAAACTAAATTATATATCGGTATGGAATACCCCAATGCATTATTATAGATATTGGTCATCCCTTAAAAATAAGGATATCCACGAGCTCCATGATAAATTTCATATCCAACACCATTTCTCCACTTCATATTACCCTCAAAGTAATGGACAAGCTGAGGCATCTAATAAGACCACATTGAAAATCCTTAAGGATGCCAATAATGTTGGTCATGATTAGCACCTCCAAGTTAATCCTACCTTATGGGAATATCATACTAGCATCCACACACTATTTAGAGCCACACCACATTCCTTTATCTACGAGGCAGAAGCTATTTTACCGATTGAGGATGAGTTTCCTTCATTGCATGTATCATTGCATAATGTTATCACAAATGAAGATTACCATGTGTCTCAACTACATAAGTTGGAATTGTTTGACCAAAATCAATATAAAACCTTGAATAATTTGTAGTCATATCAAAATAATATCCAAATAAGTTAGAATAAGAAATTTTGGGTTAGATTCTTTGATATTGGAGACTTGGTGTTAATGGAAAATTCAAAAAAATTGGCTGACAGAGAGAAACCTGACAAGTTTGAGCGAAATTAGCTCAGTCCTTACATCATCACAATAGTATAAGAAATATGAGTTTAACAATTTTACATGTCGTAAGGCTAGCCTCTTCCAAAATCCATCAATAGCATGCAACTAAACAAGTTTTATATATAGCTATCAAAATTTCCCTTTTCATAGAAGCCCTGAAAAAATACAAAGAAAAAAGAAGAAAAAAATTACCACCTTGATGAAAACTTGACAAATAGGTATTTTGTGTGACACAAAAAAATAAGGTAAATAATTCATCCTATGATCAAAACATCTAAGTGGTGCCTTGGGAAAGTACTATGGTGAAAACTAGGCAATCTAGCACTATGTGTAGAGACTCTCATTCCATTATCCACACTAACTTCATATGATACAATTATTACAATCACATTTCCATACACTCCATATTTCCACAATAATCTAATATTTTAAATATATGTGGATTGATATTAATCAGTCATTTATGTCAATCATATCCTATATCATATCATGAGGCAATTATATCCTCTATCCTACCATATGTCAGTCCTATCTTCAATCCTACCTTGAGTTAGTCCCATAGTAAACTATATCATATCCTAATTGAGGGAAAGAACTATGTCACAATTCTTTAAAAGTCTTGAAAAAATCTAAAAATAAAATCGTAAAAAGTCCTAAGAAAATCCCTAAAACTTTTTTTATTTTAAATCATCCTAAAAATCTTCTTTTGTCACTTGTCATTCATGAATAAAAAATGCTTTTAGCATCAATAGGAATTAAACGGGTGCCAAATGAAATATAAGTTTGAGCTTCACAAAATCATGCATCAACAAACAAAATTATCAATTGGTCCTCAATCAAACTGATCACATTGTCTTATCAACTAGTCAAGTCAAAATCAATCATTTTTTTCATATGGTCATCATGTCTTATATAGAGGATGGATATACTCAAAAAAAACTAGGTCAGTCTTATACAAGGTACCTCATTCCTAAAACCAATCATCATTATTATCATTGTTAATGTCATTACCAACAAATACATAACACAAACATAAAAATCGGTATGGTTGTTGGATTTTTGTTTGAGTGAGTCTTATATTATTTTTTATTTTTACAAGTCATGTTCCTATGCTTCTTTAGGACATCCACAAGTGATTAGAGAATTTGGATAGTTCATGCATTTATTTTTCTTTGTCTATTGTTTGTGGGATGGTTTTCATGAAGTTTGAGGAAAGGTATTTTGGGTGTCTTTGTTGGAACGTTAACATATGAGAAGAGTATCTAATGTATACAATATTTCCATGAATAATATTGCACCTGACTACTATACATACCTTGACCCTTGATGCCCACACCGTTAGATGGTTGGCAGAATTCCTTGTCTAATCTAAGTGATTGTTAAATGAAAAGAGAACATATCATCTTGGTATTTTAATATATTAATGTGGACATATCCATTTTTATAAATAAAAGTATCTCAATGCTAAAAATAATTGCTCAAACTGTGAAGATTCAAGAGAATGTGGTAATAATGAATTATGGATTTCAATATCATTTCATTTTTCACATAATTCATCTGCATAATTTCTTGACCTAGTTGTCATTTATTCCATTAGTCCTCATAGTCAGCATGTTCTAGTATTATGTCACACCAAAAAATGCATCATGCATACATAACATGTTAGTATATAGATCATAAACATATAACATTTGTATTTCATCATATATTTCAAAATAATGCATAGAAAAATACAAAAAAACCATAGATCATTGCAATTCATTAGGTGAATCACATTTAGTAATAAATATTACCATCCATTAAATAGATAATTGCTTATCCCTAAGAGGCTCACACCTAAATAAGGGTAGTCAGGAAGTTTTATAGGAGCAGGACATGATTGCGCCCTATGAAATAACCTCCAGGATTTGAGAAGCTAACTCTTTGTAACTAGGGTTTGAAGGAGAGGGGAGAGGGAAGCCTTCACAAAAAAACTAAGATAAGGGGAGGCGATTCTTCATAACAAATATTTTCATGACATAATTAGGAATTTTTAAGATACCATTCATGGAGATTTGACCCTTCACAGTCAGAAATTCACATATTTAACAAAAAGACATGATGCACCACAAACCCTTCATTGTTGGTCAAGACAATAAAACATATAAAGTCCACACGAAATATAATTTAATGTTTAGATCTTAACCTAGGGAAGCACCTGTAAGGGTGCAAATAAAGACCCAAAACTCCTAAGGAGTATGTAGATCTAATCACCCCAAGAAATAGTACGAGAAGTCTATCTCTAAACAAACCTTAACCAAGAGACATAAAAAATGGGCTCTTGATCCTGGATAGAAATAGTTCCTATAAGGGTTTGTTGAAAAGATCACAACCCCCAAAACAAATCTTACTAAGGAGCGGGATATAAATAGTGCAAGTCATTTTCTATTTTGAATGTATTATGAGGATAGAAAAACATTCATGATCACAAATACATCTAATTAAATATAAAATGTTTACACCAACTTAATCAAACTAGATAAAACATGTAAAGTATTAGCACAGGATACAGTGATTAAAAAAAGGAGAAAGGTAACACATGCACAATCCTCATATTTCATTAAGAGCAAACATACCAAGACTTGAGAGTAAGCTCTAGGATATAGATGCTACAACATACACCTCTGAATGAAATGCCATGGAGTCCTTTCAACATGAATTGAAATCCCTATGAATTTAAAATTGTTTCCTAAGAAGTCCCCTATATTCTCAAAACTATGAGAATACTATCCTAACAGAAATGAAAATCCAATCCATTAATAATACTTTTTACAATACAAGCCTTTTGGTTTTATAGCAACAACCTCTAGCCACTTTGATCAAAGAAATAATCATTTTTCTATTAAAATTTTTTGGCATGAAAAAAACTCAAGCATGTCATCCTTATTAATTCATGACATGGGCAAGTGTATTTCTCTCATTGGGCACTAGCGGCAATCTTTCCAGTTGTAGATGAAAAATCCACTGCTGTGGGTAGTTATATAAAATACTATGATTACATCGACTAACAGATCGATCTCCTTTGTGATATCTATTTGAATTATCATTGGTTTTGGAAGTCTCGTGACACAATGCATATTCTGAAAATATCCTATTACTAGCCCCATTGAATGATATGAGAAATCGTGAGACACGTGTTATGTCAGCAGGCGCTATGGAGGAGAAACCTCAAGTCGAGACACTATAAATTATGATTGGTTGACACGTGTTGAGTAAGTCAAACAATTAAAGATTTGAAGAGGGGTGTGTTCTTGAAGGGACTGATATGATACGATTGTGATGTTGGTGATGAAGGTAATGGGATCAGTCTATGTAGAAGGAATCTACAATCATCATTAGTATACATCCATATATGAAAATGATCATATGCATGTCATATATAAGGTCAGTAGCATAACATCAGGATCACCATAAAAATAATGTGTATCATCATAACCATCATAGAGATAATGCATAGTCATCATCATATGATGAATATAAATGAATCATAGAAAATGCACAATGTGCATCATCATAATCATAAATAGAACTCATGTGCATCATTGATAATAAATTGTAACATCATCATAATATAAAACATATGCATAAAAGTATAACATAACATAAGCTCTTGAAAACAATTGTATATCATATATATATATATATATATATATATAGAACTCAAAAATGTATCAGAGTAAAAGATCATGATGTCTATCTAACAAGATCTCACAAGCTCACAAAATATATGAAAAATGGTGTTTGCACCAGAGAAATAAAAATCAACATGTGCTCCATGTGTCCTCTAATATAGTGAGCCTAGGTGGTACATCAGTTAAGGGTCCTACATTTTCTTGTCTAGTAGATGTCCTCTCCCCAATACATGGGGGCCTAAGAGGTTGAACAACTCCCCCATTTCACTATTGGCTCTATGATCTTTTTGAGGTAGTATAACTAGGAACTCGATGTGCAGGAGGGACCACACTCTCATAATGTTATCACTAGTACCAAATATCATGTACCACCCCCTCTACTATCTACAAACCTACTAGATAAAAAGGTCCTCTATACAATCAATAAATGTTTGTAGGTATTCTTTTTTCCTGCCTCACTGTAGCAATAGCCTTGTCCCTCTCACCCCCACTGTAGCCAGCTGATCAACACTCCTCCCACTCTCCTGGTTCAATCTAGTAATCCTACGCTCCAAAATAGTCACCTTTCCTAACATCTAGTTCCTCTTTGAATTTCTTGATGCTGCCCTCCTCTCAGCTACCAATGCCCTACTCTCTGCTAGGTATTCAATAGCCTCTATGTCATCTAGTCTATCCTATAGAGTCCTCATGTGCTCCCTCATAGTTACTATCATGGTCAAGGATAAAGAAACCTCAAGGAGATCAGTACAAACCTTGTATCCAATATAAAACAATGGAAGAAACAAGAAAAGTAGCAATAAGATGAGAGATTCAACCTTTTATTATCATCAAAAATCATTTACAAAAGATCTACAACATGTTGTTTCACATGCTAGTCATATATGCCAAGAACACATGCCTAATTACACTCAAAACCCTCACAATATTACCCAAGATAAGTCAAATAATCTTATGAGATCACCTATCCCTTAGGAACAAGTCCATAAGATTATAAAGCCATCAAAACATCTAGTCAGCCTAGAAAAGATTACATTCCCCACAAATTAAGAAAACATTTTACAACAAATAGGTCAGGACCCAAATATTTAGGAACAACATTCAATGAAAGAATTAAGAGATGCAATCATAAAATAACGTTGGCCTCAAACATAAAAATGAGGTGGCATGATCACGCTCAGAAAAAACCACTGAAAGATCAGGAAATGATTGAAAACACAGCAACCAACTGGGAAAATGAAGAATAGGATAGACACGCGAAGAATATTCCATAACTTATGCATGATGCAACCAAATGATGTGAAATCATAGTATAAGCTCCAGGAAAAAGCCAAGAACACACTGTCATGAATGCAACACAAAAGAACAAGCACAGTTTGACCACTAGGAAAAACACCAAGCTGATCAAACAAGAAACACAAAATATATTTGTTTGATGCAAGATTGCCAAGATCCTAAGATGCTCCTGCATCAGTTACAATATGTGCTCTAATCACCTATGAATTAGGAATCTATCATATGTCCTATCCAATCACCACATCTTGAAATCCTTGATCTCCACCCATCCCCTAATCACTTCCCATCGCCAAATCCTCCTCCTCTCCCTCAGAGCTAGATTCTTATGAACTAGAATCCTTTGTGCTAGAACTGCTAGAGCTCATATCCTCATGCTCACTCTCCTCCTTAGAACTATACTCCATAATATCAACATACTCATCTCCCCCACCCACCTCTCCTCCAATATCACCTTCCTATCCCTCACCTCTTATCGAGGCAACTATTGGGGTACCTACTACAACCACTCCCCCTNCCCCCACTATCTTCTCCACCATCTCCCTCATCCCTATCTTGTCTCCCTCCATCCCTCTCACCTTGAATTCTACCTACATCTCTTCCTCCTCCATCCCAAACCTTTCCTCTCCCATGACCATGTCCTCGTCTCCATTTCCTCTATTGTAGTTTTTCAAACCCGCCTGACCATCTCTATAGGAATTGGTACACTTGTATCTATCAAGGGAACCAATGTGTTTTGTTCCCACCAAGTGTTGTACCTTCATCTACATTTGTTGACCTTCATTCTCACTATAAAGGAACTAAAATATTTATATGTACACAAATAATAGCTACAATAATCATTGGTCCCCATCTCGAGACATTTCTATTGCATCGAACAAACATAGCAGAACCTATGGGTACAACCAATATATTTCCAAACTATCTAACCACCTTGTCTAGAAGGTGAATATCTACAATTCTCTAGCTCTGTGTAGTCTAACCAATATTATATCTCTCTTGTTGACAAAAATTTGGTCCTCGACCTCTCCATCCTAGAGTACACAACCAATGTAAACTCCCTCATGATATCTAACCGATGGTGCCTATATCGAGTGTGCCCTAACTATCTTTGTGTCACTATAACATAATAATATACATAGGGTTTTCCTACCTAAATTGGTTATTTGTAAAAAAATTGGTTAGCACACAGATATGTGATCCCATGTCCAAACCTGAAGTAGAGTCACCTTGCATTCCAAATATTCCAGTCCATGATAGGAAATATTGTGTAACTGATATTATAACATAGCCAATACACAAGGTCCCCATACATAAGTTGTGCTCTCCATTCACATTATTTATATCATCTGACCCTAACCACTATAAACCCATGCCCTCTCTTGTCCAGTAATGATACACCCACAACTACCACACACATCTACCTAAAGAATATATCATATAAATTTTCCATCTATTATAACCTAATATCGTAGTCCCTAATACCCAGTTTTTCCTCCAAACACTCTAGTAGATCAAATAGTGCTCCAATCCCTATTCATCACTTGTAAACCACCCTCACCCTATTGATAGGTAACCTGAGTATCTTCCATACATCCTCTAGGATCATTGTACACTCTCCCATAGGTGAATGGAAGGATGAGGTCTCTGAGTGCCATCTATCACACAAGATGGTAATCAATCCCCTATTTTTTCTAATATAAGGCATAAAGGTCACATACAATAGTCCAACACTATCCAAGTGGTTCCACTCAAACTGGTTTAGCTGGTGTCTAAACTCAAGTGGCTTGGGATGACTCTCCCACCTAATCAAAATGGAGTCTTCCATCTAATAAAGTAAAAATGATACAAATTACTCATAATGGTCATGCATGAAAAGCCAAAAATCAATGTAATTAAATCCTATTTTACACATGTATAAAATGCATTGATTAATCAAATGTTCCATTCTTAACATACAATTGCATCACTACTTTTAAACACCTGCGTCAAATTAACCTATACTATGTGTCCCAAGATAAATTAACCTATACTATAGTTGGTTCGCATGGTTTGCACATGTGGCCCAAAGATAACCTATGATATTTCCTTAATCTTATGTTGATATTCAATTGCATAGCATCCCCAATGATTGCGGTGAATGCAACTAGTAGTTACAGCGTTTGGTCTTCTATGCCTAAAAACTAAAAAATTTAAAACATGCAAAAATGCATAAAATAAGAGATATTTATCGCCAATCCTGTGCCCTTTTCCATTCGATACATCCTAACCTTCTTTTCTAGGTGATCCTTGCATCTGATGCTTGCCATTTCTCTCCAAACACAGTTGAAGGCATCATTCTCTCCTTCAAACTTAAAAGCTAAATGTGCACAATGACTTTGAAAATAACCCTTTTGGCCTATTTATACATGTAGACACTAAAAATGGTCATGTTGCCTATGCACGATAATTTTACTAATTTTCATCTTAATTGATTAAATTTTTTTATCGTTTAATTAATTTGTGTTTTTCATCTTAATTCAAATTTCAATTTTTCTATGTCCTTCCAATTCCATGATTGAATAATTTTGATTATTGTTTAATTATTTAGTTTATAATTAATATTCTTTAGAGATTCCCTAATTATTCTTCTAAAAAATAATTAAATAGTTATTATTTAATTAATCTCTTTTTCTTAGTTTAATTAAATAATTATATTATTTAATTAAAATATTCCTCATTCTTATTATCACCACAATTATGTATAGAATTTCCTTACTTGTGCTGACATGTGTTACAAAATATTCATTATATTGACACGTGTAGATGCAAAATGTTATTTATAGACTATAATTTAATGATAGTAAGAACAATGATAATTTATAGGGATAAGTAATTAGATTTGTAAGCATTCTGGAGTGTATTCTAATTCAACTAATATACTTTCAATGAAAAGATTAGTAAAAGGAAATATTATATATATATATATATATATATATGAATATGTCGTCGCTATTTTGACGGCAATCAAGTATATCAATGAAATTCTTCGATCAGAATGCTACAGTCTCAACGCTTTTTGACGGCCCGAAACTAGATCAATGAACTATTTCAACCAGAATGCCATAGTCTCAAAGCATCCTGAAGTCAATAGTTCGACGATGATGACAATGATCAACGAACTATTTTGACCTGAATGCCACAGTCTCAATGCATCCTGAAGTCGATAGTTTGATGATGATGACAATGACCAACAAACTTTTTCGACCGGAATGCCACAGTTTCAACGCATCCCAAATTCGATAGTTTGACGATGATGACAATGATCAACGAACTATTTCGACCGTAATGTTCATAGTCTCAACATATTATACAGTCGATCATTCGACCACTATTACCATTTATAATTCGACACAATATTTTTTGGGTCGCCTAATTGATGACGAGAGTGGTCATTTGGCCGACCAACCAGCATCAAAAAATCAACCAACTTGCATTGAAAATATGGCCAAAATTTACTAGTGTGCGCATCTCCACTTTAAGTCTTTAAGTCTGCCTTTGGATCTATTAGAACTTCTCATCATGTTAATCTTCGGTTAAATTTATGCAAGTGGAACCCACGTCATTAGAAGGACAGATCTCACCACCACTTAATGGCTTGATAGATAGATGAACTGCATCTTGAGTTTAAGACATTACGTCGTCTGTCTGATAAAAAAGAAAATGTATGCACTTTATCACAGCCTTTAACAAATGTCAGACATACCAAAGACATGTGGTGCTCAGGCTTAATGGATTACTAGGTAGATCTTGTGCAACTTGTCTTTAATTCATTAAGCCATCCATTGGATCAAATCTGACTTGCCCGCCCTTTAACTCCTTTATCCTCTATCATAGATCTGGACCCACCATTTGCCACTTTTCAGATAGGCATGATGCCTTGATAGATAGATCGAATGCATATTTAGATCAAGGAATCACACCCCCCGTATGATCAAAAAAGACATGCTTGGCAGATGTAAAAGGTAAAGTATAAAGTTTAATGGGGCTTAGGACTTAGGGAAATAAAAGAATTAATCGATGACCCCGCTAAGACATGGGAAAAGATAAAAGGGATGGCCCCGCTTGGATATAACAAATGGGCACATGGTTAAAAGAGATTTAAGTGATTGAAAAAAGGTAACTCAAATTTATAAATAGTCCATGAAGGGTTTAGGGCTTTAGCAAGCTTTTTTCACCAACAGTTATAATTTTGAAATTAGGGCTTTAGGCTAGAAACCTAATAAAATTTGCAGAGACCAGAGGAAAAGGTATGGAGCTATGAAATATTTTGCAAGTGCTAACACTCTGAATGCATATGATATTTTGTAAGTTCTATCAAAAACCTTTCATATTTCTTACATTTGGGAAATTATCAGAATTTAAATATCTGAAACCGTGAATTTTGAACCATGGTACAATGCCTCTGAATTGAAATGAATCATTTTGAGCCCAAATGTACCTGCATGTACTTTCTTGTACTAATTTGAACCAATATGAACCTTTGAACCTATTTGAACCTCTTTGAACTTAGTTTGAAGGGGTTCAATACTCATGCTTAATAGATAAAATGTTCATCTGAAAAAGGATTGACATAGAGGAGACCCATATCACCACATTGTTCTGCTATGACATTTAGCATGGTGAGTGATTGGAGTATATCAAATGCATTTGAGAGGAAAATAGACACAATTTGGGAAGGAAAAATTACCCGACGATCCCTAGGAGTGAGAATCTCTTCCCCAATAACCAGTCTCACATTCTTCCTAAATTGATGATAGTGCATGTGAAACAACATTTCCATGTCCTCATTCTTGAGATTTCCAATGAATGAAATCTCACAATCTTGTACCAGTAGTTAAATCATGTATTTCCATAGAAGATACTCCATGTGTGCTCTTTTGCAATTTGTGCAGAGGTTTGGGATGTTCCTAAGACCATCGTCGACCTTCATACATAACATGATAGAGAATTTAGAATATAGAAATGGAGAACCCCAGTACAAAATTATAAAGCCTTTCTCACATGCTAGAAATTCCTCCCAAATTCGCCACAATTATGAAACTACACTATGTGAGAACTCTTGTATTGTACAAAATATTGTTAAATAAAGAAGCACATATTTCATAACACCTGTAAACAAAGCAAAAGAAAATTAGAAATAAACTATCTTCCACACGATCAACATGTCTTTTCGCATGAATATTGTGTCATTCCACATGTCAACTACGAGGTGGACACATATCACATTGAGAGATGGGATGTAAGGAAATCACGGGTGCAATAAATTCCTTGGTGTAGGATGAAATAAATGACAATGCAAATCATAAATAATTGAGGCACCATAAAGTAGTGGATAAAGGGGTGAGTATCTATCATTTCAAAATTATAGAAAATTGTGTTCCCTATTCCACCCAAACTATACACTTGTGTCATCCTGATCACATTTAGATAATGTGAATCTTACCCCTCCTAGATTGGGGTAAATTGAAATGATCTGCACTTAGTATGTTTATAAGCTCTGGATATGGAAGTAACTGGTTCATATCATCACTAAATTCTACCCCACCATAATCACGTGCCAAATTTTCAAGAGACTCGGCCATCTTTTTACCCTCTCAATACCTATGAGAAATTATAAAGGTGTCAAAATTATCGAGTAGCTTCTAGGATTATTGCATGACATACTTGATCCTACAGTTTTGACAAATTCTCTTCTTGGTTGCATCAATAATAAGTAAAGAATCTCCCTCCACATGTAGGTGTGATATTCCCATGCTATTTGCAATGACAAGCCCATGAAACAAAGCCAAAACCTATGCCATGATATTATTAGTTCCCTGATTAAGTGGAATGGCTTTTGTTGCTACTAGGTTTCTAATTGAATCCCTAATACATACACCCTCACCTGAGACACCTGGATTTCCTCTAGAGGAACGATCAAAATTTAGTTTCAAGAAAGGTGATAAAGGGGCATGCCATCTTACATAATTTCTATTGATCTTTTCCTTGGATATGCTCATTAGGGAGCCATTGAAAGGAAGAGAAATGTCAGGCCAATTTTTAAGTATTTGGTTGTCCTAAGAGGAAAAGGTAGAAGTACATGATTTGGTGTTTTGAACATGTGCCATTATAGATTCAGAGATTGAATTTTCAATTTTAGTTTGAACACTTTGTATAAGCTTTGATACCTTCCTCAATATATGCTTATTCCTTTTCCACCACAATGACCTATTGGATGATATCAGTTTTGGTTACTGATCATGTTGTTGATATTCATGTTTTGTCACTGATGTCAACATATATTTCTATGGAGAAGATAGATTGGCTACTTAACTAGAAGGCATGTACGAACACTGTACAGATGATTCAAAATGATCAAAGTTGGATTTATGCAGAAGGATATGTGCTAACTTTATTCCTAAGGTTGCTTGGCTTTATGTTTCATAATGTGGATGTTACAGTTGATTTGGTGAAGACTGGTTTTTTGGACTATAACTTTGATTCTGGATAGAGCAGGTCTCTATGTTTTGGGTATATCTTTCTAGAGAAGATATTTTAGAACTTGCAATCTTATTGATGGACAACCGACATGTGGTAGAGTAATGGGTTTTTTTCAATTTTTGTTTGGATATTGATGATGTCAGTTGTGGCGTGTATTCTGGAGAAGACCTATTTCCTGGCTGACTTCAGACATGTAGCATGTGAAATTAATTATGAGCATGAATTACAGATCTAGAAATATATTGGATGGATTGTAAATGGTGTATACTTGTTATAGATACCATGTGTATCTTAGCAAGGAGTTATGTAATTATTTTTATGATGGAAAGCCTTAATTGGCCGACTTAGTTAATTATGTATTAGGAAAGATTAATTGGCGGACCTAATGAATTATTGCAAGAGGGTATATATGAATGATCTTTTCTTATGGAGAAGGTGTGACAGAGAAGAAAAGACAGAAATGTGTGGAAGCTATGAAGCTTCTTAACTACTGGTATAGAGCAGAGCTGGTACTTCATTGGAACTAACCAAGCAAAGACAATTTCTATCAGACAATTCACTGGAATGTGTATTTTCTTTATACACTTGATTCAGATTGTAAATCCTTAAGGGTGGATTTAACCTTATTTGGGTAGTGTGCCTTGGTAGTGAGCCTACTATTTTCTTTGACTCCTAATAGGGTCTATCTCCTAACAGGGACTGTGTAGTGTAATGTTGTAATAAGCTCCTAATAGGGATAATATCTTTTAATAGGGATACTATACTCTCAGTACATTATTTGTGGGTGTTAATTCCCACTAGGGTTTGACCTTTAACAGGGTTTCCTCAACAAAAAATATTTTTTTATGGTGTTGGAATTTATTGTGTTATCATTTACATTTGAAGATTTGGTTTATAAAAGTTTAAATTTTAATAATCTATATTACAACTAATTCACCCCCCGTCTTAGTTGTCTTGTGGACTGTTATTCCTAACAATTGGTATCAAAGCTATTGGTCCTCAGAAATAAAGTTTAAAAGCTTGAGGTGATCCTGAAGATCACTTACTACAGGAAGGATAGTCCAAACTTTGATCCTAAAAACTTTGACAGTTGGCAGAACAAGATGAGAACACATTTGCTATGTCTGGGAATTGATTACTGGATGATAACAAAGAAGAAAGAAAAGGTAGTGACTGAGGATGAATTAGATAAATCCATTGAAGATGAAAAGAATTTTTTTTCATACAATATGGTTGCAAGGGAATCCTTGATCAACACTCTATCAGAAGGAGAATTTACTAAAGTAAAGGACTTGGACTTTGCACATGAAATCTGGACAAGACTAGAAGCACTATATGTTGGAGACAAGTTTACAAAGCAAGAAAAGTTAAAGAACTGGAAGACAAAGATGGAATCACTTAAGATGAGAGAAGATGATAACATTAGAGCATATGCATAGAGAATTACTAAAGTGGTTACTGGTATTAGGAACTCCAGAGGAACTTACAGTGAGGAAGAAGCTATTGCAAAGATACTCAGATCTTTGACACCTGCATATAGAACCAAGGTTCAAGCTATAGAGGAGATCATACCTTTGACACCGAACTTCACTAGAGAGATGTTGATTGGAAAACTAACTAAATTTGAAGCCATGGAATTGGGAGACACTTTACCTAAGGTTGAGTCAGCCTTCAAAGCAACCATGCACAAAAGAAAAATAATCATACCTGGAAATGCAAGCACAAACAATAGTGACCTAAGAGAAGAACTTGGAGCCTATGCCGATGAATGGGAACAAATACAGGAAGAAGAAAGGAAGCTAGATGAAGTTGTGGCACTGATTGCTAGAAGATAAAAAAGAGGTAAGGTTAAGTTTAAAGGAAAACTACCTTTGAAATGTTTTTCATGTAAAAAGATTGGTCATTTTTCATCTAGATGTCCTACAAGAATTACAAAGCACAAACATAAGTTTTTCAAATCTAAGCTCTCAAAGGACAAAGAATGTTATTATGAAAGTGAGGGTATATCTGATGATGAGAATGGTGACTATGATGAAATTGGATTTATTGCTATTAAGGATGATGAACCTATACATGAAGAAAGAGACTTAGTATGCCAAGTTGAAAATAAATCTGAATGGGTCATAGATAGTGGTTGTTCACATCATATGACTGGAGATAAAAACAAGTTTGTGAGTTTGAAAAGACATGATGGTGGTGTTGTTAGAATTTTGTGACAATACTCCTAAAATTATTATTTGAATTAGATCTATTTGTTTGGATGGAAACACTAACACTGACAATGTACTACTTGTTGATGGACTTAAGCATAATTTGTTGAGTGTTGGACAGCTAGTGGAAAAGGGTTATCAACTGAACTTCATCAATGGAAAATGTTCTATCAAGAGTAAAACAAGAGACTTGATAGCATCTCATACTAAATCTAGAGGTAATGTATTTGAACTGAACATATCTAAAGCTTTTTGTTTTATTGCAATGGTTGATGACAGTTGGTTATGGCACATAAGATTTTGTCATGTTAATTTTGATAACATTGTAAAGGCAAGTATGAAAAAATTAGTAAGAGATCTACCTAGAATTGTAAAGCCATCTAACACTATATGTAGAGAATGTGCTATGGGGAAACAAACTAGAAGCACTTTCAAGAGAAAAGCTTATTCAGCAAAAGGGAAGTTGGATCTGGTGCATACAGATCTGTGTGGTCTGACAAGAACAAGATCATACTATGGTGAAAGGTATTTTATACTTTTGTTGATGACTTTTCTAGAATGATTTGGGTTACATATTTGAGAGAGAAATCTGAAGCATTTGACAAGTTCAATTTATTCGAGGCAAAAGTTGAGAATGAATCTATTTTAAAGATGAAGTGTTTGAGATTAGATAGAGGAGGAGAGTTTACATCAGAGTTGTTTAATACATATTGTGAAGAAAATGGAATACATAGATAGACTTCAGCCCCTAGAACTCCACAATAGAATGGGATAGCAGAGCGAAGAAATAGAATCATATTAGATGTTGCAAGGACTATGTTTCTAGAAGGAAATGTGTCACATGTTCATTAGAGAGAAGTAGTTGGCACTGTTGTGTACACATTAAACAAAATTCAGATCAGAGAAGGTAAAATTAAAACTCCCTATGAATTGTGGTTTGATCATACACCTACTGTGAAATATTTTAGAATATATGGTAGTGAATGTTATATCAAGAGAGATGATGAGATAGACAAGTTTGATGCTAGAAGTGATGAAGGAATCTTTCTTGGTTATTCCAATAAGAGTAAAGCATATAAATGTTTCAATCTAAGATTGAGGAAATTGATTGAAAGTGCCAATGTAAGGATAGATGAAAAGTTTCAAATACAGGAAAGAATATATGATTGTGGTTAGATAATAGAAACAAAAGAAGTTGCTGCTAAACCTGAAGAATCCTTGATGATTCATGATGAGATTGAAGATGAACACACTAAAGCTACTGGGACATTGAAGACACCAAGGTATGTTAAGAATAATCATCCCAAAGATCAAATTATTAGTGATACAAGCAAAGGCATGATGACAGGTCTAGAGTTAGAGATGAAATTTGTTTAATTTCTCAAGTTGAACCAAAGACTACTAATGAAGCATGTAGAGATGAATCCTGGACTAAAGCCATGGAAGAAGAACTAGAACAGATAAACAAGAACAATACTTGGGAATTGGTTCCAAGACCTAAGAACAAAAATGTGATTGACACTAAATGGGTTTTCAGAAACAAGATGGATGAGGAAGGAACAGTGGTAAGAAACAAGGCTAGACTAGTATGTAAAGGCTACTCACAACAAGAAGACATAGACTATGAAGAAACATTTGCACCTATTGCTAGATTGGAAGTTGTGAGACTATTCCTAGCTTATATTGCACATAAATACTTTAAAGTGTATCAGATGGATGTGAAGTTAGCATTCTTGAATGGAGATCTAGAAGAAGAAGTGTACATTGAGCAACCTGATGGTTTTCCTTTGACAGATGATGAAAACATGGTTTGCAGGCTGAAGAAGGCACTATATAGACTAAAACAAGGACCAAGGGCATGGTATGCAATACTGGATAAACATCTACTTTATCTTGGTTTCAGAAAAGGTAATGCAGATAGTAATTTGTATTTAAGAACTGATGAAGATGGAGTCTTAATTATAGAAGTTTTTGTTGATGATATCATTTTTGGAGGCAATGATAAAATGAGTAAGAAGTTTTCTAAATAAATGGAGAATGAGTTTGAAATGTCAATGATTGGTGAGATGAAATTTTTTCTTGGTTTGCAAATTAATCAGAGTAAGAATGGAATTTTTATATCTCAGACCAAGTATCTTAAGGAAATGTTGAATAAATTTGGGATGGAAGATTGTAAACCTATTGGAACACCCATGGTAATAGGAAACAAACTAACTAAAAGTGATGAGACTCAAAGTGTGGTTCAAACTAAGTAAAAATAAATGATTGGAGGTCTACAATACCTAACATAGCCTAGACCAGATATTACCAATGCAGTTGGAATTGTGGCTAGATATCAGGCAGATCCTAAAGAGACACATTTTGTTGCTGCAAAAATAATTTTTAGATATTTTAAAGGGGCAGTAGAATATGGATTATGGTATGAAAAATATGATAATTTTACATTACAGGCTTTTATTGATGTTGATTGGGCAGGTAATGTGGGTGACAGGAAGAGTAAAATTTGTGGTGCATTTTTCCTTGGGAAAAGGTTGGTTTCTTGGTTGATCAAGAAGCAGAACTGTATTGCTCAATCTACTGCTGAGTCAGAGTATGTTGTTGCTACAATAAAATGTACACAAGTCATTTGGATAAAACAAATGCTGGAGGACATTGGAATAATTTTCAAAGAACTAGTGATTATCCATTGTGATAACACTAGCACAGTGAATATGTCAAAGAATCCTGTAATGCATTCGAAGACTAAACATATTTCTATCAAGTATCATTTCTTAAGGGAGAAGGTAGCAGATAAAGAGATTAAACTAGAGTATATTAGCACCAAGGAATAGATAGTAGATATATTTACTAAACCTTTACCAAAAGATGTTTTTGAATATCTCAGAGGCATGCTTGGGTGATGGCCCCTCCCAGTGAAGACTAAAATGATGTAGATATGCATCAATCCAGTGGATCTCAGAGCTATATCATTCTCTGGACTTGATGTATGGATCTAATCCTTAGGGGGAGTGATCGCAGGAGAATAATATGGAGTAAATTTTGGTGATCTTGCACCTAGCTGATTAGACATGAAGATTTCAAAAAGACTACAGAAGACTACAGATGAGTTATGGCACCCTTTGCCATTGTTTCCAAAGGGGGGAGGAATCTAAGTGAAAATCCCTACTATTTTGGGGAGATTTGTGTTGAGGATATTGAGAAGATTGTATTGATAGAGAGTACTTTTGGGTTGATGCATATGGATTTTCCCATATGTTTCCATCAATGCCAAAGGGGGGATTGTTGGATGATATTAGTTTTGGTTACTGATCATGCTATTGATATTCATGTTTTGTCACTAATGTCAACATATATTTCTATGGAGAAGACAGACTGGCTACTTAACTAGAAGGCATGTATGGAAACTGTACGGATGATTAAAAATGATCAGATTTGGATTTATGTAGAAGTATGTGTGCTGACCTTATTCCTAAGGTCACTTGGCTCTATGTTGCATGTTGTGGATGTTATAGTTGATTTGGTGAAGACTGGTTTTCTAGACTGTAACTGTGATTCTGGACAGAGCAGGTCTCTGTGTTTCAGGTATATCTTTCTAGTGAAGATATTTCAGAACTTGTGAGCTTACTGATATAAATCTAACATATGGTAGAGTAATGGGTTGTGTTCAATTTTTTTTTGGATACTGATGACGTTAGTTGTGAAGTGTATTTTGGAGAAGACCTATTTCCTGATCAACTTTAGACATGTAGCCTGTGAAATTAATTGTGAGCGTGAATTACAGATTTGGAAGTATATGTGATGGATTGTAAATGGTGTATACTTTTTATAGATACCATGTGTATCTTAGCAAGGAGTTATTTAATTATTTGTATGATGTAAATCCTTAATTGGCCGAACTAGTTAATTATGTATTAGGAAAGCTTAACTAGCTGAACTAATGAATTATTGTAAGAGGGTATATATGAATGATCTTTTCTTGTGGAGAAGGTGTGATAGATAAGAAAAGATAGAGATGTGTGGAAGCTACGAAGCTTGTTGACTGCTAGATATAGACAGAGCATATACTTCATTGGAACTGACCAAGAAAATATAGTTGCTATCAGACAGTTCATTGGAATGTGTATTTTCTTTATACACTTGATTTAGATTGTAAATCCTTGAGGGTGGCTTTAACCTTCTTTGGGAAGTGTGCCTTGGCAATGAGCCTACAATTTTCTTTGACTCCTAATAGGGTCTGTCTCCTAATAGGAACTGTGTACTGTAATGTTGTAATAAGCTCCTAACAGGGCTAATATCTTTTAAAAGGGATACTATACTCTCAGCACATTATTTGTGGGTGTTAATTTCCACCAGGTTTTTACCTTTGATAGGGTTTCCTTGACAACAAATATTATGTTATGGTGTTGGCATTTATTGTGTTATCATTTACATTTGAAGATTTGGTTTATAAATTTTAAAGTTTAATAATCTATATTACAACTGATTCACCACCCCCCCCCAATCAGTTGTCTTGTGGATTGTTATTCCTAACATGACCATATTATTATTGCGGGAATAATAGACCAAATCCCTGCAAAAAAATTCCTTGTATAGTAAAGGGCAAGACTTACAAAGGTCCCATATTGTAAACGGAAAAGGAATAGATAACTCAAGTTTTCCTAGTATAAAATTCCAACACTGTTGTGCAAATGAACATTGCAGGAAGAGGTGATTGTTGTCTTCTAAAGTGGATTGACATAGAACATAGGAAAATTGTTCAGTAATGCACAACCTAGAAAGCCTGTCACTTCTTAGGGCTCTCTTCTTAAGTACCAACCATGTAAAACTTCTAGCCTTCAAGGGGACCATACTACTCTAGAAAAAGAAATAACATCTCTACGAGAACTTCTCAGAATTTCTCTTTTATAAGGCTTCATATCCCAGTTTCAATGAATACTCACCTATTTTGGATGGAGCCCAAACAATTTTGTCTCTATTTTTGTTAAAGAACACCACTCTCTCCTTCAAATTCTGAGACATCAACTTCTTTTTCTCTGAGTTGATAGGTAGAATACAGACATCTTTCCAGATTACCTTACCACTTGACAGTTCCACTGCATTAACATAATCAACTAACTTGTCCCCCAGAGTTGAGAGACCAATGGTGCAGCCAAAAGTAGCTCATTGTTTAAATAAAGAGGCTTGAAATCATTGTAGGAATCAATCCATAAGTTTACATCTTCTCCATTATGTTCTTCCCAAGTGATGAAAGTTGTGATGGTTTCCATTGATGTTAGAATAAAATTACACATAGTTGAGACTTGTGGGGGATTGGAAATAGAAATCATTATAGAAGAATCTGTTGTGTCTAAGTATTTAGCCTACATCAATTGACACTAGTTAGTATTTGGCTTGGAAAACATATGCCAAACTAATTTTCTACCAAATGTTAAATTTATATTAGCAATATCATGCAAATGTGCCCCCCATCTTCATTTCAGTCATCAAACACTATAATTAAACCAAAGGAACTTTCTTAGAGTCAGTCATGCTCCCTTTCCATAGGAAAGTTTTAATGATCTTTTCAGTCTACTTGAAAATTGACATTGGGGATCTAAGAACTGTTGTAAAGTAATTTGGGATCATTGAAAATGAATTGTTTTGACAAGGAGAATGTGGCTTCAAAAATAAATCCACATCGCTTTCCATTAAGATATTTTCCCCTTTAGTCTTTCCACTATATTGGCCCAATATAGAAACTTTTTTTGTCCATAAAGAAGGGCATTCCCAAATAGGTAGAGGACAGTTCTACTTCTTGAAATCCAAGGATTTGAATGATTTTTTCTTTTGACAGTTGGCTTTGTATTAAAAATGTATACCCTCAATTTTTTAGGGTTAATTTTTTGTCTAGAGACCTGTGAAAAAAATCAAATACAAACTTTATTTGTTTGACTTCTAATAATGTTTCTTCCCCAAATAAGAGTGTGTCATTTGAAAAAGGTAAATGCATGATGGAAATGTTGGTATGAGGAATGGTCACTCCCTTCCATAATCCTTGATTTTTCTTAGCAATGATTTCCATACTCAAAGTCGCTGCCATGATAATGAAAAGGAATGGAGAAAGAGGATCTCCTTATCTAACACCCTGAGTTGCCAAAAAGAGTCCCACTAGTGATCCATTTATAATAATTAAAAATTTGGCACCTTTAACACATGCTAATACCAACTTGCACCACTTTTTAGAAAAATTGAATCTCTACAATACTTTCATCAAAAATCCCTAGTTGACCTTATCATGTGCTTTCATCATATCCAATTTGACCACACAAGTAGAGAGACACTGCTCTTTGATTGAATGCAATATTTCATGAGAAAAAAATGCCCCTTCTAATGTTTCTCTACCCAAAACAAATCCAGTCTTTCTTCGATGAGATGAGTTTGGAAATCAAGCTCTGAAGCCTCAAGTAGACGGCTTTAGAGAAGGGTTTGTAAATTGTATTAAACAACAAAATGGGCCTATATTCTACAAAATATTTTGGTTGATTGGTCTTGGGAATGAGTGAAATATTTGTAGAGTCAAAGTGACTCAACATTACTCTATTCTTATGTGATTCTTCCTAGGCCAATAGGAAATCAACACCTAATATGTCCTAGATTTTTTGAAAGAAATGTGTTGTGAAACCATCGAGACTCAGGGCCTTATCTGGTGGAAGGGAGAAAAATACATTCTTGACCGCTTATAATTAAAATAGTCTCATTAGTGAATCATTCTTCTCTTTTATGACTAGAGAACGGATATGTGTTAGGAGATCATGTTCATCTTGGTCATCAGTGAGATCGATTTTTTAATGGTGCTAGTAAATTAGTAAAAAAAATTACACCCTCTTCTTAAATCTCTTAAGCATTAGTGATCTTCTTACCTGTAACTTAATCTTGAATATTGAAAATAGTTTGTGTTTCTCTTGATCTAGGTTGAAGCATGGATGGATTTAGTATTTCTATCACCTTCACGAAGCCACAACTCTCTGGAATTCTTTTGCTAGTAGATCTCCTCTCCCTTACCAAATACTTCCCAGGTGACTTATAAATATTTTTGTTTAACATATGAAGTAGCATCTAGACATGCTAAATAATGTGCTTATTTATTCCAGCTCAGTTGCAACCTCCTTTTTTTGAACAAAAATGTTTTTAAAAACCTAAATATTCCAAACTAACATTTGGTCTTTTATGTATTGAAAATTATTATGGAATTGATACACTCTAGTACCTCTTTGAAAGGGATCACTCATCCACCATTTCTTGGGGAGTGGGAGAGAATATGGGTGTCTAAACCACATTTTCTCAAATTTGAAAATTGGCCTACACTTGTCCTTTTGATTTGTCTGAATAATGTTAACGGATATTGTATAGTGATCAGAGGAGATAAGAGGAAAAATCTCTAAAGATATTTGATAATTTGGAGAAATCCAACTATATGAAAAAAAAATTTGTCAAGACATTCTACGATTTGTAGAAAAATTTTCTTCGGTTGGTCCATGTAAACTTACCATTGCTTGGTACAATGCCATGCAAAGCATTATCTGATATAAATGTACTAAAATCCTCCATCATCTTTTATGGGGGAAAAATACCCCCCCCCCCTCTTTTCTCTTTGTTAGAGATAATAGTATTGAAATCTCCAGCTAGTAGCACCCTATCAATATTGAGACCCTAAATAACATTTGTATGTACTTGCCAGAGGAGATATTTATCCCTTGTAGTGGTGGGGCCATAAATGTTAAAAATAAAAAAATACAAATAGAATATTTAAACTTTTCATTGTTTGCAATCAGCCTCACTTTTGTTGACTTCAATGGAAACTAATTTTGGATTTCCTAACGTAATTAGGCCACAAGAAGCACCTTGGGCCAGAACATGAGTTGATTTCCATTTACCCCATTTGGAAAATGTAGAATCATATGTCTATTGTGATAACTTAGACTCTTGCACAAGATTAATATTTTCCCCACAATCATCCACCTATTGCTTTATATGGGAGTGTTTGTCAGAGGTGTTTATGCCTCTAGAATTCTAGGATATAATTTTCATTGTACCTGAGGAGAGCATAATTCCCTCCTTGTTCTTTCACTGATTGAGATTTTACCATCTAAGGTAGTTTGAATGCCTATTTCTATTTCCTCTTTAATCTTACTTTCCTTTGGCTTTCTACCCCTTGGTAGGAGTTTTTTTAGAAGCACTTCATTTTGAAGGGGTCTGATACAGTGAGAGAGTCTAAGAGTATTCAAATTGCATATTGAGTTGAGCATCCTCTGAGATATTTTGTTTTGAGACTGACATCTCCTCGGTAGAGGGATTTATCTTTGTAACAGGGGAGGAAGAATGGATGTCATTGAAACAACCTCTATAGTTCATTTCATCTACAGGATCATCTTCTATTTCTACACACCTCTTAGATGGAGTTAATTGTGGTGACTTTTGACCTTCTAGAATTTCACTTGGCATTAGGTAAAGAGGGGAAGCATCAAGGTTATTCCTTTCTTTAATAGTATCCTCTTCTGCCAAGTGAGGAATGACATCTATAGAAGCTAGGTGAGGAAAAACATTATTGTCATTTAAGAGTACTTCATCTACTATCTCTTCAATGAGTTCCATGCCTACTACCAAAAGTGACTCTTGAGCCATGAATTCTAGGCTGCGAGAGGTATAAGAAGACCTAGCAGTATGAGATTGAACAATTTCTTGATTCTTGACTTGTCCCTACTATTCAGACAGCTCACTTTGCAACTTAATGTTATGAATTCTTGAGATTCCTCAATAAGCATTCTATTTTCATGTTCAAATTGAACATGTATCCCCTTGTTAGAATGCCTTAATAGGATATAAGTCATTGATGGTTGCAAATGAGATAAGGAGTCAAACAAGGTTTTAAACAAAATCATGTACAAATTACAACCATTATACAAAGGACTTCCTTGTGGTGACAGAGAGGGGGTTGAAGTCTCATATCGGTCCTCTAAAGCCCTGCCTGACTGGTGTTTCCTATTGAGCCTCCCAAAATTTTTGTGAAGACTAATCTCCAAATATTGATTCACCAAATGAGGTTCAGTTTGTACTACATGAACATCCATGACCTTTTGGCCATCTGGTGTGAAAGTTAGATGTTCATTTTTTTTTATTTTTTTTTATCTCTTTTTTACCCATGACATAACTAAGTGTTGGACTTTGAGGTCTGGTTGTTATATAAGATTAGTATGAGGTCAATCCATTTTCCCTATGAATTTAATTTTATGTTTGCATGTGTATAAATACAACATGACATGTAAATGCCACAATTACTGTTGGTTGTTTTTTTATGATGTGTTGACTGAAAAACAACCTTTTCTTTCTCCGATACAATTTTAAAGAGAAGCCAACTCCAACTATTATTTCTTGTAATGAAAATGACCAACTAACGAGAACTCAAACCAGGCTTCTACAATTTAGGTTTTTCTATACCAAGGGGGGATACCCTGTAATACCTTCAAATAATCTATATGGTATTAATCAAGTAGGAATCTCACAAAAAATCAACATAACTGGGAGATACTAGATAAATTTCCAATTACCCATTGAACATCAACCATGAAATAGAGTATAAGATAGATAGATCACAACAAAATTGTACAAATGTAGGACATAATGGATTTTATGTTTGTGTTTGCAAAAACCTAGCCAACATATAACCAGACATGCAACAATATGGAACTTATCAGTCTTTGATCAGTGCTTTATCCATAGGGCCATACTCTAAAACAAATACAATATGTAGAAGTCAATTATTATTAGAGATTCAATGCCATAAACACAACTATCCCAAACCAATAGTACTTATAAGATCCTAGCATAAATCAAGATGACTCTATGTATTAATTAGAGCATCATTTAATTTGATCCTTGATCAAAACTCTAAAACAACTACATAAACACAGATAAACTCTATGCTAATGAATTAGAAAATTTATAACTCATAAGACATAACACCATAGGAGAGATTGGAATCTAGATCTTTGTATTAAGTTTAAAGAATCAAACTTTTGTATACAATATGTAATCATAGATAACCTCTTCAATAATGTGCAAGAGATATTCCAACTTTATTTCTAATCTTGAAACCTATCTAGTACAATTCTGCTATATTCCCTTGACTGAAAACTTTACAAAATGATTACAATACTCAATTTTACAGCCCTTTCCAATGACCTTGGGAATCCTTTTATAGTTGAGGACCGTAACAAGCTACGGATCAATTGGATAAAGGAAAAAAGACATGACTCATACAAAAGACAAAAATACAAGTGTGATAACAACCACTTTGTTGCAAGATTTTTTAAGTACTTTGTCTTCCAACCATCTGCTTCATTGTAATTTCTTCAAACTTGTTCGAAAGTGTTGGGAAGACTGCCACCTATTGATTATCATACAAAATCCTCTTATTCATGGTTGGCTACATTGTACATGTCCTTCCAAGAGGTGAACACCTCATCGCTTGGCCAAGGGAAATTGATGACCTCAACTTTCTTGTTGTTCAACTCATCCCAACTGACCTTTGCCTTCTCAATTTCTTCTTTCCAAAATCCAAAGTATAACTTGGCCTTGTCAATAATTTAAACAGTTTAAAAAAACAAAAGTGTACTCTCTAGAGTCATGATATTGTTTTTCCTTGTTTCCAATTCATCATTCATCTGGTTCATCCACAAGGCTTCCCTCTTTATCTTGTCAGTATTCCTGAATAAATTTGGGAACATTTCATAACGGGTTTTGAAGTATTCCTTTCTTAATATCTCTACCTTTTTAAGGATGATACTCCTCCTTATGTACAAATCAACTAGAAGCTTAAAACACTTGTAATTGGAAGCTAACACTATGTCCACATTATCTTCTTTCTTAGATAAGGAGTAAAAAGACTTTAGTTCTTCCTTCTTTCCTCTCCACCTTTCCATAATTGGATCCCATTTATCTTTGTCTTTATTGAAAGAATCTAGTATGCTTATAACTTTCTCACTCTGCAGGTGAATAGAGGGAGGATTCAGATCATCAGTAAAATGCATAAGTGTAGCCTTTATCTTATCTTCATATTTTTATTGCACCCGTGCTTGTGCTTCCCTATACTTTTCTAAATCCAGATCTGCCTCTATAGTACGGTCAAATGGTATGGGGGAAGGAGGAAATTATATAATAGGGCTAGAGGAAGAAGGCTTATGTGGGTCTTGTGTGATCACCCTTTGTAGAGAAACTTGGGCTGACTGTTGTCCTTCTAATCTGGCAATTTTTTTGTCCTTCTCCAATGATTTCAAGCTTTCATCATTGTGAGCCTTCAATACTATTTCTAGCTTGGTTCTTAGGCTTTTAATTTCTTCCTCTTTCTTTTCTGCCACCTTTAGGCCAAATTTTTCATTTTCCAAGGTTATGCTTTCTGTCTCTACCCCACAGATTTTTGTAACTCTTTTTACCAGCAGACTGCCTACCTGCTCAACCTGATTATTTTCATAAATCTTTCTTTTTCCCTCTTCTTTAATGACCACATTAATAATGTTGCATGGTATTCACTAAACTTAAACCCTTTATATGATTGTTGCACTTTTTCCTTAGTGGCATGCATGGGTTTGATCTCTTTCCTAATAGTATCAAATACCACAGCATCAACTATTTCCCATTCAGGTAAAATAAGCACTCCTTTCATGACTAGCTCTCTACCTTCTTCAGGAGTAATTTTGTCAAACTTGGCTATCATCTCTTGTTTTAACTTATTTTCAATCTCATCCTTTTTCTTATCAGGTTGATTATTTTGCCTTTGTTGATATTTTTCTTTGAATTCATTAATGTGAATTCTCCATAGAAACTGAACAAATGCCCTAGCCTTTACAAATTTGTCATCTGACATAAACTCATCACTGGATTTATTTGTGATTGGATCTAGCTTTTGAAGGCATTATATTTTTCCATTAGTATACACAAGGAAACACATGATCTACACCATCAGTTTATACTACACCGACAGACAGGGCACAACACTACCTGACGCCAAGGTTACCCGATACTGCCAAGATCAAAGCATCCTAACAATCACTATTCAGTGTTACCCAATGACAAAAAGGTTAATGGAACCCGATGAGTAACAACAGTGCAACCCAAAGGAATAGAAAAGAGAGGAACACTGACAGACTTTTAGTTCAACCCGATGACCAAGAACCGACAGTCAGTTACATCCCACAAAAAGTGGATATGACTTTCCACGTCAGACAAATCACTAAAGTTGTATTTATAGTTTCTTGATTTGTTTTTAAATCCATTATGTGTAGATGAAACAATGTATTTAGTATTGTTTTAATTATTTTGACTGATTTAAAAAAAAATGCAAACTAAAGATCAAGGTCAAGTTGTAAGCCTTGGATCTAAGAGTTAACATTATAATGCTTGATTCTAAGATAGGTCAAATACTTTTATAAATAGATGCTCAATCTATTGTTAATAGTTGTTGTTCAATGAATATTGTAACCACAGAGAGCATCTAGAGACCAGACAAGAGATTTCATGCACAATGATAGAAAAGAATTAAATTAGTTTCAAGAACAAGAACACAGGCTACTAATGAGCAGAGAAAGGTATTATGTGAGGCCTCACCCCAACCCATCATAGCTTTATTGTTTAATCACACTTTGACACTTTATGTTTTGATACATTGATACACTTTTTGTTATCCCGACAGGGACTTGTGATATTATGATGTGATGATGATTATATTGTGTGGATTGTAATTTTGATATGGATTAGACCTAGAACAGGTGGTTGACTTTGATTATATATGTTTAGATCAGTGAATTGATGAGAAGACTGAATTATGATTTGACTTGACTATTTTATGAATGTTATGTCATGGTGATTAAGGAAGTCTTATGTTTTAAACATTTATGTATGAAAATTTCAATTAGAGGCTTAATCTGCTTATAGATCAATGTTGCAAATTATAATTTGAAAATATATATTGCATGTAATTTTATCATCTTGGACTACTGATGCTCGAAGTTTAGTGTGCAGGAATGGGAACCATGGAAATTTTTGGAGAATC
>MU228114.1:926296-941066 GCA_018584345.1 Thuja plicata
AAACTTTTAATGTATTAAATATGTTTTAATTTTTAATTGATATTTTGTGTATTAAACGTGTTTTCATTTCTATTGGCATTGGAATCATTTAGGGTATCAAACGTGGTTTTAATTTTAATTGGTGTTGAAATTATTTATCAATATTATAGTAAATCATTTTAAATGGGAACCTAGCATTATTGTTTAGATTAATTGATAATGGTCAAATTCGTGAGTTTAATAGATCAAAATTTTTATCTAAAGTATTGTTTAGTCATTTAGAGAGGCGAATTGCTCAATTGATTAAATTGTATAGTTAATGTGTAATTTTTATTTACTATCAAAATAAAAAGGGGGATTATATTGCTCTTGTATTCAGGCGATTAAGGTTTATACTTGATTGTAACTAAAAGTAAGTTTAAATGTTGGATTACGAGATATTTCTAATGTCTAAATGAAAAAGTTAAATTAAAGTCATATGTTAGTAATTGATAGATTAAGTTGCAATCTAGGTTTAAGGATTAAGTAAGGGCAACCCAGATCAACATATGATCCTGAACCACTATCTACCATCATGTTTTTAAAACAAGAAATCAGAGTTAGATAAACCTGAGTTGAGCATTCAGATAACCCATGGAACAAGTTGAAGCCCAACTTTGCATCTGTTTGTGGCTTGACCCTTTTTCAATCTGCGCATTTACCATGAAATTCAAAGGTTAACTATACCTTGCTATTATCCTTCCAACTCTCCCCCTGTTAGTTGTGCATACTTATGCATTTAAAAAAAAAAAAAAATTGTGTGTGGGTTTTGCCCTAGTTTTGGGCATGACATATTAATCAGTCACCTAAGGTGATATTATTATTATGAGAGCTTTAATGGATTTGTAATCAGCAATTTTAGATTGCATACAGTCAAGGCAATCATATACACTCATTCTAACAAGTGTAGTACACTTAAGAAATCCTTTCAAGAAAGGTGGACCTAACATTCCTATTGTAAATCTTTTAATCGAGTGCACACTTAAATTAGTGTTGCTAAAGCTCTTAACATAGTAGATCTTAACTGGTACCCACTTTAAAAATCCTAACAGGGTAGATCATCAAAAGTGATCAATTGTATGCCTTTACTAGCTCCCTTCCATTCTGCAGATAGTGAAGTTTTGTGGGTGCCATCCCCACCACAATTTTTACTTCCTAACAGGAGTTTTCTGTGATATCATATCTTGTGTTATGTGTTTATTACTTTCATGAATGTTTCTATGAATGTTGCAAACAATTAAATATTATCAATTAATGTTACATGCACAAGAAAGAACAACGGTAATGGCCGGTAATGCAATAATGAATGATTACTAATGATGAATGGTGAAAAGAGTTAAAAATTTTAGAGGTACTGATTCACCCCTCCCCTCTTAGTTTTACTTCCCATTAACCCCAACAATTGGTATCAGAGCTAAGTCTCTTCAGGGAAAAGCTTAAAGGCTTAAGAGAAAATATCATACAATGGAGAAGTACAAACTTGATAAGAATATTGAGAATAAAAAGCTTGAGATACAGATGTTCTATGAACAGTATAAAGAAGCTAGAATCAAGACGAGAGAGTTTTTGGATGAGAGGAAAGGTATGGCAACCTGGAGCAATGAAAAAGATTATCATGAAGAGATTCCAGATTTTTTTGAATCTTCAGGATCAAATGCGAGTAATACATCAGATACATCAGAAGAGAACATCACAACTCTGAAGGAGATCAATCAACATCTGACCGAGCAAATAAAGATGTTGTAAATCGGTCAAGAAAGCCAGATGGTAAGAATGATTGATGTGATGATTTCTGCTAGACAAGATGAAATAGAAAGAACACTTTTTATTGATGATAGAAAGAAGATTACAGAGAAGCTACAGGAAAAGGAGTTAGAAATTCAACGACATGCTAAGCATCACCATGAGATCACAAATCAGATTATTCTAATGAGTCAAGAAGGAAATAGAATGAATATAGAACTCATTGAAAGAGTACAGGCTATTGGTGAACTAAGAGAAGAAAATGAAAGACTAAAGCATGAGGTTAGAATTCAGCAACAACATAATGAAGTTATTAGAAAGGCTGAAGAGAGCAATAAAAGAATGGGTGATTTTCTTGAAGGACAACAAAGAGTCAACAACAACAACGATCTAGGCTTTACCAAAAATGGATAATCATCAAATCAAGCCAATCCAAAGAATGTCTATGAAAATCCAAGACCAAGAAAGCTGACATGAAAACACTATGGAAAGCAAGGACATTCATCAAATGTATGCCGAGGCAAAATGAAAGGTATTCCTAAATCTACATCTTCATTCATAGGATTTTGTTATAAATGTAACAAGAAAGGACATAAGGCATATGAATGTGAATATAAGATGGAACAACTGAAGAAGGAAACCTACATGGACAAATATTGTCCTACATGCAAGATGAATGGACACACAAGTCTTGAATGTTGGAAAAAGAAAAGGCAAGCATGGAAACCTAAAGGTCAAGAAACTCCCTATCAACCAAAGAGAATCGGTAATCAATATATATGGGACTACAATACTTGAAGAAACTGTACAACATGTGGTAGATATGGTCACATTGCTGCAAACTACATGAGAGCATGGACCAAAAGGTCTAGAGGCTAGTTAAACCCCGGAATGGCATGCTTACACTGTCATAAAGTAGGTCATCTCAAGAAAGATTGCAAAGAATGAATGACAGAGACAAGGACATATCCCAATGGAAATGTCATTGAAGATATCCGGAGGGCTAGAGACAAGATGTGGAGAAAATATTTAAGCAATGATGAAGCTGGACCAAGCAATGCAAATGGTGACACCCCATCCAATGGATCCAGTGACACCACCACCCTCACTTGAGCTGAACAAGTAAGTATGGAATTGCACTACACCAAGTCATATTTTGCATTAGTTCCACTATACAAATTGATAGATAGTCAAAATTTGCATAATAAAGATGCATACTATGTTACTCATTTCAATTATGAAAAAACAACCCCGTCGGTATACACATATCAAAAATCATCGGTGAACATAATGGATAAGTTGTTTTACACTTACCAGAAATTATCAGTCAAAAAATAAAATGGTTAAGTTACCAATGTAACCCAACACTCATCAGTAAGGAAGAAAAATGACAAAGTTGTCATGATAGGATACCGATATCCATCAGTAAAAGCAAAATTGTTAATAGCTGTCTCGAGCAACATGACAACGCCAACAATGATTTTAAAATTCTTCCTGACAAACTCTATCTTCATGTCCTGATGATTCACTGAGTATTTATGACAAATACTTAGGGGGAAAAGTCTATAAATAGATGATGGGACAACTTCATTTTGCACCCGTGATTTGAAGAGAAAGCATAGTGAAAAATAGAGTGATTAAATAGAAGAAAGCAGAGTGTCCTCGACTTGATCCAAGCACATAGAAAATAGAACATTCATCATTATCATGGATCGAAGTAAGTACCGAGGGCACCGAAAGTTCTCTGTCATTATTTATCAAGAAAGCCCTAAATTTTAAGAAATCCCTAAAACTTGAAAAATGATGGCAACCACGTCAAGAACCGCGAAGATCAAAATTAATAAAAGGAATGTGGTTAAGTTGATTAACAATAACACTTGTATAGAGCCCAAATACAAGATATTCCTAGAGATTGCATTGCAACCCGATGAAACCGATGTGTTTTCTAAGATACAACCTAGGGTTTCACTCATAGAAGATGTTAGGTCTTATATTCATTGCAAAATTCCTGAGATAGGTGATCTAGAGATGGATGAAGTTTATAAGAAGCTTTGTGACATAGAAGTAAACCTAAAAGAGGAACATAAACATCCACAAGTAAAGGTAATAACCAATTCCCTACATTTCCCGAGGAACTTCAAGACCAATTGGATCAGGTTGGTACTTAGCAAAATGCACGATCAGAAGTTGTGGTTGGATCAACCCAAACAGATCACTAAGGATATCCTTCCTGCTATCACTGGTTATCCAATAACTGACAAGCCCAAGGCACATAAGCATCCTTCCTGACCAGAAATAGAAAAGCTCACAAAAGCTTAATAGGACAACAGAGATCTCAAAGTTAACACCATCACCGATGAAGAGCTGAGATTTGGTGCTTGTGTGATTGGTTACAAGATCTTTCAAGAAATTAGGTTGAACAACATATCATCAACATCAATGAGCACAGCCTACAAAATAGTAACCAAGGGCATACAAATGGATGTATGTGAGATCCTACTAAAGCAACTTGATGAGAACATGAACACAGTTAGGTTTGCAAAGACCAACACATGTAAGTTTGGTTCACTTATCATGTGTATCTTTTTCTATTTTCAAGAGTACTTTCCTTCAGTAGGAAAAGTGAAATAGGAAACTACAAAACTAGTAACACTATAGATTAGTGATCTAATTAAGTCACTAGGAGATAGCTTTGAATCTATTATGACTGCATACTTCCTTGAATTCAAGGAAAGATGATGGAAAGAACAAGAATCCCTGAGCAACTTATTGAAAAACATAGGGATGAAATATGCTTTATGGTGGACACAGATTTCACCCACATCAAACTAGTTGTACCAAGGACATCTTGGTTAGCACCACTAGACTATGAAATCAACATAGATCAGGCTACAAATGCAATTAATGCATTGATAATTGAGCATGTTGACAACAAACAACCAAGGTTTGGAACCTATGAAGAGGCCAGATCAAAGATAAAAAGAGGCCTAGAAATCAGGAAAAATGTCAATAAAAAGAATAAGATGGTTAAGAATCTCAAAAAGATTCTATCGGTTACAGAGGAGGAACAAGAACAACCAGAGGTAACTAATGAATAGGGCACCATTAGTGAAGGACATGATGAAGAGAAATCAGATTCTGAGGAAAGTAAAACTGATACACCTCCACCTCCTACAAAGAAGTTGAGGATGAGGAGTCAAATTGCTAAAACTGACACCACACCTCCTAAGAAAGGTCAAGTAAGGACCTATAAGAGGAAGCAACTAACAAAAAAGCAAACAAAGTAGAAAACTATGAAGGAAACACCCCTAAAGAGGAGAAAAAGAATGGTCAGGACTAAAGCTGACATAGCGGATTCAAAAGCTGATGAGCCTGATGTAGCAAAGAAGAATTTTAGAAATCTAACAATTGATGAGGCTGTAGAATCTATTGTTGCATCTGGCACAATGCATGACAAGAGAATCAGACAATGGGATACACTCAAACCAGAGGAACAAAATAAGATACAAGATTCCATAATAAGGTCAATGGTCAAATACAAATATGTACCAGCTGAATTCATCAACCAAATACCTAAAGAGCTGGGTAATAGAGTATCCCAATAGTGGTCATATGCTCTATAGACCGAGATAGAAGAAAGGGAGAGGGTACTTGTTGCACTTATGGCTCCCAAATCTAAAATTGAAGAAATCAAAGAAATTATGAAGAAGCACTCTAGCAAGTTTGTAGCCAAGATAAGGGCTTACAAAGTGCTTGAAGATAAATTTATAGAGCTAGACATAATGAATGAAACAAAATGGAGACAACTCCTAGATCTGCTAGCAGGGTCAAAAAGTCATGAGGAATAGTTACTTCTCACTAACACACCTCATAAAGAGGAGGAGAAATACAAGGCAAGTCCTCAACACATTGCTTTGGACAATGTTGAAGAAATGGAGAAAATTGATTTGGACAAGGTAATGGATGATCTTGAAATTCAAGACATCACCAATTATGACTCTAAAAAAGATCCACAGAAGAAAGATGATGTGATATTCATTACACTTAAGGATTAGGGACATCAACAAGATTTGAAGACATCAAACGATAAAGATATGAATGTTGCTGATGAGACATGGAAGGACACATCAGTCATGGACTTAACAGAACCAAACCCTGCAGAACAAGTACAAAAGATGAGGATGTCACTACTCTAAAAGATCAAACCAATGATTAGGACACCACTTTGGATATAGCCCAAGCCACCACTCAAAGCAATATGTCTGTGTTAATGAAGGAAATCAATATATTGGAGGGTAATGATGGATCTACTGCAGAGGACACAAGCACACCTGAGGACAAGGGTGATGTTGAAGTAAAAGACACCACAGATAATACAAAGGACACAACTATAGAACAAGCTACAACCGACGATCTAAAAGATAAATCTACTGATCAAAATAAAGAAGAAACACAAAAGTTAGAGGAGGACAAGCAGAAAGATAAGAGTGAAAAAAGAAAAGAAGAATGAGTTGGAGAAGAAAATAGAAGAGAAAACTGCAGAGACACCCAAGGTGGATGGAGAGACATCTTCACCAAACTGACAGGTGCACCCCGAGAAGAAAACATAAGAAGCATCTTCTATAAATCCTTCAACAAGCACATCAGAAAGAACAAATGAACTAGCAGTGGTAGTTCATACATCTGCGTCCCCACAAATCTCAAAGAAGAAGAAGAGCAAGCATAAGAATCCAGTAACTCTGGATGAAATCATTGAGATACCAGTTTTTGACCCAAGGACATTGGATCCAACTTAATTGACCAAGTATGCAAAACTCTATGAGAGAAAGGCAATGCAAGACAAATTAAGTAAAGCCACAAAGGAGGCAAAGGTACCAGAAGTGGCAAGAGGGATACTTCAGAAAATAGTACCGGATGTAGATGTTGATCAGACAACCCTGATGCTTGATCAACTATTGGTTCTCATAGAGGCAATCACATCTCAGAACATTGATGCTGAGAAGGTCATGGAAGAAAGACTTGAATAGAATTATGAGTTCAAGCTAGGTAAAAAGATAAGCCAGGAAGTGGCATTGAAAAAGGTAAAACTTTCTCAATTGATTAGCACAATAGATCCAATAATCTCATAAGCTATTACTTTGATACAGAAATTGTGTACACTTAATCAACTCACACAAGAGTATACCGACAAGATAGCACAAATAGATTTTGATCTTAAGAAAAGTGCACAAATTCTCACAAATAATGAAGAGGCAATTAAATTTCACAATGAGAAAATCAAACAGGCTCAGAAATTGAGACAGGACATACAGATTGTTGAGACTAAGTACAGAGATGAGGTAAATGAGTTCCAAGCTCAGCTCTTACTGACATTTTCACTACTGCAACAACATGTGACAAAGGCAAACACACTAATTTCTAGCCCTAAAAAGTTTGTCCTAGACAACATTTATGATATGCATGTGAGGCTAGAGCTAGAGCACATGGCCCTAGAACTACTGAAAGAAAAATGGGAAAAATTGCTCGAAGAAATCAAGACAACCCATTCCCATATCCTTCACACATTGTAAGTTACATATTTTTGGCATCTTATAAGTTGTACATTTTTGTCACAAGTATCAAATAAAGGGGGAAATGATATGTTCACTCACCTCAGTTAAAAGGGGGAAATGATATGAACAGTTCAGTTAGTATAAAGGAGAAATGATGCATACAGTCAAAAAAGCAAAGAATAGGGAATGTATAGTACAGAGGCAGGTATACATGTACATATATACTTATACTATACTGATGCATACAGTTAGGGGAGTCATTTAATGACAGTGTACATACTAAACACTTTAGTATTATGCACATATTAGTTTTTGATACTAATTTCAAAGGGGGAGATTGAAGGGATTATATTTTGCCATTAGTATACACAAGGAAAAACATGATCTGTACCATCAATTTACACTACACTGATAGACAGGGCACAACACTACCCAACACCAAGGTTACCCGATACTGCCAAGATCAAAGCATCTTGAGAATCACTATTTAGTGTTACCCAATGAAAAAAAGGTTAATGGAACCCGACAAGTAACAACAGTGCAACACGACAAAACAACAAAGAGAGGAATGCTGACAGAATTTCAGTTCAACCCGACGACCAAGAACCGATAGTCAATTACATCCCGCAAAAAGTGATCTGGCTTTCCACGTCAGATAAATCACTGAATTTGTATTTATAGCTTCTTGATTATTTTTTAAAATCCATTATGTGCGGAGGAATCAATGTATTTACTATTGTTTTAATTATTTTTATAGATTTAAAACATGCAAACTAAAGATCAAGGTCAAGTTGTAAGCCTTGCATCTAAGAGCTAACATTGTAATGTGTGATTCTAAGATAGATCAAATACTTGTATAAATAGATACTCAATCTATTGTAAACAGTTGTTTTTCAATGAACTTTAGCCACGAAGAGCATCTAGAGACCAGAAAAGAGATTTCATGCACAAGGACAGAAAAGAATCAAATTAGTTTCAAGAACAAGAACACAAGCTACCAACGAGCAGAGAAGGTGATATTATTATTATGAGAGCTTTAATGGATCTGTAATAAGAAATTGTAGATTGCATACAATTAGGTCAATCATATGTACTCATTATAACAAGTGTATTACACTTAAGAAATCCTTTCAAGAAAGGTGGACCTAACAGTCCTATTGTAAATCTCTTAACTGAGTGCACACTTAATTCAGTGTTGCTAAAGCTCTTACCAAAGCATATCTTAACTGGTCTCCACTTTAATACTCCTAACAGGGTAGATCATCAGAAGTGATCAATTGTAAGCCTTTACTGGCTCCCTTCCATTTTGCAGATAGTGAAGTTTTGTGGGTGCCATCCCCACCGCAGTTTTTACTTCATAATAGGAGTTTTATGTGATATCATATCTTGTGTTATGTGTTTATTACTTTCATGACTGTTTCTATAAATGTTTCAAAAAAATAAAGATTATGAATTAATGTTACATGCACAAGAAAGAACAATAGTAATGGTCAGTAATGCAATAATGAATGATTACTAATGATGAATGGTGAAAAGAGTTAAAAGTTTTAGAGGTACTGATTCACCCCTCCCCTCTCAGTACTACTTCCCATTAATCCCAATAGCTCTTTGCGAACAAACTCATCAATGGTCAAATCCATCTCAGTATGTTTAGGAGCTTTTGGCATCCCTTCTTGTGTCTCTTGAGAGGTTATGAAAATTTGTCATGTGTCTCCCATTTGCAATAATTGTTCTACAATAGATTTATCATCCATATGTAATGGAGATTGGGAGGGGGAATATAATTTTTCCAAATGTTGTCCCTCTCCCTCTGTTCTATGCTTCTTTTGGAAAAGCATTGACTCAGATTCTTCATTTATGGCCCTCTTCCCTTTTGAGAAAGAAACCTCTTTGTCATATACCTGTGTCTAAGACTGGCCCCTATAAGATGTGTCACCTTTCTGCATTACCATACTATACCCTTGTTTATGATGTAGTACATATTTTCCTGGTGAAATAATCCTCCCATGTGTAGATTTTCTCAAAATAGCCTTAGCCCTTTCTGGCTCTGGTTTCATTACTACTTCTTTCTTTTGATTCAATGTTTGCATAAAATCCTCAAATAAAGACATTAATGTATCAATCTTCTTGGACCAAGGATGGAACTCCTTCAAAGGATCATTATCCTTTGTCAAATTATTGCACAAAATCCAAGGTCTTCTTGTAGACCAACCATTTTTCTTTCTTAATCCTGTGTTCTTGTAAATTGAATTCATTCCTGATAATGTCTTATGGAAAGTTAAATTGATGATCCAATACTAGACACTTTATTCTTTTCCTGATCATATCACTGATTGATCCTTCAGTATTAGCACATCTTACCACTAATATTTTCATTTGATAGGGTTCAAGGTATTTATTCAAATGTTTCTATCCCCCTTTTGTGATAATAAATTGTTGCACAATCGTGATAGTAGGGAAGATAGTGTCTTTCCCTTTTCATGACAATTCCTCCTCTTGTAGTCCACCAATTTGTCTAATTATTTCTGCAATGCCTACTTTTAGAGGGACCTGATATGGGAGTATATTTGGAACTCCTTTGAAATGATAAACTTTGAATACTGTTGAAACAGGGTATAAAATGATGTCAACCCAATTGTGTACTATCTGAACAGTTTTAACAAATTGTTTTGGCCTTAAAAGACTCAATAATCCTCTATGAATTCTTGGATTATCTGAAAACAATAATTCTCTCAGCTTGGAAACAAAACACCTGTCAAAGGTGATGAAACTGGCCTCCTTCCTGTCCCATGACAGATATGCACTCCATAGTTGAACAAGCATACCTTCATCATCCTTGAACCTCATTAGATCCATCTCATTCTCAAAACAATCAACATTTTTGTAAAGGATCAGATGCATTATCATGGAATACCATCCAAATGGCCTAACTAGCTTGGCATTTTTTATACCTATTAGACCCTAGTGAATCATTTTAGCAATATGGGTAGCAAAATAAAAAATGATGGCCAAGTGTAGATGAAGAATTTGAACCATCATGAACATATAATGAATAGGCATCACTATCTCTTCATCTTCTCCAAAAATATGACTCAGGGCATTGTACATTCCTCAAGCCTTTGAATTAAAATATCTAATTTGAATGGCTCTGGTGTATTAGGGCCTACCACAACTAGGTCTCCTATCTTGTTGAATAAGTCCCTCAAAGGCTCACCTCTAAGGTAACTTATTTGAGCCTTATATACTTCTTTGAAATAATCAAAATCAATGTTTTCCATTCGAACAAAGGGGTCATTTAATTGGAACAATTCCCTTATTTCCTCAGGTGTGACGCTTACTAATATATTTCCATTTATGTCCCTCAAAACCCTAGAAACATCGTCATACATCTCTTCAATTTTTATTAATAATTTTTGTGTCCATGAAAACCCCAAAGACTATTAATTTTCCAACATAAAACTACTAGATGTTACTGTTTGGGGCAAATGCATTCCTTTGGCTAAAAGCTACTTTAAATAATCCCAGACTAGTCATGCTAATCTTGGCATCTCGTGCCCATTTACCCCTATCATACAAACCCTCCCCTACTTTCAAATGAGGATGTATTGGCACTATATCCTTGAGTTTAGTTGTGTTATTGGTTGACCTATTTAATTGTTGCAGGAAATCCTCACATACATTTCTCTCCTGGTAATCAGTTTTCCCTTATCAATTTTCCCTTAAATTTCTCTTCTAGGTGTCATCCTTAATTTAGGGTTTTTATACAAGAAGATAATAATTTTGTATACAAATAGTTTACTTACTTCACAACACCAAAACCCTACTGCCAATTCAATTCACAATTTCTCTTAAATGTAGTCTCAAAAAACTTACCCATTCTGCAAAGTTGGAAAATAGACAGCAAATTCTACAATTCAACTCTGCTTCAAATCACTTTTTCAATTATGGCTTTCAAAACTTGACAAGACAATATTATGTATATTCTCAAGTATACTCAGCATTTAATTCCCACTAGGATGGCCACACACTTCACCATTACTTTTTCTTTATTTGAAACTTCGCATTTCAATCATTAAGGAAATTCTGCTTTACTAGTTTAAAACATGATCATCAATCTTAGTACTTCCTATTAAATCCTGTGGCTAGCAACGATTAATGAAAATCATCCTTAGTTTGGACATGTGTTCGTTAGGTGCAATGCCTTGATGAGTAGATCTTGATCACTTTTTCTTTGAGGCTTTACATTCTCCATAAAATTAAAATCAACTCACAGTGCCTTTACATTCCTTTATAACCTGTGGCCGATGATCTCATTTATGCTACGTGTCATGCTAGCATGATGCCTCAATGGTTAATCTTCTTACATATCTGGCTTAAGGCTTTATGATCACCATTGGATTCTTTTAAAACTATCAGATCTTTACCTTCCTTTACCTCTAGTTGGGTCCCATCACTTATCCATGTATCGTGCTAGCGCAATGCCTTGATAGATAGATTGCGATCATCTTTTCTTTGAGGCTTCACGTTGTTCATCCGATCAAAACCCACTTGATTGCATATTAACCTTACCCTTTACTTCATAACTACAGGTCCCGCAATATTATGAAAGACACATGGAAGCAAGGGGAAATGCCTCAAGGTTATATGTTTTGTATCTTGTGATTAAGGAATCACGCTAGCCATCAGATTTTATTTTAACTTGATCACTGGTTAATTAATCACCATCAACTGACTATAGGTTTGAATTCTCAAATAGGACACGCATCATCTAGGAGAAATGCCTTAATGGTTAAATCCTTTTCATCTTCAAGCTAAGGATTTACACCAGCCGCATGATCAAACCTCATATGCATGCTATTTACTTTACTTCAACTGTAGGGTCGAACCCACTTAGGGCACGTTGCGGATAGGCGCAATGCCTTAATAGTTAATCAAACTACATCTTGTGATTAAGGAATCATTCCAACCATTGGATGAGCTTTAAGTTACATTATCTTTACTTCATTCTTTATCATTGAACAGGGCCCGCCAAATGCATAATGTCACTTAGGCACAATGCCTTGATAGATAGATCTTGATCATATTTTTACTGGGTGTTTACGCCAACCCCATGATCAAGTCTAATGTGGTTATCTTTTATCTTGATTATTTTGACTTCAACCAGACCCACTAGGACAAATGTCACACAAGCCCAATGTCTTGATAGATAGATCGAATGCATCTTGAGATGAAGGCAATGCGTTGCCCGTTGGATAAAATTGAATCTTCTCACACTTTAAAACAACCTTTAAACATATGTCAGACCCACCAGAGACACGTGGCCTTCAGGCACAATGCCTTGATAGATAGATCTTGATCATATTTTGGCTGAGGTAATGCACTATCTGTTGGATCAAAAAAGAGTTGCACGACACATGATGTAAAGTTTAAAAGGCCTGCAGGGCATCTAGACTTAGGATAAAATAATTAAAGTGCTAGGTCTAAAGGTTAAACATAAGAATGGCCCCGCCCGATGGTAAAATGAACACATGGGTTCATAATATTTTAAGTGATGAAATAAAGTAACTCAAAATTATAACATGCCCTAGAACCTTAGGATTTTAAACCAACAACCCAAAGTTTGAAAACACAACTACTAGGGTTTTGAACAACACAGAACCTGGTTTAACCTTGAAACACATGACTCATCACTTGGGCTGAAATTTTTTTGTATAGCCCTAACAGTGGCTCTAATTGGGGATGAATGCCTCTTGTAGGTATTTCAAGAATCCAAAATCTCAGGGGAAGTAGACCAAACTAACTGTAAGAAACTAACCTACTCATACAATAGAAACCAGAACTAACCAAGAAAAAATAATAACCAACTACAGAAGAACAAACTATATACACAACCTATTGTTCATGGATAGTCAAAATTCATGAGAAGTATAATTTTAAGAATTGTCCATAAACTGGAAATTCTGAAAAAATTTCAGTCAGATATTTCAATAAATAAGAATTTTGTCCATACCTTTCATGGATGACATATGGTCCCAGCCAGATTTGATCAAATTTTCCATGTTTACCCTTATCCTCCAATTTGACATTCCACATTAACATAGTCTCCAACACTGAATTGCCTTGACACTGTCATTTTATCATACAAGTTCTTGACTTGTAATTGAAGCTTAGCATTTTTTACAGAAGCTTCCCTCTTGGTCTCATCCAATTCAACCAAGTCATTAATTCTTAATTGCATGTCACTGTCAATGTCATCATCATATAATTGCACAAACTTGTACATTTGCATTAGATTATTTTGAGGCAACCTTGCCTGAATCCCATACACCAAGTCAAAAGGAGCATATCCTATTGCTTTTTTAGAAGTCACTTTGTCTACCCAAACAATAATTGTCAACTTTGAGTCCCATGCCTTCTTATTTTTGTCCAAGAATCTTTTAATGATCTTAAGCAAACTTTTATTGGTAGATTCTGCTTGACCATTTCCTTATGGGTGGTAGGGTGCAGAGTAACATGTCTGAATACCATATTCAGTACAAAATTTCATATATTCTTCAGAATTAAAGCACATGGCATTATCTAACACAATTCTTTCTGTAGATCTAAATCTCATGATAATGTGTTTTAACAAGTCTATCACTAATTTACTAGATTCCCTTTTAGTGGGGATTGCTTCAACCCACTTAGTAAAGTAATCAATTGCTACAATTATCCAAGAATGCCCTTCACTGGACTTAGTTTCTATCTCTCCAATGAAATCAATACCTCATTGTTGAAAAGGGGCTTGTACTTCAACTAGTGTTAGAGGTACATTACCAGAGAATTTTAACTCACTAGAAAATTGTTGGCAGGAATCAGTACACTTCTTGACTAGTTGATGAGTATCTTTGTGTTGGAAAGTGACAATGCAAGCAATTGTTATTTTGTCATTGCTGTCAAACCTTAACTGGTGAGACTATTTTTATTTGTTTGAGTACCATATCTATTATTGATGAAGAAGATTTAACAAGAAGACCAAGTGAATGGTTGAGTTAAGGCAAATAAAAGGGTACTTGATCAGTTGGCACTCTGGCAAAGTAATTAGTTGTTTATCTTTCAAAGACAGTTTTTCTGGTTGTTCTGTGTCAAGCAAAGTTGCTTGTGCCAAAAAAAGTTGCTTGTGTTGAGTAAAGTCATTTGTGACAAGTAAAGTTGTTCAATGTCGAGCACCATTGAAATTGCCAAGTGAAAATAGTGATGTTGGCCGCCTTACAGTAATTGGATTAATGATGAGATTTGAGATCTCTGGCCGACTTAGTTAATTTTATTGGGATATGTAATGTTAATTAATGATTGATCCATGTCATTTAATGTATGGGTAACCATAATTAATGCATGGTTTCAAGATTTAATTAGAGACTACTTTGGAGAAGTAAATGTAATGCAAAGATGGAATGATCCGTTGGATCTGACCTAAC
>MU228114.1:955948-966408 GCA_018584345.1 Thuja plicata
GGTATTTTAATATCTTTCTCAATGTATTCCTCTAATTCAAATTCCATAAGGAGAGAGGTAAGTCTAGTCCTCCAGGATATAAAGTTTGAAGGACCTTCTAATCTATCTTCCATTCTCATGCAGTGAGACATATTTTATATTTTAAAAATGTAGAATTTTGTAAAATTTAGAATATGCTTAACTATAGATTATGTAGGTTTTATATTTTATCTTCCTTTAATAACCTCACTCTGATACCATGTTAAGAAATATGAATCTGAAGATAATGTATGAATTGATATGTAGTAGAATGCAATTGCCTTGGTGATTGATTGATCCTACAAAGATATATCTGTATTTATATATAATATCTATAATGAATAGTAGTGACTATTCATTATAGAGAGATGTGGTTGTTGATACTAAACAAGATGACTATTCATTATACATATCATAATTCATTACTAATTATAATACAAACGGTATTAGTCACTATCGTGACTTACAGCATAATGTGTATCGTCATTTTATCGTGACTTACATCAATGAATAAAATGTCACTTATCATGACTGTTATGTAATACAAGTCACAATAGTATTGTGACTGTTATTACATAACAGTCACGATACTTTTATTAATCGAACAGCGACGGTTTAATATCATATTTGTTAATGCTGAGAGTATTGTCACTGTCGTGACTGTTATGTGTTAACAGTCACGATAGTATCGTGACTGTTAATACATAATAGTGTGATACATTTGCTTGTTTAAATGGATAGTGATATAAGTCAGTTTCAACATACATACGATATACACACACACACACACACACACACACATGTTCATATCCAATGCATATATAATTCAGATATATATATATATATATATCTATTCATTATTATTATTATTATTATTATTATTATTATATATATATATACACACACAAAGCATTCGATAAACACGAACGAACAATGTTTTAACATAACAACATTTTTATCCAGATATATCTGAGAAATATTTGAAACAAGCTCATCAGATTCTTTGATTTATTTACAGGTTTGTCTTGTGGATCTAACATTTTCTTATTTTCCTCTGGTCCAAGAATCTTTGTTGAACTAACACCTTTTACCCATGTTAAATCTTTCTCTTTATGTTCACCTATTCTCATCATTTCCAGTAAAGGAACCTTAACAGTAATTTGGGACAGGAGCTTCCCCATATCAACAGGGGTATACTTCATATCAGACATGTCCTACTTTTTATTTACACAGTCTTCATCCTCCACTTGAGAAGGTAATTTGGAATCACCCTCTTTTTGTTGTTTAGTTTCTCTTTGAAGAGGAGGCACAAAATTTTCTGGTGTTTTTGCTTTTTCTTTATGCATAATATTCGAACCAGTAGGTTTATTTTCCTTTTTAACCAAAACTTTATTAACACCCTCAGCCTTCTTTTCTTTTTCTTCTGGCTATTTGGTATTAACTTTGGTTTCTTTAAAAAAAATACTTGCAGGTTTTCCATCTACATTCCCAACCATTATGTTTCTTAAATTATACTTACCCCTTGCTTGAGTAACCATATTTTCTATAATTTGAGCAATCTCCTCATCAGAGGGTCTCCTATAAATAGGGGTTTCATCACCCTTCTCAACATTGCACCTCATATCATCAATTTCCCAATCTTGTATATCAGAATCATCTTGTTGATAATATATTTCTTCTCTGTTCAATGAACCAGATACAAACTGTTCTTTGGTTTCATCATCAGAAACCATTTCATCCCACAAATGTAATGAGGCCATGGAACAACCATTATCATCATATAATTCCTCCTCATCATCCTCCTAACCTTCACTTGCAGATATTCTTGTAGCAATGACGCAATAATCAAGATTATGAGGGGATTGGAAAGTTGTGCACCAGACATTATTATTGCACATATTAACAGTATTCTTATGTAGAGGATCAAGGTTTTTATCACCAAACTTGTCTTTTTGTTGTGGGAGAATAGGTTTCCCATCTTTCCATTGGGTAGTGTAAGGGTAGTTTTGCATACTAGGCTATCTGTTGAAATTACCATAGGAAGGCTTATCATTATTTGAAACCCTATTGTTCTTGTTATCTCCAGGCTTTAAATCCTTCAGAGCATTTAAAATCTATTTTAGACTATCATCTTCTTTTGGTTTAGCAATTGAAGGTTTGTCTGACTCCTTTTCATTAAACCTTGTTGGCTTCCAATCTTCCCTTCAACCTACTTTCTCTGACACTCTTCTATTTGTTTCAATGTTCACAGCTATCTTATATGCTTCCCTAATATTCCTAGGGTTCTTGTCTCTTAGGAGATAGCTCATCTTTGCATCAAAATCATTCAAATAAGTTGTGATACATACCTTATCATCCAGTCTCATCACTTGAAACAATTTGTGCATTGCTCTTTGAAATATGATGTTGAATTCAACCATTTCTTCATTTGAGTTCTTCTTAATATTATTGAACTCAATCAACATAAAACCTTCATTTTTCTTATCACCATATTGAACCCTGAAATAGTCTTTCACTTCATTCATGGATCATAGACAATCATGGGGAAATCCTCTAAACCAATCCCTGGTATCCTCAGTTAGTGACTGAACAAACAATTTCATCATCATGACCAATCTCATAGTCATCCATTGTATCAATAAATTTCTTCAAATGCTCTTCACATGTTATAACATTATTACTAGCAATTTTTGGAAGTTTGTCCCTAATTTCTTTTGGAATTTCATTAGGATAACCTGGAATGCAAAGGAAAATAAATTGCCTATACCTCTCTGCATAAACAGGTGTCTTTTGGGTTGAATTAGTACCTTTAGAAGTTGATGATGCAATATTTGATGTTGTAGCATTCCTAGGACTAGCTGGTGGTGGCATATTTGTTCCTGAATTTAAAGGCATCTTAGTATTTGTATTAATAATAGGAGGAGGACCGGAGGTCTGCTTGAGAAAATCAATCTTCTTTTTCATTTCCAGAGCAGAAGCTTCCAATTCTTCTTTCTCTAGCTCTTTGGCTATAATATCCCTCTCCATCTTAGCTCTTTCTAGATTAGTATCCAATTTGGTCATTGGGTCCATTGGACTCCCTTTATTTACAGGCTCATTTATTTCAACACCTACAACTTTTTGCTTACTCTTGTCCTTAGGTTTATGTGTATTATACAATTGTTGGACAACTGGATCAAGTTCAATCTTTCTAGATGCAGTAGTAGAATTGATTGCCTCTAAATATAGCAATTACCTCTTCAATTATTTAGATTTGATTTGGGCTTTCCTAATCCTATCCTCTTTCTCCTTTTCTCTTTGTTGTCTTATGGTAATTTGCTCTTGAATTCTCCTTTCTAATTCACCAACTTCTTCAAAAATTTCCTTTGAATATGGGAGAGTAGTTTTAGATTCAGAGGTTCCCTTAATGATGGTTCTTTCTCTTCTATGGCTATGAACATGAGGCATGTGTGATGAGGTAGAGCTTGGATCACTAGGGGCATTCCTATTCTCTTCACCTCTACTTTTACTTCTAGACCTTGTTTTATGTCCTTGAGGTTTACCATGAATTATCCTCTTGGCGTACCTTGGTCCATCATCACCTCTCTCACTTTGAGAGTAATAATCACCATACAGTCCCAATGCCAAATCTGCACCTTGTTCAACTTATGATGCATCTCTCTCCTGATTTTGTGGAATTAGATTCTCTCTTCTAGTGTTCTTATTTTGTCTCCATGTTTGAGAAATAGTCCCATCAACATTTTCATTCATTGATTGACCATCTCTAGAATTAGATGAGATCTCACCTTCCAAATTATCCTCAAGATGATTCTCCATCCCAGATCTAGTATACTTATAACTCATATTTAGATAGTGTGTATAAAATGATTTATTACTCAGCACTCATGCAGAGATTTCTTCGAGTCGTCACCCAACACTTAGCTGAGAAAATATACACTAAATTTGAGTAATATGAATTATGCTACAACTTCATAGGATAGAAGATAGCAACCAAGAACTTTCAATAAATCCTGACAAATTTTCAGTGTTAATACAAATCCTTGGGATCAACAAATATAACTTTGTACTATCAATGGTCAATTAAATGGATAAGATAAGTAAGCAGGCCAGGAGTCTAGCTCAACTTGAAAAACCTTACATTAATTATTGCAAATTAACTTCATCCCCAATAGATTCATCATTTCATAGGTTGTTTTTTTATGTTGTGCTGACTGAACAACAACCTTTTCTTTCTCTGATAAAATTTTAAAGAGAAGCCAACTCCAACTATTATTTTCTGTAATGAAAAGGACCAGCTAACAAGCACTCATACCATGCTTCTACACTTTAGGTTCTTCTATACCAAGGGCGGATACCATTTAGTACCTTCAAATAATTTATATGGTATTAATCAAGCAAGAATCTCACAAAAACTCAACATACCTGGGAGATACTAGATAACTGGCTAATTACCCATTGAACATCAACCATGAAATAGAGTATGAGATAGATAGATCACAACAAACTTGTACAAATGTAGGACATAATGGATTTTATGTTTGTGTTTGCAGAAACATAGCCAATATATAACTAGACATGCAACAATATGGAACTTATCAGTCTTTGATCAATGCTTTATCCATTGGGCCTTATTCTAAAACAAATACAATATGCAAAAACAAAACTATCCTAAACCCATACTACTTATAAGATCCTAGTGTATATCAAGATGAAGATCTATGTATTAATTAGAGCATCATTTAATGTGATCCTTGATCAAAACTCTAAAATAACTACATAAACACAGATAAACTCTATGCTAATGAATTAGAAAATTCATAACTCATAAGACATAACACCATAGGAGAGATTGGAATCTAGATCTTTGTATTAAGTTTAAAGAATCATACTTCTGTATACAAGATGTAATTAGAGATAACCTCTTTAATATTGTGCAAGAGATCTTCCAACTTTATTTCTAATTTTGAAACCTATCTAGTACAATTCTGATATATTCCCTTGATTGAAAACTTTACAAAATGATTATAATACTGAATTTTTTATCCCTTTCCAATGCTCTTGGGAATCCTTTTAAAAAAAGAGGATTGCAACAAGCTACGGATAAATTGGATAAAGGACAAAAGACATGAATTATACAAAAGACAAAAAGACAAGTGGGATAACAACCACTTTGTTGCAAGATATTTTAAGTACTTTGTCTTCTGATTACCTGCTTCCTTGTAACTGCTTTAAACTTGTTTGAAAGTGTTGGGAAGACTGCCACCTATTGATTATCATACAACATCCTCTTGTTCTTGGTTGGCTACATTGTACCTATCCTTCCAAGAGGTGAACACCTCATCGCTCATCCAAGGGAAATTGATGACTTCATCTTTCTTGTTGTTCAACTCATCCCAACTAACCTTTCCCTTCTCAATTTTCTCTTTCCAAAATCCAAAGTATAACTTGGCCTTGTCAATAATTTCAATGGTTTGAACAAACAAAAGTGTATTCTCTAGAGTGATGATATTGTTTGTCCTTGTTTCCTATTCCTCATTCATCTGGTTCATCCACAAGGCTTCCCTCTTTATCTTGCCATTCTTCCTGAATAAATTTGGGAACATTTCATAATGGGTTTTGGCTTTGTTAATTTCTCTACCTTTTTAAGGATGATATTCCTCCTTATGTCCAAATAAACTAGAAGTTTAAAACACTTGTAATTGGAAGCTAACACTATGTCCACATTATATTCTTTCTTAGATAAGGATTAAAAAGACTTCAGTTCTTCCTTCTTTCCTCTCCACCTTTCCATAGTTGGATCCCATTTATATTTGTCTTTATTGAAAGAATCTAGTATTCTTATAACTTTCTTACCCTGCAGGTAAATAGAGGGAGGATTCAGATCATCACTAAAATGCATAAGTGTAGCCTTTATCTTATCTTCATATTTTTGTTCCACCCATGCTTGTTCTTCCCTAAACATTATGCTTTCTTCATCCAATTTCTTGTTTATCCCTTCCAATCTAGTCCTTTCAGCAACTAGTTTGTCTTTTTCTAAATCCACATCTACCTCTGTAGCAGGGCCAAATGGTATGGAGAAGGAGGAAATTATATAATAGTGCTAGAGGAAGAAGGTTGATGTGGGTCCTGTGTTATCACCCTTTGTGGAGAAACTTGGGTTGACTATTGTCCATCTAATCTGGCGATTTTTTTGTCCTTCTCCAAGGATTTCAAACTTTCATCATTGTAAGCCTTCAAGTCTATTTCTAGCTTGGTTCTTAGGATTTGAATTTATTCCTCTTTCTTTTCTGCCACCTTCAGGCCAAATTTTGTAGTTTCCAATGTTATGCTTGTTGTCTCTACCCCTGAGGTTTTTGTAACTCTTTTTACCGACAAACGTTCTGCTTGCTCAATCTGAGTGTTTTTAGTAATATTTTTAGGTTCCCTCTTCTTTAATGACCATATTACTAATGATCCATGGTCTTCACTAAACTTAACCCCTTTATATGCTTGTTGTGCTTTTGCCTTAGTGACATGCATGGGTTTGGTCTCTTTCCAAACAACCTGAAATACCACAACATCAGCTCTGTCTCATTTAGGTAAAATAAGCACTCCTTCTTTCATGACTAGCTCTCTACCTTCTTCAAAATTAATTTTGTCAAACTTGGATATCATCTCCTATTTTACCTCATTTTCAATCTCATCCTTGTTCTTATCAGGTTGATTCTTTTGCCTTTGTTTACATTTTTCTTTGAATTCATTAATGTGAATTCTCCATAGAAACTGAACAAATGCCCTAGCCTTGACAAATTTTTCATCTGACATAAACTCATCACTAGCCTACTTGTGATTGGATCCAACTCTTTTCCAGCAAACTTAGCAATGCTCAAATCCATGTTAGCATGTTTAGGATCCTCTAGAATCCCTTCTTGCATCTCTTGAGAGGTTATGAAAATTTGTCTTGCATCTCCCATTTGCAGTAATTGTTCTGCAACAGCTTGCTCATCCATATGTAATGGAGATTGGGAGGGGGAATATAAGTTTTCCAAATTTTGTCCATCTCCCTCTATTATCTTCTTCTTTTGGACCGGCATTGATTTAGATTCTTCATTTATGGCCCTCTTCCCTTTTGAGAAAGAAACCTCTTTGTCATATACATGTGTCTAAGACTAGCCCCTATAAGATGTGTCACCTTTCTGCATTACCATATTGTACCCTTGTTTCTGATGTAGTACATATTTTCCTAGTGGAACAATCCTCCCATGTGTAAATTTTCTCAAAATAGCCTTAGCTCTTTCTGGATCTGCTTTCATTACTGCTTCTTTATTTTGATTCAATGTTTGCATAAAATCCTCAAACAAAGACATTAATGTATCGATCTTCTTGGCCCAAGGATGGAACTCCTTCAAAGGATCATATCCTTTATCAAATTGTTGCACAAAATCCAAGGTCTTCTTGTAGACCAACCATTTTTATTTCTTAATCTCTTGTTCTTGTAAATTGAATTCATTCCTGATGATTTCCTCTGGAAAGTTAAATTGATGATCCAATACTAGACACTTTTTTCTTTTCCCAAACATATCACTAATGAATCCTTCAGTATCAGCACATCTTACCAATGATGTTGTCATTTGATAGGGTTCAATATATTTATTTAAAATTTTCCATCCCCCTTTTGTGATAACAAATTGGTGCACAATTGTGATAGTAGGGAAGACAGTGCCTTTCCCTTTCCATGTCAATGCCTCCTCTTGTAGTCACTAATTTGTCTAATTATTTTTGTAATGCCTACTTTTAGAGGGACCTGATATGGGATTATATTTGGAACTCCTCTGAAACCATAAACTCTGAATACTGTTGAAATAGGGTATAAAATGATGTCACCCCAATTGTGTACTATCTGAACACTTTTAATGAATTCTTTTGGCCTTAAAAGAGTTAATAATCCTCTGTGAATTCATGGATTATTTGAAAACAATAATGCTCTAAGCCTGGAAGCAAAACACCTATCAAAGGTGATGAAACTGGCCTCCTTCCTACCCCATGATAGATATGCACTCCACAATTGAACAAGCATCTCTTCATCATCCTTGAACCTCATTAGATCCATATCCTTCTCAAAATAATCAACATTTTTGTACATGATCATATGCACTATGATGGAATACAATCAAAATGGCTCGACTACCCTTGCATTTTTTATACATGTTAGACCCTGGTGAATTAGTTCAGCAATATGGGTAGTAAAATATAAAATTATGGCTAAGTATGGATGAATAATTTGAACCATCATGAACATACAATGAATAGGCATCACTGTTTCTTCATCTTCTCCAAAAATATGACTCAGGGCATTGTACATTCCTCTAGCCTTTGAATTGAAATAATCTAATTTGAATGGCTTTGGTGAATTAGGGCCTACCACAACCAGGTCTCCTATCTTGTTGAATAATTCCCTCAAATTCCCACCTCTAAGGTAACTTCTTTGAGCATTATATACTTCTTTGAAATAATCAAAATCAATGTTTTCCATTTGAACAGAGGGATCGTTTAATTGGAACACTTCCCTTATTTCCTCAAGTGTGATGCTTACTAATATATTGCCATTTTGATGACATGTAACTGATTAAATGGTTGACTATATTAAGTTGAAGATGATGCAAGACATTAAATCAGTTAATGGTTTGTATTTTCATTGATGTCAACTTGATATCATCTGTATGGTCATATGCATAATGTCAAAGACTTCAGAGAATCAATGGAATAAAGGTTATGCTTTCAGCAATGAATAAAAGTAAAGTATTCACCAAGTGACAGACTACACCGGTGGAGTGCACACCATCGGTAAAGACAGAGATAAAGTCATAGTGATACCCAACGAGCATAAGATAGTATTGCCCGATGAAGTAGAATCAAAGGATGTCAGACGAGCTAAAAATAGTGTTGCCTGATGAAGAAGATCCAATGATGCCCGATAGATGGAGATCCCAAAGCTAACTGAAGCAACACTGATGGAACTGGCAGTTGTCACCAGCGACAAACTACAAAATTGACCGACAGAATAGAGAGATCAGAAAATGACAAAATATCTAGCTGGCAGAGCTAAAGGATAGACTTAACTAGTTGTTTTATTTGTTTTATTTGACCACAGTTATGTAAATGATTTGTACAGTTGGAAAGAAGATAACTACGAGATAAATTAGGAGTTAAAGCCATAAATCAATTTGGCTGGATTGTTTTTCATGCCAAGAATCAAAGAATCAAGAATCAAGAATCAAGAACCTAGAATTAAGGAATATTATGTCTATTTAAGAGACAAGAATAATTCATTCTCTGTGGTGGTCAATAAGCAATCAGATACACAGGGGAGTGAACTGATAGAAGATGCTGAAGAGAAACCGATGAAGGATTAACTTCATGCAGTCCTGATCAAACAAGCTGAGGGAGAGCTAAAGAATTATGCAGACACCAACGGACATAAGCACAACATCACAGAGCAGAAAGAGTTAAGTACAAAGAAATTGTATTGATACATTGATCGGAGAGATATTGTAAGTAGATAGATCTAAAAATCTGCAATTCAGTTGCATTAGAAACATGTCATTTTGTTTCAGTTTAACCATTGAAGCATTAAGTCTCTTAAAAGAGCAGGACTTAACATTCTTTTGTAACTGAGGTATATCCTAATAGATTACCAGAAGGTTAACTCATGATAGTAGCACTGGTCTTACCTAAAGCCTATTGACAGTCTAAGAAGGAGGTTGATTCAAGGATGGTAGTAAGATTTGCATAAAGCCTATTGACAGTCATGAGACTGATTCAAGGATGGTAGCGTAGATGCTAGATACTAAGTGACAACCTATGTATTGAAAATCCTCTAACAAGGTCGCACTTAACAGTGTGTTTGTAACCTTTAATAGGGTTGGCTCCTAACAGGGCTCACTTCAGAAGAGTGAAAATTTGGGGTACCAGTCCCAATAGTTTTTCCCTTAACAGGGTTTCCATGTTAAAATATTTGTGTTATATGTGTATGGTTTATTACTTAACTATTTTACATTTTGCATATGCATTTATGGATTGACAGGTACACTCTGCATATTTACTGAGTATTGGTAAATATAGTTTATTGCTTATCAGTTATCAAAGAGAATAAGGACAGACAAGGTAAACCGACAGACAGTTATTTGTTTCAAATATTTCAAAGGCATACATCTTGTAGGGACTTAATAATTTGAGAAGTATTAATTGGTAGATTAAAGTTTAAATTGGATAAATTTTTGAGGCCACTGATTCACCCCCCCTCTCAGTTATTACTAACAATTGGTATCAGAGCTACTGTGCTTAGAAGGAAGGTTTCAAGACCTAAGTAAAAGATCACAAGATGAATAGACGAGATGTGCCCAAGTTGAACAAGGACAACTTTGCTTCATGGAAAAGTAGGATAAAGCTTCACTTATCAGGTA
>MU228114.1:967516-992503 GCA_018584345.1 Thuja plicata
ATTATAGATAGTGGCTGCACTCACCATATGACTGGAGACAAAGAAAAGTTTAACACTTTTGAATACTATAAAGGTGGTACAGTAAGAATGGGAAATGATTCTCCTTGTCAAATTGAAGGTAAAGGAATAGTAATGTTGAATAGCCTGATTAAATGTGAAAATGCTTATTGGGTGAAAAGATTGAATTATAATTTGTTGAGTGTTTCTCAGCTAAATAATTCAGGTCATAAAGTAGCATTTGAGAACAAGAAGGCAAAGATCTTCAATGAATCAGGAACACTAATTGGTACCGGTGAACAGAACAAAGGTAATTTATTCTATCTGAATGATACTAACCCCACTTGCTTGATGACTAGAAACAAAGACATATGGTTGTGGTACAGAAGATCATAAATGGGGAGTACCACATAGTGAATATCAACAGAAAAACAAATAAAGAGAGATCAAACACTTCACACAATGCCTTGAAGGTAATAGCAATGATGCCCTAGCTCTCAAATCTCGTGGGTCCTCAAGCATTCCAAATGCAAAGATGTAAACAATGCCATTATTAAACAGTGAGCTCATAAATAATGCATGATGCCCTAGCTTGCAGCCCGTGAGCCATTAAGACATTTCCTCATGAAATGATCATAAATGGGGAGTACCACATAGTGAATATCAACAACAAAACAAATAAAGAGAGATCAAACACTTCACACAATGCCTTGAAGGTAATAGCAATGATGCCCTAGCTCTCAAAGCTCGCGGGTCATCAAGCATTCCAAATGCAAAGATGTAAACAATGCCAGTATTAGCATTCATATTGTGTCATTAAATCAACAAATTCCATCAAAATGAAATTGATTTAATGAGAAGACAAAGCTTGAATGCCTACCTCAAGTCATGGCTGCCATATACCAAGATTCCAATCTTCCACAGTTAGGGTCATCTTCACACACAACAGTATGTGATTGCGAAAATTAGAAATGAGCCTTTCTTTTTCTTTTGTTTTTTTGTTTATAATCACGCGGGTGTCAAAATTATCATGGTACCGTCGCTATTACGACAACATCGGGGGCACTTGGAAAAAAAAAAAAAATCACACATAAATGGTAGTTTCATCGCAAATTGGCGTCGAAATTTGACCCCAAATGTTGTGGCGCAATCACCGTTGGATCCTTTTAAAATTGTCAGTGCTTTACCTTCATTTACCTCCGGCTGAGTCCCATCACTTATCCACATGTCATGCTAGCACAATGCCTTGATAACTAGATCACGATCATCTTTTCTTTGAGGCTTCACGTTGTTCGTCCAATCAAAACCCACTTGATTGCATATTAACCTTACCCTTTACTTTGTAACTACAAGTCCCACAAGCTTATGAAAGACACGTGGTAGCAAGGCGCAATGCCTCAAAGGTTATCTGTTCTGCATCTTGTGATTAAGGAATCATGCCAACTATCAGATTTGATTTAACTTGATCACTGGTTACTTAATCATCATCTTACTGACTATAGGTTTGAACTATTGGATAGGACACGCGTCATCTAGGCGCAATGCCTTAATGGTTAAATCCTTTTCATCTTTGGGTTGAGGCTTTACGCCAGCTACACGATCAAACCTAATATGCACGTTGTTTACTTTACTTTAACTACAGGGTCGGGCCCACTTAGGACATGTGGCGAATAGGCACAATGCCTTAATAGTTAATCAAACTGCATCTTGTGATTAAGAAATTGCACCAACCATTGGATGAGCTTTAAGCTACATTATCTTTACTTCATTCTTTATCATTGAACAAGGCCTGCCAAATGCCAAGTGTCACTCAGGCACAATGCCTTGATAGATAGATCTTGGTCATCTTTTTACTGAGGGTTTGCGCCAACTGCACGATCAAGTCTAATGTTCTTATCTTTTACCTTGACTATTCTGACTTCAACCAGATCCACTAGGATAGATGTCACATAGGTGCAATGCCTTGATAGATAGATCGAACGCGTCCTGAGATGAAGGCAATGCGCTACCCATTGGATCAAATTGAATCTGCTCGCACTTTAAAACAACCTTTAAACATATGTCAGACCCACCAAAGACATGTGGCCTTTAGGCGCAATGCCTTGATCGATATATCTCGATCATATTTTGGCTGAGGCAACGTGCTATTTGTTGGATCAAGACATAGTTGCACGACACATGATGTAAAGTTTAAAAGGTCCGCGGGGCATCTAGACTTAGGATAAAATAATTAAAGCGCTAGGTCTAAAGGATAAACATAAGAATGGCCTGCTCGAAGAAAAAATGAACACATGGGTTCATAATATTTTAAGTGATGAAATAAAGTAACTCAAAATTAGAACCCGCTCTAGAACCTTAGGGTTTTAAACCAATGACCCAAAGTTTGAAAACACAACTACGAGGAATTTGAACAACACAGAACCTGGTTTAACCTTGAAACAAATGACTCATCACTTGGGCTGAAATTTTTTTTATATAGCCCTATCACTTACAACACAAAAATATGTTTATTATGTTGATTTCTTGGGTAAAAGCCTAGGGCATTACAAGTTGGTTTTGAATGATGATTAATTTTAAGTGTGGAAAATAGGGTCACCATTATATTTGTAATGTAATACTTGTAGTCTTGCCTGGTACTAAAAATAATAGAATTAAGGATGAGATTTAGATCTATTAGATAATCATACTTATATTTAAATCAAGTTTAGAGTAATGTGAATTCTTATACATAAATATGACTTTTGAATACTAAATTATTTCACAAGAAACAAAAGGAGTAAAGCAAATAGAAAAGAATTCTTATACATAAATTTGACTTTTGAATATTAAACTATTTCACAAGAAACAAAAGGAGTAAAACAAATAGAAAAAGGTGAATTTTTTGTGTTTTCTAGCCATGATATTTTCACTAGATGAATTTTTCTCTTTTCTAGCCATGACATAACTAGGTGTTAGGTTTGAAGGTTTGATATGTAGATCTATTAGATAATTATACTTTTTTTTAGATCAAGTTTAGAGTAAATATTAATTCTTATACATAAATATGACATTTGAACGCTAAATTGTTTCATTAGAGACAAAAAGAGTAAAGTTGGTAAAAAGGGGTAGAAAAAATGAAATTTATATACTTTTCACCTATGTAAATATAAAGAAAATAAAAGAATGCAAAAATACATCCCAAATATTACACAATAAACCAAATTTAAAATAAAAAGGAGTTAAATTGCTTATTAATATTTAAAGTTGTAATAAAAGTAACCAAGCATGAGGGAATGTCAAGATCATAAATTGAAAAAAGAATGTTTATCTAAAAATTATAGAAGCAATAAAGATCAACTCTTGTACATGAATACGACATTTGAACACTAGACTATTACAGTAGAAACAAAAAGATTAAAACAAGTCAAAAATTATTAGAAAAAGTGAAAGAAATATATATATAAAATAAACTCAAAAATATCCTTTAAAATATTATACAATAAACCAAAAATCGTTTAAAAAAAAAAACCCCATTTTTTTTTGAAAAAGATGTTTTTAAATATTTGAAATTGTAATATACCACAAGTGTTATAAAGACCATAAAGACCATTAATTCAAGTATTATAATTTCCTAAAATTACATGGGCGGTAAAATCCCTTACAACATTCCAATGAATAGGGCATGAAACCTTGAGGAGGCTTCATAAACATGGAAAGCATTTCCCCTGCTCACAATCATACTATCGATTCAAACAATAAAAGGGACTTGAAAACAATTCTTTTTCTCCAAAAGAAAAGCCAACCAATAAAACATGCAAAAAAAAAATCCACCAAATTGGAACAACACCTAACATTCAAATCTACCAGTTCCTCATCCTCGGTCCAGAATAGACTAGCAGGTAATGTACACGCATGACACATTTCCCCAATGGAAGCTCAGACCCATTGCAAATAGCAGAGCAGAGAAAGAAAGAAAGGGCAGTGCAAATGCAGGATTGAGTGAGAAGGGGGAGGAGGAAGAGATGGGGCTGGTAATGTACTGGTATGACATAGTGTGCGTGGGAATAGTGGTGGCAGCAGTGGTGGGAGCAATAGTGGTGCTGATTCAGAACGAAGGGAAGGGGATAAAGGCGTGGTCAGGGCAGGAAGAGCCGAGGTATGAGAGCCTTGCTCTGCCCACATTGGAGGAGGATCAGGAGGCGCATTACACCAAGGGATTCGTCTCTTCTCTCTGCCTCTGGATGACCTGCTGGAGATGTCTTCATCCTGCCATTCTTGGTGTTTTTCGCTTTGTGGCCTTCGTTATCATGGTCCTCCTGCTCATCTGGGATATCAAGATCTGGACCTGGACCATTTTCGCCTACTACACAGAGTACGCTTGCCTTATTATTCACTTTTGCTCTGTTTCTTTTGAATTGAATTGGGTCTTTTGAATTGTTTGTGTGGAGAGATGATTTACACTGAGTAGTTTAAACATTCATCTCAATTCTATTGCCAGATGTTTTGGGTTTAGTTCAGAGATGTGTTGGTTTGAGGTTCAAGAGTTCTAGTAAAAAGCATAGAATACAAATTAAGAAGTTGATTGGTTGCTGACTTGCAGAGTTCTTGTGTCAGTTCACTAAAGCATAGAATGCAAATTAAGGTTGCCCACTCTAGATTACACTGAAATTTATGGTAGTTCTAAAACATGTGTCTTTATAATGATCACTAATGTTCTAGGGAAATCTAGATCAAGCTCTATTTACCTTGAAGTTCTCCATAACAACAATTCTTATTGTTTTCTTTTAAATAGATAAAAGGGATCAAGCTCTCTTTATCTTGAAGTTCTCCATTACAATAGCTCTTACGGTTTTCTTTATAGATAAAAGGGATCAAGCTCTCTTTACCTTGAAGTTCTCCATAACAACAACCCTTACGGTTTTCTTTTAAATAGATGATCACTAATGTTCTAGGGAAACCTAGATCAAGGTACTAAAACATGTGTCTTTATAATGATCACTAACGTTCTTGGGAAACCTAGGTCAAGCTCTCTTTACCTTGAAGTTCTCCATTACAACAATTCTTACTGTTTTCATTTAAATAGATAAAAGGGATCAAGCTCTCTTTATCTTGAAGTTCTCCATTACAATAGCTCTTACAGTTTTCTTTTAGATAGACAAAAGGGATCAAGCTCTCTTTACCTTGAAGTTCTCCATAACAACAACCCTTACGGTTTTCTTTTAAATAGATGATCACTAATGTTCTAGGGAAACCTAGATCAAGGTACTAAAACACGTGTCTTTATAATGATCACTAATGTTCTTGGGAAACCTAGATCATGCTCTCTTTACCTTGAAGTTCTCCATTACAATAGCTCTTACGGTTTTCTTTTAAATAGATAAAAGGGATCAAGCTATCTTTACCTTGAAGTTCTCCATTACAACAACTCTTACGGTTTTCTTTTAAATAGATAAAAGGGATCAAGCTCTCTTTACCTTGAAGTTCTCCATAACAACAACCCTTACGGTTTTCTTTTAAATAGATGATCACTAATGTTCTAGAGAAACCTAGATCAAGGTACTAAAACATGTGTCTTTATAATGATCACTAATGTTCTTGGAAAACCTAGATCAAGCTCTCTATACCTTGAAGTTCTCCATTACAATAGCTCTTACGGTTTTCTTTTAAATAGATAAAAGGGATCAAGCTCTCTTTACCTTGAAGTTCTCCATTACAACAGCTCTTACGGTTTTCTTTTAAATAGATAAAAGGACCGTCATGATAAATTGGCTCCCATACAGTTGTAATGGAATCTTGAAAGTTTAATTTAGACATTTAATTAGAAACCAATTTAAATAAAATAAATGATAGTTATGGGAATAAATGTATCAACTAAAATAGGAATGATTCAGATGAATATTCTAAGATTTGTAACAAATAGGATTTGGAAAAAGTAAGAATTATTCTCAAACAAAGTTTGAAGGGGTAGTGTAATTGGCTAAGGACTTTGAGTTTGTCACATAGGTCCCAAAATCAATTATTTTCATCTTGGTTTATCCAGTTGTAGACTTGTTCGGGCCCGGGTTGTAGCTCAAAGGATTCATAAGAGGGCTCACCTTGCCTTGAGTGATTATACGAGGTAATTTCCAAGTGAAGCTCCAAGTCATTGCATTGCCCCTACAAAATCCTCCTCGGTAAAAATAAAAATAAAATTATATTCTAGAACAAGTAATGGTAGTCTTGGATTAAAATCGTAATCATAATATACTCTATTGAGTGTGAGATTGAATTTAGAATTTAGGAACAAGTTGGTGATCACAAATATGTCTTTACTTAGAATTCTATTCTATGTAATTTGCAAACCCCTTTTCTTCACATCACCTAATGTATCTTTGTCTCTTCTATTTTTTTTAATGTTTAGGGGCTTGTAGCATTTAAAATGTCAAGATAGGTTGTGAATATGTCATAAGGGAACATGTTCTCTTATGTCAATCCGTAGAAATACGTGTACAAATAATTGAAGGCAACACTCTCCAAACACACATATGCTATTAAGAACATATAAGCAATAAGTATATTATAGCAACATGATTGTATAATATGCATCATGTAATAATCAAGTGTGTATCTCAAATGATAGGTGTACTAAACACATCATTGGAGATTTTATAAATGTTGGGCCTAGCATGGGAAAAATATGATCATGTAACCCTCAACAACCAAAAACACCCATGAAAGTACATAATGAAATATAACATGAAGTCGGAGGAAGGGCATGGAACTAGAATGAGGGCATAAAGTTGTGTCAAATGCATAAACTCATAGCAAGGGTATGAAATCAAAATAAAGGTATAAATCCAAAACATTGGGATGTACCACTAAGACATGGTGATAGTAGGAATTCTATGTAAAAGAGAAGAACGTGCCTTTAAATAGAATGAAGTGTCTATGAAGGCACGATATTATAGAAGGGGGCAGAATAATGCTCCACTATATAAAGTTCTAGAAGTGGCGATACAATATGTATGGTAAAAATACAGTGCATAAAGGTGTAATGATGTGATCATCAAGGTATATTTATAAAGCTAGTTTCCCCTAAAGGGCAAGATGGCACAATGAATCACATGGGGGGAAGGTGTGATAACCCTAATATAAAGATATATAAATTAAGGCATAAGACGTGAAAAGAGGGAAAGCATGGTGTCCTTGACATTAAAAGCCTAGCAATGTACTGACTAGGTTCTCTTACACAATTGTCAATCACTAACAAAATATTAAAATAGTTGTAGTGACTTGTCAATGGAAAAACCCTAAAGGGTGTCTTCTTTAAAGTCCTATTGATTTCAAATCCTAGTGATTGGATTCTCCTACAGAGAAATTAACTATGCAAACATTTAGACAAAAGAATATACATGAATAAGAACACAAAATCAATAAGAAGTAAATATCATGATTAAACAATACTAACACCTCTACTTAACATCGAAAATTAATGTAGTGCCCTCTAATTAATTCTAATTTGATATTTTTTATTTCTTATTCTAGATGAAGAGAGGGAATTCAAGTCCCTCATTCTTTATGCTAACTTGCAAAAATATTTTATCTTACAAATATTTTTAGTAGGGAGCTAAGTTGAGAAACAAAGTCCTTTTAATTAAATATGACTTTAGTCAAAATAAAACTATGATGTTCCATTGATAAAACATATACCGTGATCTAGATTTATGAGATCTTGAAATAGATTCTTTTGACATAGTATATGTATAAAATAGTTGGAAGTTTTTAAGCCAATCTAATTTATACATTTATAAAGAAACAAAAGAACTATGACCTAATTTTCTTAAATATAGAAATATGAACTAATATTTTGATAGTGAAACCAAAAAAAGTATGATCCTAGTTTTAAGATATTAATTATTTTCATGAATTAGGTGTAGAGTGTTTTTTATAGATTTTTAACCAAAAGAAAATAGTCTATACATTTTCTAGAAAGGATCAAGTTGTAACTAAAAGTTAAAGGTAGATTGTGACTTTTAGGATACTTCCAAAACTCACAATTTTGTTCTCAAAAGCATGTAGGTTAATAAGGAGAATTATAAGGCCTTGATTCCCATGATATTAACAATATAGGTAGATTCAAGTAGTAAGGCCTCTTGGTTCTCATGTTGGAGACCAAGTTTTGATTCCCCCAAGTAACATTTTAGCACCAATGAGCATGATAAATTGGCAACCTTATAGGTGATGTTGGCGGAGCATGGAGGAGAGGCATTCAAACTAGAAAGTTGAAACATGACAATGAAGAGAAGGAGGAGAAATATTTGTTATAGGAAGAAAATATTTAATATTGAGAAGCATAGGAGTGACAGGATGGTGAAAGGAATATGAGAGAGTGGTATTTGTTTGAAGCGATGGGAGGTGAAGCATTCAAGACAAAGGAGTGTAGACATGAGTAGTATTAGAGTCACAATGGTTCTACAAGAGGATAATAGGAATTTGAACAATCATTCAATACAAAAGAGTGGATGTGGGATTATGAGATTGTAATTGCAATAATATCATCCACTAATGGAGCATCAGTTTAAGTAGTGTCCTTGCAAAAATATTTTTTACAGGATGTGGGCATTGTCAATAAATCCACACAATTTAAGTGGAGCCCTAATAATCCCTCACTAAATGATCTAAAAATGTATGTGTGTAGTTTTTATTTATTTTAGTCGAATTCTTGATAAAGAAAATAAAATAAAATGCAATAAGTTTGATTTAGAATATTCTCTAACATAAAAATATATATATCCATTTCTTATTTATTTATAATGTTGAGATTAATGGTAAAATCTAATTTTAATTCAATGTACTGATCAATTTGATAACATAATTAGATTTAAAGTTAAAATTAGAGGGGAATACATTAATGGTATCCTTGTTGCCTTGCAGAAATAAGTCAATATTATGGTCATCTTAAAGGTTCTTTATTCCTTACAAAATACTTGAACTATATGTGATGTGAGTTTCATTAATAAACCCACACAATTGAAGGGTAAGTGCCCTAATAGAACGCTCCTAAAAAATGTGTATGTGGGTGTTGTGTGTGTGGTATCTATGTGGTCCAGTGTGTGTTGGTGTGCATATGTGGGTAAGTGTATTTGTGTGTGGGAGTAGTTTTGTGTATGTGTGTATTTTAGATCTATTTATGAGTGGGTTAGTGGAATGCTTGGATGGTTGTAGAGGGGGTATTTTTAAAGTGGTGGTCTGTGTTCGTGTGTGTATTAGGGTGTGTGTGTTTGTAGTGTGTACAGTGTTGAAGGTTAAGTATCTCTATATTTTTTTATATTAATAAGTAGTAAAACAAGGGTGTTGACCCTTACAAAACCACAACCCAAGGGTGTAAAAACAAACAACAAAATAACATCAAAAATTATCTAACGAAAAACCACTGGTAAACACCCACAGACAAAGTAGCCAAACAATTTACACACAACCACTTAATTATCATATTAAGAAAAAAACAATATTCAAAGATTTCCTACTCCTAATACAGATAACACTTATAAGACAACTACAATTAAAAATGTTCATTCTGGACATAGAGTCCAGATCAAAAGGTAACAATTTTTAAAAGCCCCACAGGGGCACAAGGTGGTAAGAACCATAACCATCCAAGAATTAAACATTATGAGGGGACTTGATGCCACTACCTGATTAGTACAACACATGGCTCCATCCATCTGTAAGGAACTTGAATAAATCCTTGTAGGTACCATCGTCCTTTCCATCCTCTCCAAGAATATTTTGCCGAAGTAGACACAAGGAAGTAAAAGAATTGTGCATAACCCAAGACTAAACTTGGAGATACTCCACATCTTTTGTTCCATCTCTGGAAATTTAATTTTTTAGTTTTCTCACCTCATTCTTCTGATTAGCCAATTCCATAGTAATATTTTGGCAACCAACACAATCCAAGTTAGGATTGGTAGGGTTGACATTTACTTCTTTAGTCATCATGTCCCTAGTGAGATCAATGGATTCCTCCTTCGTGTTGTATGAGATATAGGTAGAACTATTATTAGTGGACTTATTAAAACTATCAAGGGTATTCGCTTCAGCATCATAACTACCCATCATCTTTCCCTTGTCATCTTTCTCCTTAGTTTTCCCAATCCCATGTTTAGCATTTCCCTCCTCAGAATCATAGTCAACAAGCAATTATTTACCTTTCCTTGCTATCCTGGTAGCCAATTTGTTAGACCTACGAGGATTATTGTATTCCTAATAGCATCTTCCTCCTCCTCATTGATCATCTCATGAGCATAAATTTTGGCTTTCTTGGTGGGGGGAGGGGGTTTTCCCTTTTCTTTTGGTGGTGGTCAACTTGGACTCTTTTCCTTTCAGCCCAATGGTATCTAGGGTGGGGGCGTCATAATTCAATGCTTAAGGAGTACCAGGTTGGGAGGCAATTTTAAGGGCTCCTAGGTAACATATACATTTCTTTTTACTAGGCCTTGGCACATCAATGATGTTAGCAAGTGGGGGAGGGAGTGTGAGACATGGGCCTCATAGACCACAATAGGTTTGGGGCGGCAGAGTGCCAAATAAAAATTGCAAAGCTTAATAATAAGACCCTAATGCAAAGGGATGGGTTTCATTCCCTAGCTTTTAGCACTCTCTTTTGTATCCAAAACAAAACTTTCAAGAAAATTAAGAAAGAAGAACATAAATGAGATAATTTCATCATTTCTAAAATTGTTAAGAAAGGGCATGCGATAGTAGTAGTAAACTTTAAAATGCCCTTCAAGAGTGAAATACTTCATGATCATGAGACAAACCTAATCCCAAGGTGGTCTATGAGACAAATCTCCTAAAATTGATTGTTGTGATGATAGATCTTCACATGACACATGTCATAAACAATCATGAGTCCAGTGGGCCTTTTTATGCATTCCTTTTCCAACACAAACTTCAAAGAGTTGTCACAAGTCTTGGACAATTCTAGGTATATGCTTATTAAGCTCAATAAATTTCAAGGACTAATTGATCTCATTTTGATGATTATAAATTATTAGAAAGTGAATATGACTTCAATGAATCATGTAGTAGAACATATGTTTCCTAGTGCAAGCTTAAATATGTAATTGTGGTGAAATGCAATAGGATCTTTAGAAATTGATTAGTGACTAGAATGTAATAAAAACTTGCAAATAAAACAAACAAGTACAATAAAATATTTTTGGTTGACACAAGATTTCTCTTATACCCTAGAATGTTCCTACATGAAACTGCAAACTCCTTATGCATTCTCTTTTCACCATATTTTCTCCTTAAAATAATCATTCAATTTTTCTATTAGGATTCTTACTTAAATACATGTACTTTTGCATGTGTTCTAAAGTATTCTACATCTACACTTATGTTTTCTTCCTTATTGTTATCCCTCAATTCAAACACATTTTTGGGCTACTTCCATATGTAACCATAAAATGTGTCTTCCCTATAGTTGTTATATGAAAACTCTACCTACATGAGAACCATGTCCCAATCTCCATCCTTTCTCCAACAAAATATATTAACAAGTTAGCCAACTTTTATAATTTACTACTTCCATCTGTCCATCATTTTTTGGGTGGTTGGTTGAAGCAGATTTCAAGATTGTATTCATCTTCTTCCATAATTTCTTCTAGTATCCCATACAAATCTTGTATATCTAAAATAATATATTTTAGAAAATCATACAACCTCATAAATTCATTGAAAAAAATCATTATTCTTCTTACATAAGATGAAATGTGTCATCTTATAAGACCTATCCATGACAACAAAGATAGAATTGTGGTCTTTTTAAGTTCTTGAAAATACCAAAACAAAATTCATAGTTATGTTCTCACAAGATCTCTTTAAGATAGGTAATGACTGATATAAACTTATATTCTAGCTACTCTCCTTTGTCACTTGACACGCCTTGTGCCTCTATATAAAATTCCTCACATACTTGTATTTTTGTAACCAAAATACTTATCACTTACCAAAACTATTATCTTGCTTTTACTTCAAAGTGCCCTACTATATTGCTAATTATATGTTTTTCCTTGATTAAATTTTCTTACATTGAGCTTCTAAGAATACATAATTGACTAACCTTGAACAACATTAATTTATTCCAGATCAAATGGTCAAGCCACTTACTTCTATCAACACTTATTGGCTCCTTAAATTCTCTCCATGCAGATCTATAGGCTCAAGACCGGCCTAATACAGTTTCTTCAATTACTCAAATCTAACAATGTTTAGTCTAAGCTATTTACTTCTATCAACACTTATTTTGCAATTCTATGATATTTTTTTTTATTGGTTAAAGATTAGTGAAGCATAATGACCATGCTAAACTTTTGTTGAGAGATCTTAAACATAAATTTACACAAAATTAATGTTTATTTGGACATTAGCAATGGGATCCACCTTTTCTCATCCAGATTTGACTTTTTTACTAGGCTACAAATATAATGGAAAATAATAAAAGTGTTTAGCTCATATGACTAGTTGAAGACTATGAAATTAAAAATGTGCATGTTAGAATTTTTAACATAGTCATATAGAAATTTGTATTTTTCACAACCATAGGATCCACTTCAATGTCATTTATTTCCTCTGAATTTAATTTTATCACTCACCAAACTATGAATGCTATAGAAAATAATTCATTTTTTTTGCACATATATGATTGCATCATACAAATGCATCTTTAATTCAATATCTAACCTTTAAATGTGATTAATTAGCATATATTAATGATAAATATTATTGAAGATTTTAGACTATCAACATCAAACAATTATGATGTTTATAATTTTGGTTTTAATTTGTAGTGAATACTTCTTTGTTAGAATGTTATTTGATCTACTTCTTATAAAATAGATCAACATATTCATATGATGAGATTTCATTCTAATAAATACTATCTCTAAATTTTCAAATATATCTAAAGTTCTTCTTATTAATGTGTTGTTTTTTCAGGTGGACTTTTGCCTTAGTCATAATTTACTTTGGGGTAACATTTTTTTCTTTTCCTGTTATATACATTTTTATTTTTATAAGTTTATTGATTATTTTATATTTTAGTTTCATTGACATATTTATAGTAATTATAACAAAAAGGTATTTCTTATTATTTATTAATTTAGAAAAAAAATATATTAAAGAATAAAATTTCTAACAATTTTTTTTTATTGTTGTAGTTGGCTACTATAGTTTCAGCAAATGGATGTAGTCAATTAGCCAGAAGATATTTTATCAAAAATCAAAATGACAGAGCCAAGTTCTTGAAGACAGATCCAGAACAAGAAGTAAATGTTTCAGAAACAGAAAATCAATTAGAAAGAGGCTTACTCAAAATAAATAGCCATCAAGAATGGGAACAACAACAAAAAAAGAGAGCTAATTTTTGGGGCTATACCATGCAAATTATTTATCAGGTTGGAATTCTTTATTTTATCCCTTCCTTACTTTTAGTTTCCTTTACAAAATATACTACCAAAAAATAAACTTATTGACTTGTATTTATTCATTTATTGAGTATTTATATGTTATAAAATTAATAGTAAATGGAACATTTCCTAACGTTTGATTTGTGCTTTTTACATTTTTGTAGAAATGTGAAGGAAATTTCATTTGTTAAGAAGAGTTTAGATAGTTTGATTTGGAAGGAATGTATTCCTTTTACTACTTGAAATTTTATTTTAAATTATAGTTTAAATTTAATATTAGCTAAATATTTTAAATTTTTTAATAGTCATTCATCTTGAGAAATTATTATTTATTATAAATTGAAAAGATGAAGAGGTGTGTAATTTAAATAAAGTACAACTTATTGAATTGGCAAGGGAAAATATTATGAATCCTAAGTAATTTTCAAATATACATTTTGTGTGTTATGTAAAACATATTTTAGGGTTGAGATAAGTATTTATTGCATTTCTTAACATTGGATATAATATCCTTGATTTAACATTCTTCAGAAATTTTTCTCTAAACATTTGAATGCTCCAAGGAAACAATAATATACATACATACATGATAATAATATTCATATATGCATGTATGTATATGCATATGTATGTGTGTGTGTACACACACACAATGAAATGTGATTGAAATTGGTTAATGCCACTCAAAACTAGATTAACAATAATATATTATAAAAAAATATTGAGGTAAAAAATTAATAGCATATGGAAAGTAGTTAAACACTAAATACTAATACAATGTTTAAAAAAATACACAAGGTAAACCCAAATCCACTAAATCCAAAATTGTATAATCCAATAAAATTGCAAATGTGGATTCATTTGAAAGAAATAACTTCTAATTATACAAGGAGGTAACGAAGACCAAATTTGGATATATGACTTGAAACTAACATAGAGCCACATGTTTGTAATAAGCTTCAAGGAATATAACATACCTATAACCTTAGCAAGTACAATTTTGAATAAGAGGTAGAATAATGAAGGTAATTGTACACCAAAGGTAGATTATGCCTGCAATTCATAAAATGGTAGAAAAAATAAATTGTTTGATATGAAAATTTGATGTATTGATTATACAAAGAAATAAACGTTTATTTATAATAAAATAAGTTGTCTCTTATACAAGATACCTACATATTAGGTCAACCAAGTTCAAGGAACATTTTAGCAACTTCATAAATAAGCCACCAACTAATATTAACGGTTTCTCACAAGAAGTGTGTATTGTCATCCCTAAGTAAAAGATTTAAAAAGATGATTGAGCATGACCATTTTTTGAGACAAGGTTCTAGTTCACTTTTTTAAGACAAGGTTCTAGTTCATTTTTTAAGGCAATGATTGTAGTAGAAAGTTTCTTCCCATCAGCCATAAGCCATGCATATCTCATGAAAATATTTATTTCCAATGAGGAGTGAGGTGCTTTATTTATGAAGTGTTAGTTTGATTATTTGAATTCATAGGTGGATGTGCTCAAATAAGTTCTAATCTAGGTAGGGGTTCCATTAAATGTATAGAATAAATCTAACTAGAGATTATTAGTAAGAAAATATTTTTTTAAAGTTAGATTCCCTCAAATATCTCAATATTGTAGGTGTTCATATATGTGTGAAATTTGATCTTAAAAGGTCTCTCTGAAACTAGTGGCATTTAAGTCCTAATTTGAGTACACATCCAAATATTTTATTATGAAACTAGTGGCATTTAAGTCCTAATTTGGGTACACATTCAAATATTTTATTATGAGCATTTGGATTTCAAATGTTTAATATATAGTATTTGGGGCTTCTCTCTCAATAAAGAAGATCAACCTATAAAAATGCTACCTAGTTATGATAGGGTTGAAAAAGTCCAATGCATGAACAAAAATAGAACATGAGGAGAAGAAAATCCAAGCCCACCAACTCTCACCATAAGACTTTTAATAAACTTGTTTCCCTTTTTTTTTCTTTAGGATTTAAAAACTTGCAATTTGATTCTAATATAAAAGAGAACATTCAAACACAAATCAATTAGCATTTAACACATAAATGATATAGTGGGCACTAAATTGTCACATGAGGACCCACTTGAAGAACCTCTAGAGGAAATGGGCCATAAGATAGAAATAGTTGAGGAATTTATAAGGATTAGATATGACCATGATCATATTCTCACCAAATTGTCTACTAATATGGGAAGGAAAATGAATGAGTAAATTAGAGTTGAAGAGAAAAGAAACAGTGTTGTGGCTAAGACACTAATTACTTTAGAAGGTTGCTCTAAAGGTGAGAAATAATCTAACAAATTATAGCAATTTCATGAAATTTTCGAGGCATATGCAATTCTCATAAAATCAACTACCTCAAGGGTCTAATGAAATATCGTATCCTTCCTCTAATTATAATTTAAGAAACCAAACAAGATCAAAGGGGTACACCTAATTCCTAGATATATATTTGGAACAGTTCAAAAATGGAAGTAATTAATGCTAGAGGAGAATTTCATGGTATCCTGATAACTTTAGATATAGGTAGTTCCTCTCTCTCTCTCTCTCTCTCTCTCTCTCTCTCTCTCTCTCTCTCTCTCTCTCTCTCTCTCTCTCTCTCTCTCTCTCTCTCTCTCATGTTAAGAAAAGTCATTTTTAGTTATTTGATTGTTTATGGTCCCATCTCTCATGTCAACAAAAGAGACTGTTGATTTTCTATTTTATCCTAACACAACTTTTGTAATATGTTTATTTCATGTGACTTAAACCACATTTTGTTTTCTTTAAGAAAAGGAACAATTCTAAAATTGTAGGTCCCTATAAGGAGCATATTCAAGATATTATTTACTTTGTTGCGTCCAATATATCAAGTCTCCTTGATGGAAATATTCTTGAACTAATATGAGAGTTGGAAAGGTTTTCATTACTAAAAGGCTTGATAGGATTTTGTGTTATGAAGGCATCTCACCCTTTTCCCTTCAGCCAATAAAAAATTCATCTAGAAAACTATTTCTTATCATGCAATTAATTTTAGAAATTGATGCTAGCAAAAGCAAAGGGCTTATACCCTTTAAATGCAATCTAGATTGGATGCATGCTTGCATTCTTTATCTTTGGGTTTGAATGAAGTTGGAATACTTGGTGTCCCTCCTACAATGATCAAAATATTTAGAAATTTAAAATATTTAGAAATTTAAAATATTTAAATTAGAAATCAATTTGAGAATTTGGGTCGAATTTAATCTCTACAAGAACTAAATGATCTCTTCTTTTCATATTTGAAGAAATTAAAGAGCATGTGGAAATGTATCCTCTCTTGGAAGCTCTTAAATTGAGAGGGATTATCCTCTTAGAGATGCAAGAAAAGGTTAGGCAAAACATAATATACTAGAGGCCCAAATCCTACAATATGATTTGGCTTCATGATGGTAACACTAAACTAGATATTTTCATCTCAAACCCCATTAGAGGTACCAAAAAAACATGATAAGAAAATTAAACTTAATGACAGTGACATGATTTGTGGCCCTAAGAGGGTTATAGAAGATACGTAAATGACCATTATGAAGCCATATATGAAAAAATGGATAGGGACATTATATGAGAGCCATTTTCTTAGTAATATTCCTAGTGTCATTACAAGGATTTGAAATATTTACTTTGTCAAGTTTTCACCATGGAGAAACTTGAGTTTATTCTTAATGTAGCTAAAGAAGAGGTCACTTGAACTAATGTGTTCACTAATTCTCTCTACCATGAGTTCTTTGTTCTCATTGTGACTTATCTCCTATCTCCTTCAATTGGCTGAAGATGCTCAAAAAAATATAAGTTTATTAGTGCCCTTAACTCCACCTTTCTAGGTTTGATTGCAAAAGAAAATAATGTTGTTTTCTTTAGCACATTAAAGATAATTTATGTTTTCAACTCCTACAAGTTCATATTGAAAATTATAGGTAATAGAATTAATAAGATTTTTGGTCTTCTCATACTTGAGGAGCAAGGAGGATTCACTCTAGGCAAATAAATATATGACTCTACCGTGATTCTCTACAAAGCATTATATTCCAATAATAAGGTTTAGCAAAGGGAATGATTACCATCAAACTTGACATGGCTAATACTTTTGATAAAGTGAATCCAAATTTTTTTGGTGTAGGTTTTGCAAACTTGTGGGTTTTCATTATCCTTCTTGAAATAGATATTCAGCTACATCATCGATCCTTGGGTGTCTCTAATAATGAATGGATTTACTTCTAGTATTTTAGGTGGTTGAGGGTTTGCATCACATTTACCTTGTATCTTTATATTTATATATTATCATTGTGGTAGCTTATGTATGTCCCTTTCTACCAATGAATAGCCTTGACCGCTACTAGAATTATGGTTGTCAATCGGGTTAAGGAGATCACCATGCTTCTTTTTTAGGATGATATCATCTTGCTAGGGGTAGCCACCAAATATAATATTAAAAAATTAAAGTGTTACAAGTGGTAAACTATTGCTCATTTCAAGAGTAGAGATTAATGTTAAAAGTGTAGATTTTACACGAAATAAACACTTATGCTACTTTAAAAAATCTTGTCTTAGATCAATGGTGTGCCCCATGAGCTTTAAATTAAGAAGTGTCAATTAATTGTTTAGTCCTATAGAAAAAAATGATTAGTTGTGTTCATAAAACTTCAATAATGGGTGGCTTACTCTGTGTATAAGCCAATTTTAGTTTAAAATCAAATATTTCTAGTTGTCTAACAACCACTAATATTGAAAATTGTATATCTTGTATTTACCACATTATGGTTTGCACTATGTTTAGTGTTATCTCCCTAAGAATATTTTAGGGCACGCTTAACCTACAACTTTTAATCATTCTGCTTCACCAATTACGAAGCTTTTACATTGTTTTGATATACTTTGACTACTTCCAATATTCTAACAGTTGGGATTTTCTCTTGGATGTGAGTACAACTATATGCTAATGTCTAAATAATCATGCTATCATCCAACAAATTTAAAATTTTAGAATATTTATTTGCGCACTCATCTAATAGTTGAAGCCAATTGTAACACCTCTTTGCTATATAACACAGGTATATACTTGCAAATCTCAATATCCATCTTCTTTTCCAACTACTTGCAAACTCGATTCAAGAAAAAAATGAAGTGCATGAAACAAAGAAGTGAATGCATTCCTTTGGTAGTTTTTTAATTGTAACCATTCCTTTGTCTAGAATCTCCCTCGTCATGTTGGACATCCATGTTGAAATATTAATCTTTATTTCATTAGCAAGCTCTTTTATTATCATTTTTCTTTGAATCTCTAACAATGCCTCAATGAACAACTATTCCTCTTGAAATAACAAGGGAAACAAAGAAATGACATCGTAAATCTTCCTATGCATTTATCTTTTGAAAAGAGTCCTTACATTCATGTTAATTAGTGTGTAAAGGTGACACATCCCCAAAGATTTGGGTAACATCCTTGATATTCCTAAAACTTGGAGACGTGGAAGGGAAGTTCATGTTTTAAGATTGAACAACTTGTTTTGTTTGGCGTAATTTTTTATTATTATTGATAAAAGTCATCTTACCAGAGTTACAAACTAAAAAGAGGTGGACTTTTGAATTGGTCCAAACCCTTATACAAGTATCTAACCATGAATACTTTGAGACAATCATACGACAAAGCCACTTGAAGTTAGACTACATCATTGCAACAAACCAACAACACAACACTACCAAAAGAGGAACCATATTAGATATCCCTAAACAATATTTCACTCCCTTTGTTCCTCTAATTTGAAAGCAAAAGATCACATTTGAAGAGTTCAAAAACTATTTTTGAAAGATCTTTCTTCCTATTTTGTACCACAATCCATCAACAAAACATTCAATGACACACCTATGAAACATGATTTAGCCAACAACCATTGATCTCCTTTTTTGAACATCCTTGAGAGCTCAAAACTGATTACTGAGTCCTCTCCCCTATTAGCAGAAGGCAACGTCTACATAGCACCCAAAATGTACCATTCATTGTTATTATTAATTACTTAAATAATATAATTTATTAATTAAAAATTGAAATACAATGAATATAACATTTTATAATTAATTAATAATTATAATAAATGGGACAGTTTAGGTGCTCTATAGACAATGGTTCAACAGATAGGGTGTGTGTTATTTGCAAACACACGTGTAGGCCACTTGAGGGCAAGAAAGGAAAGGTCATTTTATAGTCCACTATACCAGCCATATGTTTTTGGGTCTACATATGGTGACAACAATATGGGACTACCAGGTACTCCTTGCATGAGGAGGCGTATATATCCTACCCCTCAATGGAATTTGAACTTGTGACCTCCCTTTCAAGAATACAAATTCTCCACCAGTAAACAGCAATAGCAAACAGTAAAGACTGGGAAGGAGCAGAGTGAGAACATCGAATAGTCGAGCAACAGGGCGGGAAAATTTCATGCGAGAACAAAGATAGGACAGGGGAGCTGCGCGGCAGAGGCATTTCGAAATCCTTATGCATTTGGTGAAAAAAAAATTATGCATTCGAAAGAAGAAAGATTTTCATTGCGGATTCAATATATGGTATTTACATATTGAAATCTAGTTTTAATTTATAGTGATAAACGTCACCTCTTGTCCCCAAAATTTAGAAAATATTACAGTCCCCAAAATGGCGTCTCACTAGAAAATATTACAGTCCCCAAAACGGCGTCTCACTGTCTCTCATCGCGAAATTTCTGAAGAACACTGATAAAAATTACTCTTACAAGGAACCTTTGATCTTCTCAATTTGATCTTTGAGCTCTTGAAGATCGAAAATTGATCTTTGAGCTCTTGAAAATCGAACAAGGAATTATAATTAAGCTAGGCATCAGCTTCGAAAACTTTTATTTTCCTCGTTTCGATGTCAAGCTAGAGGTAGGGTTTGACGAAGTATGCAGTAGTTTGATGAAGTTCAGAAACAAAACCTCTTAGGAGGTTTTTGGAAGTGAAGCTGCTTTCAAGGCTTATATCTTGCAGATATTGATTAAAGAAATGGATTCCCATTGCTGTGCATTTTCCAAGCTCCTCCTCATATTATAACATTTAACTCTTTATCGAATTTTACCATCCGCCTGACCCTTGTACATTCTTCATCAATCGAACCTCTTGTAACTTCTAACAAAATTTGGTCCTGAGTCTCATCAGAGGCCGGTCCCCTCCGGCAGTTTTGTCTTTTGAGCAGGTTTCTCAACATCTTGTTGTTGTGGAGAGAGTCCTTGCAATTTAAGTGTTCTTATGTTTTGTGTTTGTTTATGATCCTTCAGTTTTAAAGGTTCGTATGTTTATGTCAATACAATGATTAGATGTGTGTAAGGTTGAATGTTGAACTGTAAAGATTGGTTAAATTGGTGTGTAAAGATTGGTTGAATTAATTGTTGGAATTGACTTGGAATTGGAAAATAGGAATTGGTTTCCCTACTCAAAATTGAATTCTCAATTCCAATTTCATGTCTCAAATCTGATTCCAGGTTCTCAGGTGGAATTGTAGAATGCTCATTTTGGACCAAAATTAGAATTGGCCTATACCAATTCACCAATTCTTGTTTTCCAATTCCAGGTCAATTCCAGCAAACAAACGGGTGTGAGAATACTGATATAATATTAAACACTTTAAAGATGAGTAAATGATCTATTTGTTTCGATATCCCTACCTTCTTTTTTTTTTAGTTGTCTAACCCTTCTTTCTTTTTAAACGCGGCCCATTTGGGTGCTGGAATACCAAATGCTGGATATGGTCAATTCTGGAAGATGCTACAATTCTGGAAGATACATATCCTAGAAATGATTTATGGAATATAGGCTAGATCCATTTGGTTCACCCGGAAGATGATTGAGAAGATGCATAAATAATTTTAATTGTTTATTTCTTAATTTTTTTGGATATAGCGTGTATGTGTGTATATATACACACATACACACATGTGTATATATAAACACATGGGTATGTATATACACACATACACACATGTGTGTCTACACACATATACACACATTTACGTCTATATACATATTTACACATACACATATACACACGTGTGTGTGCATATATACACATACATGTCTATACACATGTGTCTATATACACACATGTATATATACATGTGTATACACACATGTCTATATACATGTGTGTATATACATGTATACACACACACATATATATATATATATATATATATACATGTGTGTATTTACACATACATGTGTGTGTATTTACACATACATGTGTATATATACACACATGTATGTGTATATATACATATGTGTATATACATGTGTGTATGTATACACACATATATGTATGTATATACACACATGTGTATATATATACACACATACACACAAATACACACATTTGTGTATACATACACATAAACGCACATATACACACATACAAACATTTACACATCTATCATGTCACGGATCCAACGAGATATGAAATTTGCTTTTGTAAAAAATGGAATTCCAATTCCACCTATTTAGGTGGACAATTGATATGCCCATTTTAGGGTAAAATTAGAATTTCGTAATTCCAATTCCATTTTCATTCATGGACCCAAACATGGAATTTGGCATTATCCAGAATTAGATAATGCCAATTCCAGTCTAATTCTAGCCCCCAAGCGGGCCCAAACCTCATTCTAACCATTTTGTCCACTAATCGTTAGCAAGTAGATTGGAGCTAGAGTTTAAGAGAAACAAAGCTATCTTTCACTAACCTATTTGTTTCAACACCCCACTTTCCTTTTTATTTTAGTTTTCTAACTCTTTTTTTCTTATTAAACTCATAAACCTCATTCTAACCATTTTATCCACTAATTGTTAGCAAGTAGATTGGAGCTAGAGTATAAGGCCCCGTTTGTTTGCAGGAATTGGAAGTGACACTTCCCAGTTTTGGGAGTGACACTTCTCGTTTTTGCAAATCCGCTGTTTGTTTCTCTAAATTGCAATTCTGGATTTGTCAAGTAAAACTAGGTTTAGACACCAAAATGAGTGGCATCATCTTCCTACCAATAGATGGAATTAGAAATCATATCCTGGTTTTGATATAATAAGGTTTTGAGTCAAATTCCAATTCCCCAAGATGCAAAACCGGGATTTCAAAACCTGATTTTGTGATAATAAGGTTTTGAGTCAAATTCCAATTCCCCAAACAAACGGGGCCTAAGAGAAACAAAGCTATCTTTCTTTGAAGATTCCATCGATTTAAGATAACTTTTAACTTCAATGTTTCTATTGTTCGGGTTTCCTAAGGCTTACAAAATAGGCATAACTTTTCATTAGTCGTATTTGTTAATGTTATAGATTTTAAATGCTATATAGGGACCCTTAAGGTTTTTGGTCAAGTGGATATATGTTCTTCTCAGAATAAGTTATTTTCATTTACATCTCCCTTGCCCATTCCTCAACGAGAGTCATTTTGCATGAAGGTGATTCCTATAGGGGGGCTAGCTTCAAAATCCTCACATAAAGGTCAAAGTATGTTAGTGGAAAGGCCCAAGACATGGGGTACTAATAAATACCCTTGGATGACCATTAACAAATATAATTTTGGAGGAGAGGAATTATTCAATCAATTAGAGAAGAGAACACATCTATACAAGAAAGAGTGCATATAATTATTGGATTCATTGTGGATAGGGAGGTAAAAATTGAATAGGTTGAAGACCAACATTGTGTAATTGGTCATGATACGAAGAGTTAATGAGTGGATAGTTCGTTTCAAATACATCATCAAATATCATTATTTTGTATAATGTAACATATTTCTACTCTTGTCGTAAGAAGCCAACATTATCATCATTATAAAAAAAACATTATTGATATAATTAGTTATTGCTTCATCGTGTTTGTCTTTGAAACATGATAAAATTCTTTTTTTTTTTTCTTTTATTTGATCGTATGGTGCTTAGTGCATGCTTCGAATGACACTTCCATCGAAGCACTCTATTCATTGTTATTTGAGAGAATAATGTTATTGAATATTCTATAATCAATTTATCATGTCTATTTCAACATTTATGATATTGATTAACTGCAACAAAAGTATTGGAATCTTATTTTTCATGTTGAACAATTGACCTATTCATATCTCATGAAGAACATAATGATGACCAAGTTTGAAAGGTCTCAACTCTATAAATGTAAATTATGACTTTAGGAAGTATTTGTGCAATTCTATTTATAGTTGATATCATTATTATGTATTTCTTAGTTTACATTTAATACATAGACCTTTTATGATGCATGTCCCAAACTACAGAGAGTGTATCCTTATGATATAATTTGAGATAATCAATAGTTTATTGAGGATCAAGTGGCCATGAATCATTGGAGATTCTAAATTTCTGGCTAGGTCCACTCTTTAAATTTCATGACATATCTAGAGTCCTCTTTGGATGTGATGAAACTATTCAATTGAATTGGTTTAGAAATAGAGTAAGATTGTATCCAAGGCACGAATGACGAATGAATATTTTCAATGATGCTCATGAGACCAAGCAATCTATGGGACCCAAGGTTGAAAATAATCTGATGACCCCAAAAGAACCAACCAACAAAGCCTGGATACAAACAATGAGTGACTATTAATCCTTGTTGATCAAATTTATTCTATTGTGAATTTTGACCAAGTATTTTGCCACGTTTTCTATTCATTTGTCCTTGAACAAAGTATTTAGAGACTCAAATTTTAGAATATCAACATATTTTCCCTGAATGTCCTCAAATCTCAAATACTCTATGATGTAATGTCCTCAAATGCATGATATAATGATTGCATAATGCTATGAAAAAGAGATTGTAAATCTTGACAAGGGGTGAGGAAGTCTTGATGATATTACATGTATGAGATTTGTTTCTCATAATAACTATCATAACACTTACTTTCTAAAGTTAGCAAAAAGGAAAAAAAAAACTACCAAATTCTCATTTCATTGAGAATATATATAGGTTTTACTACTTGTACAAAAATATTACATATTCTTATGTGCACATGCAACATAAAAGGAAGATATTAACATGAGCTATATGAAATATTAGCTAAATTTTTTAATCTCTAAACACACACATTTTTATTAATTTAATATCACATATAGCCACTAACCCATTGTTGTAGTATGTTGAAATCCTTAACCACACATTGTGATGTTGATTTACATTTTTAGAAAAGTTTTCAAAACATAAGATCTAAGGTCTACCACATGTATAGGTGAACTCTTTATACAAAACCTACTAATGGTAATGCATACTATGATAAAAACATAGAAAAAAATTGTAAGTAAAAAATGTACCTAACATTGTTTTATGATCCCATCTACTTAGCATGAATAAAATATTAACCATGACATTAATAAGATGAGAAATTTTATAATCATGAAATGAAGCATAATAAAATGGTATCTAGTTAAATGCAATAGATATAATTTATTTCATAACTAAAAACTAACTAACTAACTATATATATATATATATATATATATATATATA
>MU228114.1:992553-1013595 GCA_018584345.1 Thuja plicata
TATATATATATATATATGAATTTATTCATTTAATATATTTTTTAGAATTATTAACTAAACTACTTTTTATTAAGGAAAATGAATCTCTTAAGGTTCTCACAATAATCTTAACATGCTTTTAGACTTTCATTTATCATAGATATCAAAAGTTAATTATAGATAAGTTAAATAATGACTAAATTCATTGTTAGTTTTATCAATTAGGTTTTCCATTTTAGTATTTTTTTTGTTAGACATATCTTGTTTTGATTTTTTTAGTCAAAAGCATATTGTATTTTAGCGTTGAGTTACTTTTGTTATTTGTTGTGGTTCTTTTAACCTTAATACTATAGTGTCTTCTTTTGTGAATATGTGCATGCGTGGGGTGTGTATTTACACACTATTATCAAATATGTATATGTATATACATGTTATTTATTTAGGTAGATCTTTCATAATATAGTGTAATAGTCTCTTATTGAGGGATATTGTTGCAACAATGTTATTCCTAATATTGATTCAAATAAGTTATTAATATACAATTTATCAAAATGGCTATTGTGACAAATTTTGTCTGAATTCTCTAAAAGATAAGTTGTTTAAATGTGATCTATCAAAAAAGAAAAAAAAAAGAAGTAAATAAGAAATGCGTGTTTAATTTTTTTTAGATATTTTATTTTCTTTATCAAATTATAGATATTATTTTATTATAATTTATATAATTAAAAAGAATGTAACATTAGTAAATGGTGACTCAAAAATAAACATAATATAAACATTTTATCATTTATCATATTGCCACAATCTCATATTTCATTCGACTCCCTTGTCTCTTAATATAAATTGGGTATAGTTATGAATTAATATATGAGAAATTCTTTACTACCAAAATAATTGAGCATTTGAGGTAGCTTTTGAGAGATGTCTTGATAATTTAAACAGACATGTGCAGGTGCTGTGGTGATGACAGATATTGTTTTTTGGCTCATAATTGTCCCCTTCCTCAAAAATAAACGTTTCACTGTGGACTTTGTGAGTATATTAATAGTCAAAAGTTTATTTACTTTTTAGTATTTTTTATTGATTAAAAATATATATCTATGCAAATATTGGTAATTAGTTTTTAGTCAACAATTTTCAAAATTTTCAAAGAGTGTACAAGACAAAAGAAGATTGTTTATAATATTTAAAATTATCCATTCATCATAAAGACTTGGCATTTTAATTTTTCTATATTAAATAAGTAAAAGGATCGTATGTTCATTGAATTATAAGTAGAGATTAGGCTCATAACTATAAGGAAGAGGACATTTCAATAATCATCAAATGAACAAAATGATAACAAATTTGATAGAAGTATTTAAATATCATTACTTAGAAAAATAAATAAATAAATAATTCTTATTGTGATATATCACTAACAACTCTTTTGATTAGATTTTTTAGGGATGTTGTTTTAAAATGTTATTTTTATTCATTTATATATTTATTTTTTGTTTATTGCAGCTTATTTAATTCACATTAGCTATTGGGATTTCATGTTACTCATTGATTAAAAATGGAGTATTGATACTTAGCTTGCCTCCCTTATTAAGTTATACTTAAAATTAAGCTTTTTCACTTTTAATGGAGTGATCTATGAGCAATATGATGGGGTTGTGATGGGACTCACTCAATCACCAATTGTAATCAATACTTGTATCAAATAGTTTAAAAAATCTTTCTAAAATTCATTTCTCCTTAAACTAATAAGTTGTAAACATTATGTTAATGACACTAACCTAAGTTGGTTGTACTGTATAGATAAACTTGAGGAAATTTTTCTTATTTCTTTTAAAAACTCATGACAAATATGCTTAGACATAATCCTTGATCTCCCTCTTTATTTAGTTCTACGTTGTTCCCTTCCATGAACCCTCTCTACCTTGTTTATTTTTGTGGTTGTGTCTTTTAACATTTTGTCATTCTTACCTGGCATCCTTATTTTCTCATTGATAGGAAACATACTTAAACCACGCCTCAATAGTCCTAGGGTAGCACACAAAATGGTTAAGTGTGTAACATACAATACAAAGAGTTTATGTGGTCCCGCATATGGTTAAAAGTACACAACATACATTAATTTGTGTGGTGTCACATATATTCTTAAAGTCCTTCTCAGACCTAGAAAGGGCCTTAATGAAATTTGTGGAAGCATACAACCTCTTAGAATGCAAGGACCTTAATAATGTGTAGCACCACATAACCTCTTGTATGTTGTCTATTGTGCACTCTAATCATTTGTGTGATACCACTAAGATCTTTGTAACATGTGTAAGGGTTAGATTTACTCATGTTTATTACCAATACTTCATTTTTATTGCCCATTTCTTTTGACCTTATTAAAATTCATAACATTCCTCTATCTCTCCTATTCTTCTCCATTTTTTTATTGAAACCCCTGATTCACTCTCACCTTTTTATGATTCAAGATATTTTCCCATCTTTCTCCATTTTCAACAAGAAGTTGATTGAAGATGGACAAAACTATCATATCCATGACTCAGAATTATATGCAATAGCATAAGATTTTTCCAGTGGAGGTATTACTTTCTATTGAGGGAGTTTACATTGTACAATGATCACATAGAGATAAAAGGCATCAACAAATAGGAAAAGTTTAACTAAATGAATGTATGAGGTGGGTACAATATCAAAACTATTACTCATTTATGTTGAAATACCATGTAAGTAAAACCAACGAGGTTATAGACCTTAAGTTGAATATTTTACCCACCTTGGTAAATTGATCTATTGCTTTTCCCTACCTGATCATAAGTTAGAGTCATGTGGCTCCAAGTTTGATACCCTTGGTGCTCATAGAATAAATTGGATTTAGGGATTGGAACCTACAACTTTGTACACTAACACTGCTCATATGTTTTATCATTTACTTGTTCTGCATATAGAGTGACATTTTATCATTTACATGTGCATGTAAAGTGACAATTATCTCATCTTAGTAGTGGTAGACATATTTATAAAATGATGCACTCCATTCCCTATTAGAAGTCAAATGATACATCTAGGTTACTTGATTTTTTGTTCAAGAGTAGTGTAGTTGCATGTATTGTTGTGGAGCAATATGTTATACCTATATTTTAATTAGCTTAACCATTTTTTTGCATGCTATGGAATAAATTGGACATGCAACTAAATTATAGCTTCAAATATCATCTATAAATAAAGGTTGTTAGTCAAAGTATTGGGAAGTTTCTTATATGTCAGGTTCAGGATAATGATGTAGGAGCATGCCCCTTTGAGATTTCTCGTTAAATATCATGTTTCATTACGTGAGTCTTTAGACTAAATTTGATAGTCTTTTGTATTTTATAAATTTCCAAATATAGTTTCCATTGGAGTTAAAATTTGGTTTGGGAAAACACTGCTCTTATCACCACATGGACAAATAGCAAGACAATTAAATGGAGGGGTAGTGTTGGTGTTAGTTGCCTTCAGCATGAGGGGATGAACAAACGAGGACAACTAGGAATCAACAATTGTGTATGAGGAAATGAATTGAGGAATAAAATAAAAATAGAGGGATAAGAGGATGGGTGATGGAGGTAAAGGAAGGAGATATGCCAAATTGTTGTGGAAGGCCAAACAAAAGAAAAAGGCTAGAAGGGGAAGAGATTGAGTAGAAGCAAGATGAGTAGGAGGAATTTCATGTGAAAGGATATTTTCAAAGAAGAAATGTAAGAATAAGTTGGAGTAAGATTTGGCAGGAAGGCGAGGACTTAAATATCATTCAAGTCGGGAAAGAGATCAAAAAAAGTTTGGAACTAATTGTGAAAGGAAAGAGGTGGCAATGGATGAGATAGAGAATGAGTGATTTTGCTGATATGTTTGATGAGAGAAAGGAAAGAATGATGGTTCAAGTCAAAATAAAATGAGATTAGTTGAAGTGTTCTAGAAGTAGTGGGGGTAAGGCTAACCAAATAGATTTATGGCCTAAATGTTTGAGTAAAAATGTATGTCTTTGATTGTAATCATCATTATATGAGTTGTAGAAATAAAGTAAATATTCTCATGTTCGTTGTCTGAATTAATGATTGTTAATTATGTTTTATGGTTTTTATGTAAACGTAGTATTGATTCATCGATTTAGTTATCGAAGTTCCTGTCGCATGTATGATTAATATGAGAATTGGACCATTTTGGTTTGTCATTAGTCTAGGTACGTTCCTAGCACTGTTGTGATAGTAAATCTATATAAGTATATCACTGGTTGGTATCATAGCATGTATGTGAGGTATGGTGGCATTCGTTTAGTATAAGAGCCTATAAGATTTGGGAAGAAGAATTTAGGAGGCTCAAAGGTATGGTAAATAAGTTAGTTATATTCACAAATTCTTGGAAAGATATGTGTGGTAGATTGATAGGTTAACGAGAAGAACCTAGGTACCAAAAGATTGGGTAGTGAGGAAAAGAAGAGAAGCCTTAGGTGAGCCATCCCAAAGACAAGAAGAGAAAGTATAAAGATGCAACAACAAGATAATAAATAAAGCTTCAAAAGGAAGGACAGGATGAAAGCCAATAAGACAAGGCGAGATATAGAGTTTGATAAAGAAATGAAAGAGGTGAGAAGAGATTTCAAGGTGTAAGATCACGATAAAGCAATGACTTGATGGAAGAGGAAAAGGATGTGCTTGGTATTGGCCAATAATAAGGAAGGTGAAGTGGTCTATAGAATTTATTATGAAGAAGAGAAGGAAAATGATGTTTTCCTTAAGAAGAAAAGATAAAAGTATGAGAAAAACCCCTAGAGGTTCAAATACTAGGAAGTTGCGAAGTAAGAAACATGTAAAGGAAGTGGTGAAGGAAGTTCTCATTGTGGAGAAAATTAAAGTAAAATAAGAAATAATGTAGAGAGGAGGAAGTATAGAAGGAATAACTTGAAGGAAGAAATGAAGAAGAGAAGAAAGTGTCTATAGAGGAGGCACTCATGGAGAGATTTTGGTCTCTTGTTTCATTTGCTAATGTTTCATTTGAGAATGGTATTCAGGAATAATTAGTATTATAAGGAAGGTCAAGAACGAGACTTTAACATTGGAAAGAGAAGGGGAAGGTAAAGCACCTATAGCTAATGATGAAGATGAAAGAGAAAAGATACAAGTTTCAATGATATTCTAAGAGGGGATGAAGTAACAATTTACAGCAAAGGTACATTGCAGGGTATCTAAAAATGAAGATAAAAATGGTAATGAAGATCTCCAGTACAATAATGAAGATACCCTAAATTTTCATGATGCCTTAGGAGATGTTGTAGATGAAGGAAAATAAGCCTACAAAAATAAAGATTTGATGAATAATGAAGTCAAGGATCTCTAAGCAAATTGGAACAAGTTATTACACAGGTAAATGGAAGCCAACATGTTGATTTTGGATATATGTGTGGGAATAAAAATGTTGGTTCTGACCATGTATGTAGAAGTAAGAATGTGGATATTCAAGTTAAAAAGAAGAAAAGAAAATTGGAGAATCATGAATATAAAATACCAAGTTGGCTTAATAAACCAACTATTGAGAGGCGGTACATAAAGTGTCAAAAAGGAGTTGCTTATGATAGAGTTTATGACAACAGGAGAGTACAAAGGATGAACGATATGATAAAGGTAAAGTGGAACAAGAATATAAGGAAAATTGTGAAGGAAGAAGGCAAAAAAGAGATGTTTTAAGGAAAAATTCAGTACATGAATTCAAAAGAACAAACTTGCAATAATAAATAATCATCAGCCCACAACTATGAGAAATAAAGCGTGGATGGTTAAGTGTAGGGCAACAGTAGAGGAAAGTGGTGTTGCAAGACATGGAGATGAGGAAAGAATTCAAGAGAATACAAGATACAAGTAAGAGGTCAAGCTAAATGAACAAGGAAGCACGATGAAGTTAGCATAGGATGAAAAGGAAAAAGATGATGTAAATAAGGATGAAGAAACATAAGCATTGGCGAAGGAAATACCAAAGAAGGAGATTGAGATAGTTGTAGTAGAAAACATGCAGAAGTTTGAGGAGAACACATGTGAGGTGAAAGGTAAACAAGTTGAATTAGATGAATTTAATAATGATGCTTTTGAATCCTTGTACAATTTTGTTGAAGGGAATAGTTTGAAAGAAGACGAGAAGGATGTGGAACCAAGTAGTGATAATGAGATGTATGAATGTGAGCTAGAGTTTTGGAGGCTTGTAGTTGAGAAAAAAATAAGGAGGAGAAGATATAAAAAGTAAAAGGAAAGTAAAAAAAACTAGATTGGAAATTCTAGAATGAACAAATACAAGTGTAGCTTGGACAAGATGGATAAGAGTAATGAAAAGAAAACAAGGACAAAAAAAGCATGGGTTGTCATAGGAATGAAAAATAAAGAGCAAATAGAAGGTACTATAGAATATGGAGAAGCAATGTAGTAGCAACAATGATTGAAGAGGACAAATGCAAACAAAGGCATGACAAAGATATTGTAGAGAAGGAATTAGAAGGAGAAGCAAATAAAAACAGTGAGGAAGATTTGTGGGCCCAATTTTTAGTGATAGAAAAGGCATGGATGGAGAATCTTGTTGGTAAAAGTGTGAGGAAAAATGTGACAACCAAAGATACAAAAATAAAAAGTACAACTATTTAAAAGGAAGTTATTACAACGAAAAAAAGACGTAAAATTGTTAGACAATGTTTCATTTTCATTTGACATGTTGAATATTAAGAAATCAGGAAAAACATATGTAGTATGTGTAGATTTTGGTAAAAATAAATTGGGTTGTGATGTGAATGTTGGAGTCTAAAATGATTTGCTAAGGGAAGCGTTGTTAACTGAAGAAGAAGAATATGAGATAGTCAGTGCAAATTTATATAAGACAATAGACAACTTTGATGGGGTTGAAGGATAGTTAAACAAGGAGGATGAGTTTGACGTCATGGAAAAATTTAATTTATATAGAGTCATTTGTATTGATTTATATGTGGCTGAATGGGAAAGGAATCTTTGGATGAGGATGGCTATAAACGAAGCAAAGAAAACAACACAATAATGTTTGAGAAGTATGACAATGGTTCCAAAATGATTATGGAAGAAGCAAAAAAAATGAATAGAGAAGCAATTTCTTTTAATGGCCTCATGCACATGAGAACATGAATTTTTTTTGTCACATGAGGAGTCAAATGCAGGAGAATCCCCCCTCAAACTTCCTCGTTAAAGATCATGTTTTATTATGCGAGTCTTTAGACTAATTTTGGCAGTCTTTGTATTTGCTAGTTTTCCAAACATAGTTGCCATTGGAGTGAAGATTCAATTTGAGAAAATACTACTTCTGTCATCACGTGGACAAATAATAGGACAGTTTAATTGAGGGGTAGTTTTGGTGTTAGCTGCCTTCAGCGGGAGGAGATGAATAGTTGAGTATGACTAGGAATTGATGGTTGAGTAGAAGGAAACAAATTGAGGAATAAAACAAAAACAACAAGATAATAGGAAAAGGGGATGAAGGTGAAGGAAGGAGAAAAACCAAATTATTGTGGAAGTCCAAACAAAAGAAAAAGGACGAGCAAGGAAGAGAATGAGAAGAAGTAGTCCAAGTATGAGGAAGCTCGCGTGAAAGGATATTTTCTAAGAATAAATGTAAGAATTGGTTGGAGTAAGATTTGGCAGGAAGGTGATGACTTAAAAATCATTGAATTCAAGATAGAGATTGGACAAAGTTTAGAATTGATTGTGAAAGGAAAGAGGAGGTGACAAATGAGAGAGGATAAGTGAGTTCATGACGCAGGAGCATCTTGGGTTCTTGGCAATCCTGTATCAACCAAAAATATTTTTGTTATAGCTCGGTAGCTTGAGACTGCTCGGTAACTTCTTGGAGTGCTCGGTTGAGGTTGTGATTTCCCTTCACCGACTGGTCTCGGTGCTTGTTCCTGTCAGCTCGGTGGTTGTCCCACCAAGTGGGTTTTGTTGGTTGGATCTTCTGGCTGCCGTTTGCATTTAGTTTCCGTAGCATAATTAATGTTGGGATCTTCCATTAGGGAACGTGTGGACCTCAATCTAGGTCATTGTTGTCTCTAATGTGGATCTTTTGGGGCCAACCTTTTTGGGAACCTCTTGTATAAAAGTTGCATTCTTTTCTTAGAGTTAGGGCAGTTAGCAGCAGTTAGATAATATCTTTGGATCAAGGATTTGTGACCTCGCATGTCTGAGGACTGTTCTATAATAGATTTGAATGTATTTGGCCATAACCGAGAAGGCCTTACAACCCAAAATGTATGACGTTTGATGATTTAATGAAAAGACTATGTATTCCTTCTCTCATTTATCTGTGTTTAAAGCTTTTAAGTTGTGTTTAGCAAGTTGGTTTGGTTCTTGGGAGTGCCTTTGGCCCTAAGTGCTACCCTCCTTGCGTTAGGTGGTATCAGAGCGAAGGTTAGATATGAGGTTCTTTCTTGTAAATCCTAGTTGGTTGAATTGTTGTGGGGTAGTAGATTGTGATCTGACCTACAATTGCAGAGGGTTTCAAGATGGTTAGAGGGAGGCAAGATGCATATCCAGGCTTAGCTGATATGCCAAGGCAAATTGTTGCAAGATTAGAAGCTATTGAGACAACCCAATGCCAAGGAAGACATCTTGAGGATGTTAGTGATGATGAAGTCGACGAAGTGCAGGAAGAAGTCATATCTGCACTTGTGTTAGATCAGGGAGAAGAAAGATTCATACAAGCATTGACAAGTTTGAAGTCCACATCTCAGTTTAATCCTCCCAAGTATAGTGGAAATTTGGATTTAGATGAATTGATAAACTGGATAACCGAGATGGAAAAATACTTTGAGTATGAGAACATATCAAAGGAGAACAAGGTGAAGATTGCAAGCACACAGTTGAAAGGTCATGCATCCTTGTGGTGGGAGCATCTGCAATTGGGATGAAAGAAGAAGGGTAAATACAAGATTAAGGTATGGAATAAGATGATAAATAAGTTGAAGGGCAAGTTTCTACCTTGTGATTATCAGATTAACCTAGTTAGGAGAATGCAAAGTTTGAAGCAAAAAGATAGCTCTGTGAAAGATTACACCGAGGAATTTTATAGGTTAGATATAAGATCTGGATATGATGAAGATGAGGTGGAAAGAATTCCAAGATACTTGAATAGATTAAGGAGTTCTATTTAAGAAGAGATCAGTTTGGTAAAGATGGAGAGTATTGAAGAGGTTTATCAAATTTCCCTTAAAACTAAGGAGAAATTGAATAAGAGACATGAACAAAGACAAAGAGGAAGAGGTGGTAGATTCCCTAGAGGAAGAGGTAGATATTATGGTGAAAATAGTAGAGCTTATGGTGAAAATAGAAGATTTGACTTGGACAAGACAGATCAAGACAAAGGCAAGACTAAGTGGTAAGGTGAAAGTTCATTAAGAGGAAGAGATAATTACTCCTGAGGTGGATATAATAGAAGAGGGTTCCAAGGAACTTGTTACAATTGTGGGGAAGAGGGACATAAATCATTTAAGTGTACACATGCAAGCAAGAAATTTGATAGTAGTAGAAATGCTTTGGTGCAAGAAGATTCACCAAATGAGCCTGAGAAGGAAGGAAACCTAATGGTCAGAAGAATCTTGTAGAGTGAAAATAATAAGTAAGATCTGGCGCGGAAAAGTTTGTTCAAGACTATATGCAAAGTTGCATACCAAGTTTCAAAGGTAATTGTTAATAGTGGAAGCTCAGAGAATTTGGCATTAGAAGAAATGGTTACCAAGTTGTAGTTGAAAATATTGAAGGACCCAAAACCTTATAAAATTTCATGGGTCAAGGATGATCATACACTCATGGTAAGTGAACAATGTTTTGTGAATCTAAAAATTGGAAATTATTATGATAAGGTGTTGTGTGATATTATGCCTATGGATTGTTGTCATATTTTGTTGGGTATACCTTGGCAATATGATAGATGTGCTACACATGATGGAAGATTAAACAAATATACTATTTGGGTTGATGGCAAGAAGCAAATCTTGTTACCTTTGGTTGAAGAATCTGTTGGTGAGATATGTACATCTGTGAAAGTTTGTTTGATGGAAGGTAGACATGTTGTTAAGGATCTGAAGAGAAATGATGTCTGCTATGCTTTGATTCCTTAAAAACTAAGTGAGAAAACATAAGATAAAGTCCCTGAAGAGGTCGACGAGTAACTCACCAAGTACAAATAAATCATGTCAAATAATGTACCTAATGGTTTCCCCCCGATGAGAAATATTAGTCATTGTATAGATCTGATTCCTGGAGCTAGGTTGCCAAACAAGGCACCACACCGATTGACACTGACCGAGAATGAAGAAATCAACTGATAAGTTAATGAGTTGTTACAGAAAGGTTTGATCAAAGAAAGTTTGAGTCCATGTACAGTACCAACTGTGTTGACACCTAAGAAGAATGGAGAATGGCGAATGTGTACTGATTCAAGAGCTATTAACAAGATATCAATTAAGTATCAATTCTCGATACTGAGAATGGATGACATAATGGATTGTTTGGATGGAGCAAAATATTTTACCAAGATTGATTTGAAGAGTGGATATCATCAGATCAGAATCAGAGAAGGTGATGAATGGAAGACTGCTTTCAAGACAAAACAAGGTTTGTATGAATGGTTGGTTATGCCTTTTGGTTTAAATAATGCACCGAGTACTTTTATGAGGTTGATGAATTAAGTTTTGGATAAATTCTTGGGTAAATTTGTGATTGTGTCCTTGGATGACATTATGATATTCAGTAAGACTAGAGAAGAGCATTTGTTGCACATTAGACAGGTATTGCAGAGATTGAAAGAGGATAAGCTGCTGATTAATTTGAAAAAGTGTTTCTTCATGAAAGAAGAACTTATGTATTTAGGGTTTGTGATTTCAGCTGATGGTTTGAAGATGGATCCTAAGAAGATTGAAGCTATACTTGATTGGCCTACACCTGAGAATGTCAGTGAGGTAAGACCATCTCATGGGTTAGCATTTTTTTACCGAAAGTTCATTAGAAATTTTAGTTTAATTTGTAATGCTATGACTAAGACAATTAGAGGAGACAAGAGAGAATTCAAGTGGACACATGGAGCTAATAATATTTTTGAGACTTTGAAACAAAAGGTCGTTGAATTTCCTGTGTTACCCCTACCTGATTTCAATAAGGTATTCCAAGTGGAATGTGATGCAAGTGGCAGTGCAATAAGAGTTGTGTTGAGTCAAGAAGGTAAACCTATTCTGTTCTTTAGTGGGAAGTTGAATGACGCTAAAAGGAAATATTTTGTATATGATCAAGAATTCTATGCTATTGTTCAAGCTCTGAAGAAATGGAGACATTATTTGATGCCGAGTGAATTTGTGTTGTAGACTAATCATAAGGCTTTGCAATATTTGGGTAGTCAGAATAAGTTAAATCAAAGACATATGAAATGGGTAGAGTATTTGTAGAGTTTCACATTTGTGATAAAAACGTAAGGGTGGAGTATCCAGCCGAGTTACTGATTCATTGAGTAGGAGAAGATCTTTGTTGACTAAAATGAGAATTGAGGTTCTTGGTTTTGATGATATGAAGAATTTGTATGAAACTGACCCTGATGTTTTTGAGCCATGGAGAATGTGCAGAGCACCTATTCTAGATCAACCGAGTAGGTTTGAAGACTATTTTATTCAAGAAGATATGTTGTTCAAATGTATTTAGTTATGTATACCGAGAGGATCAATGCGAACCAATTTGATAAAGGAGAAGCATAGTAGTGGTTTGGCTGGACATTTTGGTATTGATAAGACATCGAGTTAACTTAAGGAAAGGTATTTTTGGCCTCATTTGTATAAGGATGTTCAAAAATTTGTGAAGAGTTGTGGAGTTTGTCAAGTTGCAAAAGGAGTAAGTCAGAATATTGGACTGTATACACCGATTTCTATTCCTGAGAAACCTTGGAGTGATATCAACATGGATTTTGTTCTTGGCTTACCGATGACACCAAGAGGTAATGATTCCATATTTGTTGTTGTGGATAGATTTTCCAAGATGCCACATTTCATACCATGTAGAAAAACATCAGATGCAGTGCATATAACAGATCTTTTCTTCAAAGAGATTGTCAGATTGCATGGATTACTAAGGAGTATCATCTTTGACTGAGATAGTAAGTTTGTTGACTATTTTTGAAAAACTCTTTGGAAGAAGCTGGACACCAAGCTGAAGTATAGTTCTACATTTCATCCACAAACTGATGGACAAACATAGGTTTTAAACCGAAGTTTGGGTAGCTTGTTGAGATGCTTAGTTGGGGACAAACCAAGTAATTGAGATTTGATGTTAGCACAAGCAGAGTTTGCATATAATAAATCAGTAAATAGGAGTACTGACAAGACACCTTTTGAGATTATGATTGACATACAATCAAGAGGTATATCAGACTTGAGAGATATTGCTGGAGAAGAGAAGAGGAGTGCTGAAGGAGAAGAATTTGCCGAGTTTATGAAGTCATTGCATGAGGAAGTGAAACTTAAGTTGGAGCAAAGTAATAAAAAATACAAGGGTAGTGCAGATAGATCAAGGAGACATAAGATTTTTGAGGTTGGTAATGAAGTGATGTTTCATTTGAAGAAAGACAGATTTCCTATTGGAACATATGGTAAATTGAAGATGAAGAAATTTGGTCCTTGCAAGATATTGAGAAAATTTGACAGTGGAAATGCTTATGAAGTAGAGTTACCTGATGACATGGATATATCACCTATATTCAATATTTCAGATTTGTATGAGTATCATGAACCTGATGAAGAAGTGACAGTACTGAGTGATTATCCTAAGAAATAGATAGAACAAGTTGAACAGATTTTGGAACAAAGAATTGGTAAAAGAAAAAGAGGAAAGGATTACATGGAATATTTGGTAAAGTGGAAGAATATACCAATTGAAGAATCTACATGGATTTCTCAATCTGAGTTGGATTCAGCTCAGGTTACACCTAACTCGTGATTTAGAGAATCATTTCTTTTAACCCCAGGTGCCTGATGCAGGAGCATCTTGGGTTCTTGGCAATCATGTATCAACCAAAAATATGTCTTTTATAGCTCGGTAGTTTGTTGGAGACTACTCAGTAACTTCTTGGAGTGCTCGGTTGAAGGTTGTAATTTCTTCTCACCGACCGATCTCGATGCTTGTTCCTGCTTAGTGGGTTTTGTTGGTTGGATCTTTTGGCCGACATTTGTTTGATTTTCGTAGCATATTTAATGTTGGGATCTTCCATTGGGGAGCATGTGGACCTAAATCTGGGTCGTCGTTGTCTCCTATGTGGATCTTTAGGATCTTTTGGGGCCGACCTTTTTAGTAACCTCTTGTATAAAAGTTGTGTTATGTTCTTAGATTTAGGGCAGTTAGCAGCAGTTAAATAGTAGCTTTGGATCGAGGATTTGTGACCTCGCATGTCTGAGGATTATTCTGTAATATTTTTGAATGTATTTGGCCGTAACTGGGAAGGCCTTATAGCCCGATAAGCCCGACATGTATGAAGTTTGATGATTTAATGAAAATACTTTGCATTCCTTCTCTCATTTTTTTTTGTGTTTAAAGCTTCCGAGTTGTGTTTAGCAAGATGGTTTGGTGTTTGGGAGTGCCTTTGGCCCTAGTGCTACCCACCTTGCGTCAGTTCACATAGATGCTTGATGAGAGAAAGGAAAAAAATGATGGTTCGATTAGGATGACCAAACAAATTGACGGCCTAAATATTTGAGTAAAGACATTTGTCTTTGAATGTAAGCATCATTATATGATTTGTAGAGATAAAGTAAACATTCTAGTGCTCATTATCTAAATTAATGACTGTTAATGATATTTTATGGTTTTTATGTAAACATAGTGTTGATTGCTTAGTTTAGTTATCAAAGTTCTTGTTGCATGTGTGAGTAATCTGAGAATTGACCTTTTGGTCTGTCATTAGCTTGGGTAAGTTCTTGGCACTATTGCGACAATAAGCCTACATAAGCTATCATTGATTGGTATTAGAGCATGTATGTGAGGGATGGTGGCATCAAATAATAATACTCTTCCATAGTAGGAGAATCTTTATACAACTTGATGAACAAATTATCCAAAAAGGCACCCTTTCAAGTGGTTTGTAGAAAATTCTTGAAAGGTGTCGCATATCTATTGAGGGTGGACATAAAAGACTTGTGTCTAATCATAGAAGTTGAGGACATTGTGCATCACATTAGGGAGTTCTTTGCATAACTCAAGAAACACTTGGATGAGAGTACAATTAGATATAAGTTTTAGAGGGAGAATTCTTGCTTGTAAGATGAGTTAGTCATGACACATTTGAGAAAGGTGTAGTTCTACATATGAATATAGAACAAGTTAAAGGATGGAAAAATTGATCCATGTAAAAATTTATAATAAATATTTGAGGAAACATGTAAGATATATATAATGGAAGGGTTGTATATCTTGAGGGTGTGCAGATAGTGGAAGTGCTTGATTCGAGAAAGGAGATACCACAAAAGTAGTAAGAGGAAATCACATAGATATTGAACACATGTATAGACAAGAAGATTAAACACAATAAATTGAATGGATATCTTATTTGTTGGAGAGGCAAAGGACTTGAGGGAGAATCATGGATTTTTTTTTATATGAAGTAAGCTAATTTGGGTGGTCAAACTAGTTATTTGCACAATCCTATTTGTAGCGCAAGTAACTTTACCTATGGGTTTGATGCAAAGGCATCCTTGGGTTGGTACAATTTTGTAACACCCAAAAATTGTTTGTAGTTCCCTATACACATGCTTAACTTATTTGCTTGTCTTGGAAATTGTGGCATCCCATGTGCCCTTTACAGATGCAAAATTATTTGAGTACAATGTAGACCTTACTGGTTTGGTACACTCTCTACACTTGTGCATCTTTTCACACTTAAGGTTCTTTTTACATTGAACCAATCAATTATTTCATTTGTACAATATGTTCCTATTGTGTGTCAAAGAGAGATCAATTGATGTTAAATCTCAAAGGTCGACCATTTCACTAGAGTACTTATGTTAGATGACAACTATTAGATTTTCTAATGGCCTATTAGTTTTTGAAAGTCACAAGTATGATAGGTTCAACTTGAGTAAGAGATGTGACTAATTGTTTTTATTGTAGACAACACCTTATTGATTGCAATGTTCCAAAATATTTTTAATTCATAATATGTCTTAATATTTGAGTATACCAAAAGACTAATTTTTGAAATTATTTTGATCCTCTATCCACCCAATCAATTTAATTACAATATAAATTTTATTTACAAATATTTGAAAGTTGATAGAACCTTGAATATAGCTAATAATATTGAGTTTTACTCCAACCTTTTATTTACTCAATTAACTCACATCTTTAATAGATACTATGTTTGGTATACCTTGGTGAGCAAGCACAATTTAATGGTTGTTTTGTATGATTTTAAATGAAAATGGTCGCATAGCCTATGAATGTATTATTAGATCATAAACCCAATGCAAAAGATACAAAACTTGATAAATTGAAAACCTATGAAGATTTAGAATTTTCCAAATCTGTATTGTGTTATGAATGAATGAATGATTTTAATGACATCCACAGACCAAACAGTTTAAGGCACTAAAAAAAAGTTTATAGCCTTAAACAATTTCCATATTCTTTTCCATATGTGATCTTCTTTTATGAATCTTAACCAACAAACCAACAGTTTGATTGACCTTATCCTATTTTATGATGCCTACACAATGATTCTCACGAGACACCAAAAATTTAGGGATGCATAATTTCTCTTTTGGGAAGAAACATTTTCAAAAGAATCGTAGAAGAGGATTTGAAAAAAAAGATCAATTTCAAGGGACGAAAAGGGAGGGTTCATAATCAATGGCAACGACAATCAACCATTAGCACTACATAACGACAGAGACATGAATGCTTATGAGTTACGATTTCAACTAGACTCAACCCTGAGACCACTATTTGGCGAACAACATCAAGCCCTATAAATGACCTGCAAGAACTGACCACATCGTATTTCAGCAGAACCCAAGAACAAGTTTTCTTGGTACATTTCATGGAGTCTCTTGGGGAAGTTCTCTCGATTCTGTCTTCGTTTATGTGCTTAGATGGCATTCAATGGCATAGACCTTCTGAGTGTGAGAACTTAATATTTGGTACTAGTTACATCATCTTTCTGAACGAGTGTGCTTTTAGGTTGATAATAGCTAGCTGAATGATCATATTCACCCAGAGCTTGACTTAACATGCATTGAGCGCTAGTCATAACATCAGCTTCTTATCTTCGTGTGGGAACAGGTACGGATAGACGATTCTTATTGTCAATACATTCTTATTTAGGCTCTGGCTGGTCAATAACAATGATGCTTCTTAGGGTTTTTGAGTCGAGAAAAGTTAAGTAGTCGTTTTAATTCTTGAACGAAAAAATCCGTTCTTTTAGACATAAGTTTCCACTGGCGTGTTTCTTATTATTTTTAAAATAAGCTCTCATTAGTTCGTAATTTTTGATTGTACGGAGAAAAAACCAAATGGAAAATTAGCTATTTTCACATTCCATTTTTCAAATTAGTTGCTACATTGATGTAGATAATAGAGGAAAGGAATGTTTATTCACGTTCTGTTAAGGGGTCTTTTCAGTGATGTTGGCGATTTTGTTTGTGGCCTTTTCATTCTCCTCTCTTCAAGTCTGAAGATTTTGTTAAATCCCTTGTTAAAATTTGCCTTGCTTAAATAGCTTTCTCTTATAAATCTCTACAATCATTCTGGTGGCTAATTAGCTTTAAAACATAACAACTAGTCCTAGCCCGGGAACGTTGTGTTCTATGATTATGCATATGGAGACGATACTTGAGGTACCTGATATGGTCATCAAGTAAAAGAGCTCTTCTATGCATCAAGGGCATATGATATTTTGCTTAGTAAATGAGTTTTATATATAGTAATATTTGTAACGTCAATAAGCAATTAATCTCTATTTTTATGTTATCAAAACATATGATAAATTAGCAAGTTCTTTAATCTTTATTTCAGACTGGCTTTCAAAATGTAATTGCTGAACTTTTCATCAGTGCTCATACTGAAAACTCGTTCTAATCTTTTCTCAACAGTTGATGGGAAGTATGCATACCGTTAATGCCGCGTTTCTCCTCATTGATGCTGGTCTCAACAATATGGTATGTATTAAATCGATCAGATTTCCACAATCCATTTGAATAAAGCCTGAATTTCTGGTTTTGATGCTAAAAAACATACACAATCAAAACCAGAAATTCAAGCTTTAATATGGTATGTATCCATTGACACACTAACTTTTAAGAATAAGAATATTTAACAAATTGTTAGCTAGACTGTTCCTCCTTTAGAAATTAACACTTTCAAAAACTCATTGAATGAAGTTCTTTCTAATGACAGCGCTTTCCCTGGTTTCGAGGTGCATATTTTGTGTTATGGACTTCACTTTATGTCATTGTCCAATGGATTCTCCATGCATGTGGTATGACATGGTAAGTTACTTGAGAAAATTGTGACTCTTCATTGCAATTTTCAAAAGAATGTGTTTTCTGATTTGTAATCTTCATAAGGCCACTTGTTTAAATTTTAAGGAGAGAAAAAGTTAAAAATATATTTTATATTTTTTTCTATCTTACATTCCACTACAATTGTATATTTGATTTTATGCATCTCTTCTTTTAAATTATCTTCAACTAAATAAATGAAATGAAAAAAATTAAACTTAAATATTTAGTTACACTTGCAGAAAACATATGCCACTCTACAGGTGACACTCTCGGCTTTAAAATCATTATACAAGTCATAATTTACCTCATTCATGAGCACAATGTCATCACTCAAGCAAATAAATTGACAGAAGAAAGAACTAAATAGATAAAATGAGAGAAATTGAACTTTTTTTTTTTTTTTTTCTTCTACTTGCTGAAAATAGATGATACTCAAACTTAAAAATCATGCTTTATGCCTGAAATTGCCTAATTCATTAGTGTGGTGTCATTACCCTATGCAAGCAAAATTTTTGGTGAATGATGACAACAAAATCTGCTACTCTATTTATCTGTTAGGGCTAAAACTTAGTATGAATAAATTTCAGGTGATCTTACTAGCATTTGCTCCCTGAGCACTAATATTTCCGTACTGGGTGGCCATGATGTCATAATAGAGGTAGTACAACATTGCATCACATTTGTTTTACACGGAAGGTGGCTGTGGAAAAACACTAAACGTGGAATAACAAGGTCAACAGATAGGGAAGCACAACATTCCCCTCCAAAATGTAGGCAAAATATGAAAAACTATAGAAACTTTGACATACGCATGCATTGAAAAGCCTGAAATTATTCAATTCAGCAACTCAGTGTTATACTTGACACGGTAACTAGAAGAAAACAGAAGACAATGATACCTATGTAACATTGATCGGTATTTCATGACAGATAAAACTAAAGTTAAATTACCCAGTCTATGGAAAGTTTTCAAGACTAACAAATCTAAAAATAAAACCACCATACTGTCACAAGTCATATAACATGACAATTTATTAATTACAATTTACACTCTACAAATGATAAGAACAAATCAACCTTGTAGCTAGGTTTGACTGCTTAGTCCTTTGCTTCCCTGTGCTGTAGTAAAGCCTCAACAACACCATTGCTCTCTTTCTCTGAATGCTTCAGGTCATTAAGCATGCTTAGAGACACCCTAGCCAATCCTTTCTGAAATCAATGTCCTCCTCATGTTCCTGGCATCCTTTGGTTCAAGGGCTTTAATGTCCCCTTTTTGGGATTGCCCTAATTTTTGCCCTATAATCACAAATTCCATTAAAATAAGAATTGTAAGATGGCTAGAGATATAACTTTGCCAATTAAAATACCTTTTAACAAGATAAATCCTGATTTAGGTCCTACAATCACCAAATAGGGAACAAGTGCATATATACAAATTGACTATATGGTTTGTGTAATATAATCTGCCTTAAGCATTATAAACTGATAAAACAAAGATATAACCCTGACCTAGAGATTTAGGTAACAATATATAATGCATATGGAAGGAACTCACTTGTAGCATTTAACTTCCATATGGATTGGTGGAAAGATTACAATAGGGTGCCCTTAACTTAACCCTAGGCCCAAGAGAAGAATCTCTTGTCCCTCTTGGCCTCATGCTACATGAGGTGTTGTACCTAGTGAGGCCTCATCATTTCCCCTTCTGCAATTGCTTTCCATCTATATGGACTATCCTTCACAAATAGTGCCTTTGTATGATGTAAACCATGCCCATTCCACTGCAGGCCTTATCTACTGCCTTTGTATGATGTAGCCTATGCCCATTCCAGTGCAGGCCTTATCTTCTGCCTTTGTATGATGTAGCCTATGCCCATTCCAACTCAGGCCTTATCTAGCTGCCTTTGTATGATGTAGCCTATGCCCATTCCACCGCAGGCCTTATCTAGGGCCTTTGTATGATGTAGCCTATGCCGATTCCACCGTAGGCCTTATCTAGTGCCTTTGTATGATGTGGCATGGTCCATTCCACCGCAGGACTTACCTATCTTGAGAGGTATTAATACCACTTTTCATTGTTGCCTTTGAGAATAATGTATTATTCTCCCAATTGTTCTCCCCATTTTTGATTTCTTCTTCAAATGGAACCTTCTCCTCCTTAATATCTCATTTGAGTGTAGGGAGTCACACCCTTTCATTTGTTAATGCCCTTATGAAAGGGTCACACCCTTTGGTTGTGAAAAGATACATTTGTTAGACAACAACTATTGCCTCTTTCACTCCTTATTTAATCTTCACCTATCTCTCACTTATCAAATCTATCTTTACTACTTTTCAAATGTGCACATATCCCATTCAAGATCAGCATATCCTCTTCTTATTTTCTTCTTTCCTTCTCAATTCTTATTTCAGATCCCTCCTTATACTTCTTCTCTAAATCTGCTCTCTATCTCCTCTACTCCTTTTTTCCCCATTCCATTTGATCCTTCTTCTCCTTTATATCCTCCCATGTGAGGGAGAGGTCACACCTCTTCATCATGTCTGCCTTTTGGCAAGAGTTGTGACCCTTCATAATCGTTCCTCTTTCAAAGAGTCACAACCCTCCATAATCATAACCCTTTCGAAGAGTCACAACCTTCATAATTACAACCCTTGTGAAAATCCACAACCCCTCATAATTACAACCCTTTCAAAGAGTCAAAACCCCATCGAAGAGTCACAACCCTTCATAATCACAACTCTTTCTAAGAGTCACAACCCTTCACCTTTTGAAAGTCACTTCCTTATTTTCTTCCCTTTCCTTTCGATGTAAATCTATACCTTTGAACAAAATTTGGGACACAAAATGTGCTAAAGGTAACCAAATTCTTTAACAACAAACACATAGAGCACTGAAGCCAAGAGAAAGCCTTGGTGAATAGATCTGAAAAGCCCAAAGGCATTGGATTGCTGACTTGTTGATGCGAGTTTTTTGACCACTCCAACATGTAGAATAAAATACCAAGTATTCTATCCTCTAGAACAAGGAAACTGTTGATGTCAGTATTGTACCACTACATAACATATAGGAATTGAATACTTGATATAGGATATCAAACACTCAACCCTCTCTTGAAAAGTAAATACTCATGAAGAACATGAGAAAACTCCAAGGTTCCTTACACCTGTGGATACTAACTCAGTTATATTAATGTGATTTGTTGGTTAATCACGTAGGCGGGCTTACGTTGTTCATTCAAAGATAACTTGGTGGTACTTCGCTTGCTTGACTTGTTCTTTTCTCCTTGATCACTTTCACTTTCAACTACTCCTACCACTAATTGCTTACTGCTTTACTACTATTCCTACGAATGAAGAAATTAGCAAATGGACGGGGATCCAACCAAATGAAAGCTTGCCTGCGGCACTACCTCTATTGGTGCAATGATTCAAAGGGATACTCTTAGAATTTTCACACTAACACCTATCTTCCAACCCAACTTGAAGTACAAGCGGAAAGA
>MU228114.1:1043792-1064787 GCA_018584345.1 Thuja plicata
AGTCGGTTTGTGTGTGGAGCAAATGATTCCACATAGAGTAATAAAACAAGGTGCCATAAACGCCGCAGGTGAGGAAGAAGATTTTGTGTATTCCAAACATGTTGGCGACGTCTTGGGTCCAACCGAGGAACATGTCGCTGATGATGCACAGCGGAGGGCAGCCATCTTCTGCAGAGATCTTGAGGATCAGATTCTGGAAGTAGGGCTGCAAATACTCTGCGGCTTCCATGAGAGTTAGGAACTGTGATAAAGGCAGCGAATCTGTGTTCTCTGTATGCGGTGGTAGGCCATGATCAGCGCTGGAGAAAGAGAGCTCCGCTAAGCGTAAGTCAAGAGAGGAGTCTTTTTGGCGGGCAGATTGAATGGTGGGTGTTAAGGCCTGAACGTTGAGAGGAGTGCTGACTATGGTGATGCTGAATCCGGTTCGAGAGGCGAGGAGTTTGGAGAGGTGAAGGAAGGGAATGATGTAGCAAATTATGGGAATCGATTAATTTCAAAGATAACACCCAGTCTGACTTTGGACCGAATTTTGAGCGAATGTGCACCGCATCCGAATTTGGAGCGAACCGACTTTCGAATTTGGCCTTCAACAAGCGAATGTGGTAACTTAGATAAGAATTACAAATGAAATTTTGGCAAATTAGTAAAAATTAAAAACTACTAAACATTGAAGTGAAAATAAACTATTTTACATTGAACAACAAAAATGTCGAATTCAAAATTTATATTACATTGAAGACTTCATAATGATGATCACAACGAGTACAAAATGTTCAAAAAAACAAAATGGAGTGAAGTGAGGACTCTAATCATCCCCAAAATTCCCATCGCTTGAATTGTTAGTCTCCACATGGTCAATCTCCTCCAAACTAATACCAACCAGCCCTGCCTGTGTAACTGTAGCATCCTCATCAATCTATGCTGGCTTCTCTGTCAATACTGCACTGCTGGGATCTCTTTCTAACTGCACCGCTGGGCTCTCTTTGTACAAAACTGTGTTGCAATCAATGAGATGCAAGGCACTATGTACAACCACAAGCTTCTCTAATCTCCTGGAGGTAAGCCCGTTCCTCTTTATAGAATGGATGAAGCTATAAGTAGACTGGTTCGACAGAATAACCAGAAGCCTGAGATAGAAAGCAAATGGCTAGAGAGGCGGTTGAAGAATTCAGTCCATGCATAGTCCACCATAAAATTGGGTCCTCCTGTGCCATAGTTGCCCCATCCATCTTGGCCTCCTTAGAATAACCCCTAAGAGTGGCAAATGTTGTCCACTTGGTATGAATAATGCCGTCCTCTATAGGATAATACACTTTTGGATGGCCCTCATGAACCCTGTCTTCACCTCAACATCTTGTATGGTACCAGACCTTTGCACATACCACTTGGGGTTCAATGTGTAGACACTGGACAGCCATGTGCAAGGGAGTGTTCAGCTTCTCCCACCTTTGATGGATGATTGGCATAAATGTTGGAATCAATGAAAAATTTATGTATTTTTTAAATTATTTTCGAACTGCCTTTTTGTTGTTTGGCTGCAGGAGATGGTTGGACGTCCTTAGGACAGTTGGGAAACTCCTAGGACAAAAGGACTGCCTACATACTCTAGAATGTAGGAATGTCCTTGACGTTAAAACAGGGCGTCCTTGCCATCCTGACGATGTTTCCTCACACAACCTGCAATATTAAGGGATGGTGTAATATCTAAACCTACCACATTGGGTAGCTAATTTCCGGCTTATGCTCACTTAATATGTAGCTGATTTCTGGCTTATGCTCACTTAATATGAAATATTTGGGGAGGTGTATGGTTTCCTTTGGTTGCAAGATATCCTTAACATATCCTTTTGGAGGGTAATTAGGGTTGTTTAGTTACATCTTGCCAAGATCCCCTCAACTTCTTTTGGTGGAAGTGGTTCTATACCTCTGATTGTTTGACTTCATTGCCTCAAGCTCTTGCTTCTCTGTTTTTGCTTTTTCTTGTGTTTTGATTTTTGTTATGATTAGCTGCTTCATTGTAAAACTTTCGTTTGGTCTTGGTTGCCTTTGATGTGTGTAAAATTTTAAATACCATCCTTGAGAGACAAATCTTTTTTTTTCCACATTAAAAAATGGATTGATTGGATCTGACCTATCTCCACGAAATGAATATTTGTGATTGGTGGAGGAGAAAATCTATTTTATTGTATTTGGGTGTTGGGAAAATCTTTGTGGCTGCGTGGATCTAGATACAGTTGAACTCTTCAGTGTTTTCTTTGGTTACCTCATGCTGCATTGACTGGACGGGGTGCTGGGACATGACGTCTCAAATTGCCATAGTATAAATCTAGAAGCCACCTCAATTGTGACATCTATTTTATTATTATTAAACTTGGCTTGATACTTTGGGATTAGCTTGTTGCGGTGCCTCCTTGATAAGAGTGGTCCCTTCAAATATTCTTCAATTGTGCTTGAGCCAGATGTGCCAACCCACGAGGAACAACACATTCTTGTGAAGATGAATGAATACCTACTCAGATCTTGTTGCGACTGAGCCAAAGATCAATGCAAAACTAAATGATTAATAGATTCCATGGTTTGCAAACAATTTGGGGAGGAGGATCCCATCCAGGCATCTTTGCAAATGTGTTTGATGTTTGAATTTTCCTCTGCTGTAACCACCACGTACACATTTAATTTCAGTCAGATTTGTTTTGTCACAACTCTTTTCACAAGTTCTGTCTATCGTAATTCTCTATTAGTAGTGCTCCATATGCTAGACTGGCATATAAATTTAATATTTTGTTTTGTCACAACTCTATTCACAAGTTCTGTCTATCGTAATTCTCTATTAGTAGTGCTCCATATGCTAGACTGGCATATAAATCTAATATAATCTCCTTTTCAAGCAAGTTTGTCCTCCTAGTTATTCAATACAAGTCATATGTTACGAAGCTTTGTTTCTAACTCCCCTGCTGCTGCATTTTTAGCTCTATACTGGTACAGAAATCGTAGTTCCATCTTGTCTCTACCCCATGCTTGAGCTGTCTTGATAGTCATGGAAGCTCTTGGAAGACCATTGCATCTCCAATCTTAATGTAGCTCTGTCAGTGCATGATACAATAATAGGATTGGATAACTGAGATATTTCTCATGAGAGAATTCAATGGAGTTCCCATTTTTTATTTTATTTTCCTAAATAGGATATCTTTCATTTGGAGTTCTAAAGCCTGTAATAAAGAAACCCTTGGCACAAGGAAAAAGCTCGATTGCTCCATTAGTGAGAGGCCTCCAAGACTCTAAAACCCACTTATGCAGGTCCAGAAGAGAGGTCCAAAGACAACAAAACTGCAGATCAAACTACAGTGGGCGTTATAAGATCCATTATCCAACACATCTTTCATTATCCAACAAATCTTTCCCACAGACCATGATATGTGGGACTGTGAACAAGGCAAGAGTCAAAAAATCCCATGCTAAGGAAGGTGATCAAAGTTAGATGGAACCCTTGCTTGAGGCATTGGTGCAAAGGAAAGACTCCCATTTGCTCCACAACTCATTGAGAATAGCAAGTAGAAGAAGCACTGAACCTTCCATTGATATGGCCTCCAGGCACAAAAGCACCTGCTGCCCTAGCATCACCAGAAGCAAGAAGTCCACTAGAGTGCAACGTCACTATTAATGTCACCCACACCCGATACCCGTGCAGGAAAGGTCGGGGAGTAGGCACCAGGGCTGTGGGGGGGGTGGGGGTGGGGGTGACAACAATGAGGTTTTTTCCAGAATGGGCGGGTGCCATTCATTGGCTTTGTTAGTCCACTCATAATCTAAGAAATTCGCACCATAGAACCAAGGCCACACACCTTCACCGGATTAAAATTTCCTATGATAAGTGTAATCGTTTCATTTTAAAAATTTCAATCTTTTTCTTGTTTACTCTCTTTAAATTCAAAATTTAGTTCCGATTTCTCATTTTTAAAAGTTACATTTAGGTAATGACTAATTCATTTTTAAATCTTCTTGTTTGGGGGGATTCAAGGTGGCCATATCCATTTCTTGAGCTCTCAACAGCCTGGGCTCCACTATGGTAATGTCTCATTCATGACTATACCTTTACACCAAGTCTTTTTGCATTTTTTTTGACATTTACCTTCATTAATGTAAAATATTCCAGCTTCTGTCAGTACTGATAACTAGTTTGGAAATAATGTGGTGCAGGTACTTTAGTTTGGCTATTGTGTGTATCATATGTTACGGAGTATTTGCTTTGTTCATAAAGCTCAAAGAGTACTGCTTCCCAAAATGGTTTCCGTATGCATATCAATGTTTATATTGATGATTTATTTAAAAGTATTTGCCAAGATGTATAAATTAACATAAGAAAATATCACATGGTTTCACCTATGCTATTGTTAAATGAGGATTTCGTTGATGTTCACATGTGAACTTTGGAGAACCAACTATATTTGTTGGATTTTTGTAACAAATAGTACAAAAATAATAATTTTTGATCGGGTGTTCATATCATAAAATCAGTCTTAGGTTATTCCTATTTTTAGTGGACACAGAAGTGCTTAAATATATTTTCACAAGCTAAATAGTGCCGACATATGTTTAAAATTGAATAAAACTTAAAAAAATAAATTATTTAAGGAATATCTTACAAATTTTTTATTATAAATACATTTCAAATTATTTGAATATTAATTTGAAAATTTGGAAGAAAGATAAATATGACAATGAAGAAATTGTATAAAAAAATTAATTTTAATTTAAAGATAATCATTATATTTATTTGTATATTATATTCATTTTATACAAATAAAGCAAACTTATTTATTTTTAAAAAGACAAGAATTCCAATAACATCAATTATTTCAGATTTCTAATTATTTTGAATAAATAATAAACAAAATATATGAAGAACATAAATTCCTGATCTAATTTAAATTGAACAATAATGTTTCCTTTAAAGATATACTTTCAAGTCTTTTATATTTGATTAAATTTAATATGGCTTTATTTCATGGATGAAAGCTTTTGGAGAAATTTCATTGATTTGTGGGCACTTAATAGATGTAATGATTGTTTACTTTATACCATTGTACAATAAATATGCACACTTCAAATCTATTCTTACAATTTTGAATTTGCAAACAATAAATATGTGATATGTATGACATGTATGACATGTAATGTATTCATCTATATAAATTTTGCATCTTATTTAATGTGATTTTAAGGCACACTATTCTTCACACGACTCGAAACAAAATTTCTAATAATTTAAAGAGTGGTTGACACATTTTTAAATTTTTTATTTAAGTATTAAATTAGAGTGCTTAGAGACTCTTGATGGATTTCTTATTTAATGTTACTTCTAAAACCATCTAGAGGTCCTATTGGATGATTGATAGACTTATAAATAATCTTATTTGCCAAACATTGTATGCTCATTTATTTTTATCAAATTTATTTTATGTAGTTTTTGGTTAGTAGAACTATTTATATATGTGCATGTGAACCATCCAATAATACCTCTTGCAACTAATTCATAGCAATTGTATACATTTAGTAATTAAAGAGATTTTGATGAATGTATTAAAGACAATTGACTTCTAATGTCATCATTTTTCAATATCAGTAATTATTCGTAACACCAAGAACATATATAGAGAGTATCTATTAAAAGAATTTTTATTTATTTAATTTTTATTAATTAATGCAACTTTATAGAACACTGGTTATTTTAAAACAGCACATACGCTAATTTATATCACATTCTTAAGCAAATTTGAGAACAATGATGCAACTTTGTGATGTTGGTGTCTACTCAGGCTAAGGCTTCTGTGCCCTAGCTCGTTTCTCTATTGTAGAGGGGTTTGGGAGTTTGTTCAGCTTGTAGGATGTAATGTCCCCTTTTTGGGGTACATTATACTGAGCCGTGTCGTTAGCCTATTTACCTTGATCTGAAGGGGCTGACCGTGGCGTGATAGTGTTCCAGGGGATAATTGGCCTTGGTGGTTTCAGTTCCAGGCCAATCGGTGCAGTTTCTGTGGGTTTCCAGGGAACTTACTATTTATAGTAAGTCAGCAGGGGTCAGAATTCTCGGCTTTTCAATAGTGGACTTGGAGCGTCTCGTCGAGAGCTTTCCGGCGAGCTATCACATGACGGCATCCGAGCTCATTTGGGCTCCCGTTTTAATGTCGGATGATTTCCTCACTTATTTATTATTTTACTTTATAACTCAATGGTCATTTATTTAAAGTGACTTAAAGTGAGTCTATAAAGAGATGAAATGGCCATACAAAGGGTCATAGTGGGGAAACTAAAGTTACAGTTGCAGCGATAAGAGGAGGTTTTGGAGACTCATTGAGCATGCTTCAGTATTATAGATTTTATTTCTCCTTGAGACTTCGAGAAGCTTCAGCTATCGAATCAGAAATCTAAGGACGGAAACCTTCAGCATTTCTTGGTGGATTGGACGGAAACCCGATTCATCTCGGTACGGATTCACTTCAGAGTTCGCCATTGTTTCATTAGGTTCTTGATCAGCCGATCTCACTATTATTTCTGTATTTTAGTTTGGATATTGTATTGTCTGGTTATTGTATTGCTGTTGTATAATACAAAACCATATTTCTGAAGTTTTCATGAGATTGTACTTGCTGGTTATTTAAATATATATATCTGCTGGTTATTGCTCTGGGTTCGACGATTATTTGCATGTTATTGTCTGTTTTAAATCTGCATGAGATTAATTGGGAAAAATCAGTAAATGGCTGGTTAGGGTCATTTCATAGGACGAGGCTTTGGCTTGGAGATATATTTTGCTAGTAGGGATCTTTTTCCTCAGTGTTTGCATGCTGGGTATTGATTGAGATGAAGGGTTATCACGCTTCATCAAGTTTGATGGTTGTTGATGCCATGTCGCGAGGCCAATTTTATTCAGGTGTGCATGCAAGGTCATAGAATTTGTTTTATGTGGGTGAGATTCACAAACTTAAGAAATTAAATGGTTGTTTGCCGAGGAGCTAGGATAATCCAGTTTTGGTCATTTCTCTAAAATTAGTTATGGAAGATGTCTCTTATTTGAGCAATGATGCTCTAATTTGTAAATATCTAGGGATTTGTATCTTTGTTAGTGTTAAAATCCTGGATCCATTGTTCTTGGCAGGTTTAGGGTGATATGGAGATTATGTGAGTTGTGAATAGTTATTTCATGATTTTTTCCAGCATGGTTAATAGGAATTAGGTTTTTGAGGGAGGGACCTACTTTTACAATCATGTTGGTTTATTCATCAAGCCCTGACCTATGGGTTACAAATTGGCTATATAACTTCCCTTGATGGTTCTTATCTAGGTTTGTCTCCCTTGTTTTCTGTTGGTGTTTTGGAGAGGGGATATTTTGTGAAGGATTGTTGCCCACTTGAGAAGTCGGTTGCCTTAGCTCAACAAACTCTCAATAAAATAATAATTACATTTGCTCATATTTGTGTGGAGATTGATTTGAATAAGCCCTTACTGGATTCTCTAGAAATTTGTCTAGGATATTCATCTTGGGTTCAACAACTAGATTATGTGTCTCTTCCTATTTAGTGTTGATTTTTTCATGAGTATGGACACCTTCAACGATAATGTCCTAGGGTAAATAAAGTTGTTGGGACTAATAATTATCCTCCCATGACTCCAAAAGTGGATAAAGGGGACAAAGGGAAAGCCCCTGTAATGGATGGTGGTCTAGATAAGGATGGGTTTACACCTCCTAAACCTTAGGGTAAGGGGAGAGGACAAAAAAGGTCTTATAGGGATAGACAAAATGATGATGGATTCAGCTGTTTTGAGGTATTGAAAATTTGGCCTTGTAAGAAGGGATTCCAGTTGATGTGACTTTTGTGGCTATTTTTATGGGTATGGATGATGTGGAGCAGAGGATTGTTCAAGATTTTTAATCTTCGCAAGGCTTGCACAATCTCCAGGCATCTCCTAGTGGTCTTAATTTGAGATATCTAGGTATTCTAGAGTTATGTAGGATGATATTGTTTTGGTAGATTTCGCAAAGGAGGTGTTGGAATCTGGTAAAGGCAAATGTTCTTCTCAAGCTTTGGGTTTGCAACAATGACCCCTTAAGGAAGGTCCTTTTGAGAATTCTTCTAAAGGTGGCTACAAGAAGGATTAAGAGAAGATTAAATTAGCAAGGAAATTGTTGGTGAAATTTGGATCAGTTGAACCAATTGATGCTCACTTTTACCAATCTCTTCAATGGTTATTCTCTCTTGGAATGTACTAAGGTGCCGACAAGAAGTTGAGTCCACTTTTTGGCCAAAAGGTGGAAGTGTTTTCCCTATTTTTTCAAATTCATCCTAATTGGCCTAAAAATTTGAAGCACTTAATAATTGAATGCCAAAAAAGGTTACTAATAGGAATCGTAGTACTCAAAGTCTACTTTTCAAATTATAATTTATTTGAAAACCCAAATGATACAAATCGATTTTCAATAGGCATTAATGAAAACACCTTTTCAGGAGCATACCATGTGTACAGTAAATATAATTTGACCTAAATGAAAGTATATTTATGAATCCTTTTGCGAAAAATATTTGTAACACACTCAGATTATTTTTGGTAAGTGCTATCATAAGGGGATAACTCCCTTTTATTACTTAAATCCAAAATCTATTACAAAATATCCATGTGGGACCAACAACCTTGACCACATAAGATAACCTAGAGGTAATAACGCTCGATCCCTAGACTTACTAAGCTCGTTCCTTATAGAGAAATGCCAAACATACCATGCTTGTGTATAGTAAGTATAATTTGACCTAAATAAAATTCTTTTTCTAAATCCTTTTGGGAAAAAAGGTTTGTAACAAACTCAAGATTGATTACAATACTTTTTTGTAATTTTTTTTCCTAAAAATTTAATATTTAATTAATTTTTTATTAGACATAAATGCTGTTTTTAAAACCCCTCATGTACGACAACCATAATTTGACCTAAACTTATCATTTTTTGATTTTTCAAAAAATGCGAAAAAAGAAGTTATTAAAATAATAAAGAAGCCTATTATTTCAAATTTATGGATCTGTTTCAATAGATATTGATTGAAAAATAGAAAAAAATAATCGAATTTAAAAAAAAAACACATTTTGAATCTACATAATCTCATGTGTGATGGGTTTTGATTTCATAAAAAATCCTATTAAAAACGTCTTTGGATATATGTCTAAAGTTCATATTTTGTATGGACATTGACATGACCTTTAAGTTGCAGGTTAAACTAGGTCCAAAGCTATGGTACATTTTTCCAAGTCTCTTTCCAAACCAAAAGCCAATGCCAAAAATAGGGTTGAAATTTAAATTTTTACAAACTAGATTCCGTTTAGTAAATGGGGCCTTATTTTCCTTTTTTCAAAATTATAACAGATAAATGAGTTTTCCAAAGGTTTTCTAATTTTTGTTTTGAAACATAACCCATTTTGAGGCAAACATTTTAAATAGGATCCTATTTCTAAATTTTAGGCTCGGGGTCGCGAAGCGAAACGAGACCCCATTTGTTCTAAGCAGGACCCCATTCCGTTGAGCACAATTTTGTGAATTTGGCTAAGCATAAAAAATTCAACCTAATTGGACACAACTTCTTTCACTAACCCTATAAGGGGGTTGAATAACATCCCTCAACAACAGACTATTCATGATTTGGTTGCAGTTCATTGTCCGAATATCTTTTATATCTAGGAGACTAAGATTTCAGCTGATTGCATGCTTCAACATGCTTCTAGTATCTAGCATTTTGGTTAATGTCAATACATTGGTTCCTTGGGTTGTTCTAGAGGCCTGGCTCTTTTTTGGGACCCAAGAAAGATTGTTCCACATTGGTGGTATCTAGTCATTCCACTCTTTTCGTGGTAGCCTCTTGTTTGGAGTTTGGAGAGATTATTCTGGTTGCTAATGTGTATACTTCAATTGATATTTGATCTAAGGTATGTTAGATCCCGTGCTCCATATCTTCCTTGGGTTTTAATTGGTGATTTTAATTCAGTGTAAAGTTTGGAGGAGAAAAAGGTGGGCGGGGGGTGGGGGAGGGGTGACTAGGTTAGGTCCTTTTAATAAATTTCATGAGAAAATTGACATCCTCAATTTAATTGATATCAAACTGTCTAAGGCGGTTTATACTTGGACTAATAGATGGTTTATATTGAAAGGTTGGATGCTATTGGGACAATGGTAGCTTAATTACAAGTTCTGAGACCTTTGACTGGAGGGCATCTGATGAGGCAATTAATTTTTCAGTAGTTTCTTTTGGAATTCCTAAGAACCACCCACTTAAGTTTCAACTCATACAACTTCATGATTATTCCCTCTTCCCTTTATGACTTAATGATCCAGTGGTGGAGAGATGGTGGCCCTACCTATGGTACTGTTATGTATTCCTTTGTTAAGAAATTACAGTTTGTAAAATTTCAGCTTAAAATATGGATTGGATTGTAGTATGGTAACCTTCATGCAATGAAAAGGAATATTCAATTGTGCCTTGATGTTATCACTCGCCTAATTCAAGATTATGGTTTTTTAGAGGATTTAGGCAAGCTGAGTGCCTGGTTGTGAGGGAGTTGGAGTGGGAACTTCGTGAGGAGATTTTTTGTAAGCAAAATGATTTGATTGATTGGCTTCAAGAAGGTGACAAGAACATGAATTTTTTGTAATTATGTGTAATCTCATCAGAAGAGGAGTTATATTTCCCCTTTGGTTAACTCATAAGGAATTCAGTTGTCATCTCTGTAGGCATTGTCTTGTGAGGCTACATAGTACTATTTTTCTCTCTTTACTGAAGATTAACCTCTTGTTGAAGATGAGGAGAATATAATTCTTGCATTTATTCCCTTTCTAGTCACTAATGAGATGAATGAATCTCTCATCTGAATTAGAAGAGGCATTTTTTGGGATGCGCAAGGGCAAAGCTCCTAGTTTGGATGGGTTTTCTATAGAATTTTTTTTTAGGAATTTTGGGATGTTATCAAATTGGATTAGCTGGAGGTGGTCGGGGGATCTCATGGTAGAAAACAAATGCTCTAGGCCTTGAATTCTACTTTTCTTGTACATATCCTAAAAAGGAAGGTACTAATTGGCTGGATTTCTTTAGGTCCATTGCTCTTTGTAATGTGGTATACAAAATCATTACTAAATTGATTGTAGAGAGACTAAAAAACTTGGCTCCTGTCTTTGATCTTGGATGAGCAAGGGGGTTTTGTGGCAGTGAGAAATTTTTGATGGGGTAGTGGTTGCTTCCGAAGCCATTCACTTTATGGTAGTGCCTAAGGAGAGATTTATGTTCATCAAACTGGATAAGGCCAAAGATTACGATAGAGTTAAGTGACATTTTTTTTTCAAAATATTCTCATGGCCTTTGGTTTTAGTTAGGAGAAGGTCAATTGGATGATGAGTTGTGTTATTTCTTCATCCTTCTTTGTTATTATCAACGGTGAGCCTTCTAATTTACTTGTTACTTCTAGGGGAATTTTCCAAGGGGATCTATCGCCTCTCTCTCTCTCTCTCTCTCTCTCTCTCTCTCTCTCTCTCTCTCATTATTATTGAAAAGGGCTTGAGAAGATTTATCAATTCTTAGGTTTCCCAAGGCGTGATTCACAATTGGAGCAGGGTTAATGATTTGTTTAAACATTATCATCTCTAGTTTGTGTATAATAGTGCTCTTATGGGGGTTTCTCCTCTTCATGAAGCCAAATCTTTCAGATGGATGTTCGATAATTATTTAGCTTCTTTGGGCCAAAAAGTCAATGAGCACAAATATTTTATTTTTTTAATACTCTTAATCCTATTCAAAGAAGGATTTCCAATATTTTGACGTTTCAAATTGCTTTTGTTTCTTTGTCTATCTTGGTATCTCTCTAGCCATTGGAAGGAAACTTAGGCCATATTGGTAGAAATTCTTGGATAAGATGTTTTAAAAGGCTAATAATTGAACTCACAGGTGGCTATCAATTGCTACTAGGGTGACTCTTCTTAAATCTATGATTTAGTCTCCTTCTATTTTCATGAGTTTTGTTTAGGTGACTCTTTTGTATTTCCTTAAGGAATTTGATGCTCTCTCATGCCAATTCCTTTGGAGTGGTAATTATCATTCTTCTAAGAGTAGCTTAGTTAAGTGGGAGACTGTGTTTAGGCCAAAGAAGGAGGGGGCCTTGGTCTTCATTCTACTATATTTAATGAGCAAGTTCTTGTAGCCAAATTATGTTAATGTTGGTGTACCAATCAGAATCAGGTTTGATCTTTCATTTTCACACATAAGTATCTAAAATGAGTTGAAATTTTGGATGTTCCTCACCATTGATTGGAGGGAAAGGACACTATGACTTGACACACTTAGAAAACAAGAGCTTAACTTGTTAAGAGTGAATCCGAGAGGACAACTCAATTAACTAAGAAAATGACAAATATTTTTTTTGAAACAGATATCAAAATTATTATTACAAATACAAATGCATAATACATGACTTATCCAGGATACATATCATTAAATGTGACATGAGTGCTAAACATTAACTAGATAGCGAAGCCCTCTTAGGTTCCCCGATTTTGCTACTAGCAACATATAACATGCATGACTAAGTCAATTAAACAATCAAAAGTTTATGAACACGATTACGTATGAACTAATTCATTTAATCTTACAATCAAAGATAACATATATTCACGTGATAATATTCAAGGTCAAAATCATCATTTTCCACTTCTTTCATTACATTACAAGTAATTATTAATATGTATGTTTACATTTTCAAATTATAATTATCTCCTCAAGAAGATTACAATATTACATAAATACATCAGAACAAAGATACATATCATGATACAATGAAAAATAATATCCATCTAGCCACATGAAACATGAATATGTAGAGAATATGTAAGTCCATCTAGAAAGATCTCGAACAAACTCTAAAAAATTGATGGAGAAGAAATAACATTACCACTTGACCACGTAGAAGCCTTGAGGCACACTCCTATGTGCCAAGAGATTAACACAAGGCCCCACACCACACAAGAAAACACAAGCAAGGAAAGAAGAAAATGTATAAAAAACCAAGGGATAATCTCAAAGTACACTAAGGATATATACAAGAATGACACAGGGGATACCAAAGGTGACCACAAGGCTAACTGGAGAGAATCATAAGACACATGTAGTAGAGTGTCATCACATAGCTCTTGACTATCCTAGGTTACCCTGGTAGTCTCTCTTTAGACCCCCGGTCCCAGGTGAGAAATCATATGGAATCAACAAACTTTCAAGAGGAAAAGGGAACCGATTTTCCATCTCTATGCCACATAGGTAGCTAAGAATTCTCTAACCCATCCTTAGTCTATAAAAGCACTCAAGGCCATGTGGGAGGTAACAAAGTTATCTCGTTTAGTGTTTTATCCCATTCCAATTTATTTAATTATGTTACTAGGTTATCTACCTGCAATGGGTTACCTTGGAAACCATTTATGATCCTGAACCCTATGGGGAGCCACTCTCCTGACCATGCTCCTAGAAAACTTTCCTGACAACACTAAGATTCAAAAGAGTATAAATTCTCAAAAGTCATCAACAAGATCCACTTGTACCCACCAAATCCAAAAATCCAATAAAACTACACCGTATTCATAATTGTTGAGAGATTGTTGAGTATTGTGCATATACGTGCTAGAATTAATATTTTGTCATTGATGTCAACATATTCCTACTGCTGATGATAGTGTTCTTGTGTGTTCCTGAGATTTTTAGTGATAAGATTAATTTGGTACTACCAATATATTGAATATCGGATGCTGTGAAGGTACAAATGACTTCTTTGATGTCTATAGTTGATCTATGTCAACTTATAGAGGTTCACATAATGATTTGAGTTAGCTGTGAAGGATTTATCTGAGACTAGTATTTAAGTTGTTGAGGAAGTGACAATGTTTTAGGTATTATATTGGTGTATATTGGTTATGTAATATTCATTGTTGCTAACTTGGTGGAAAGTTTAGGACATGGATGTGTGTCATCGACTTGAGTGGTTCGTGATTTGGATGCTAGCAAGCGATTTTTCTGTTATGATAGTGGTTGTTGTTTTGTGTTCCTAATGAACAATGCAAAGATGAGTATGAATTATGAAGATAGAGTTGTTCCTATTGATGTCATGGTATTTCATGTTTATTTTTGACATTTCTTGATCGTTTCCTATTCATGTTGTTGGATTGCATTGGATTATGTGATCAAAATTGATGATTTTCATGTGGTGTGTTGATGTTCTTAATTTTTATTGGCCGACGTGGTGTTATAGTGTGTTGCGAAGGATCGTGGCAAGATTTATGGATCTGGAGTGTGTTGGAGGATGTTTTATGGATCATTTCTATGTCTTATTCGACATTCAATGGATCACATTGTGTATTGAGTTGTATTGAATTAATATTTTGTAATTAGGTTCCTGGCCAACATAGTTGAGATAAATTGATGTAATGTATATAAAGATGTAAAAATTTATGATTACAAAGGTGTGTAGTGTGTGAAGAGAGAAGAGAAGAGGTATGAGTGGAATCTGCAATTGAGGTAGAGATTTGATGTATTTCATTAGAATTTTTTTGGCATATCAGAGATGTTGTTTGTTAGTTTATAAGTTATGGACTGTTGTCCACTGTGAATTATAATCAGAGATTGTTTTAAGGAAGCGAGTCTTCCTTTGGGTTAAAGCCCTTGTTGTATTTGAGTAGTGAGCTCTTGGTAGTGTGCCTGAATGCATGTGCATTCCCCTTTGTAATAATCCTAACAAGGTATAGTGCTTTTGACAGAGTACATTCAACTTGTGGGTTTGATCCCCATCGTGATTTTTCCCCTAACTGGGTTTCCACATCAGAACTCTTGGTGTTTTGTGTTGTTTACTGTGTTATGTTCTTGCATTCTTGTTTATCAACTAGATCAAAGATTAAATTTACATTTTGATAAAGGTTTGGAGTTTTGTGGCACAACTAATTCAACCCCCACTCTCAGTTGTGTGTGCTACCTTAATTCTAAAAATTGGTATCAGAGCTAGTTTCCTCTTTTTGAAGTTTGACTGCTTGAGGAGATCTGGGATGCCAATATTTAAGGAGAGTCTGAGATGGTACAAACTATGATATATGGAAGGACCAAATGATTACACACTTGATATGTATTAGTGAAGAGCATTAGGATGTTACAAAGGAGTCCTACACTCCTCATGCAAATCTTTCTACTGTGACTCCTGATGAGAAGAAAGAATCAAACTATAATGTCAGTACAAAAAAAGCCTTGTTGAGTGCCCTAGTAGATGTAGAATATAAAAATATTATGGGATTGGAGAATTCACATCAGGTATGGATAAAATTAGAGACATTACATGAAGGAGATGCATTCATGAAGAAAACCAAGTTGCAAAGTCTGAAAGGAAAATATGAAGCATTGAAGATGAACACAGATGAGAACATTGCTACCTATGTGAATAAGATCACCGAATTTGTTTGTGTAATCAAATGCGTTGGTAGAACCTTGGATGAGAATGTAATTGTTTCTAAGAATATGAGATCCTTGCCTCATGCTTACAATAAAAAATTTGTTTCTATTGAAGAAATCAAAACCGTGGTACCCATGACAAGAGATTCCTTGATTGGTAAGTTATCTAATTTTGAAATGAGAGAATTTGGAGAGAGTATTCTTAAATTTTAAACTGAATTTAAAGCTACTATTTCTAAGGATAAGAAAAGATACGAGTCTAGATAAAGTTCATCTAAGTATGTATCTAGATATGCTAAGGAATGGATAGATATTGAAGACGAAGAAAGGAATCTTGATGAACTTGAAGCCCTAATTGCAAAGAGACTACCTAAGAGATCTAGCAAGTATCAAGGAAAGTTACCTTTGAAGTGTTTTTCATATAATAAGATTGGTCATATTGCTTCAATATGTCCTGATAAAGAACCCAAGTACAAGCCTAATAAATTCAACTCTAAATATTAGAAGTGTTATTATGTTGCCGATGAAGGAGTAACTGATGATGAATATGAAAGAATGAAGATAGGATTGTGTTTATTGCTATCAAAGATGAAAATATTAATTTGAATGAAGAGAAATCCTTTATTTCACATGTGGATAAACAATATGAATGAGTTATTAATAGTGGTTGTTCACAACATATGACCGGAGACAAATTTTTTTTTGTGAAATTGGAAGGTATGATGGTGGTGTTGTCAGATTTGGTGATGACACTCCTTGTATGATCAAAGGGAGAGGTTCCATTACACTTGATGGTTAGAACAATACTGATGATGTTATATATGTTGAAGGCTTTAAATATAATCTTTTGAGTGTTGGACAACTAGTTGATAAAGGTTACAACTGACAACTCAAGGATAAAATGTGAAAGATTATTGGAAGCTCTGAAATTAAGATTTACATAGGAAGAAAGACTAAAGGTAATGTATTTAATTTGAACAATTTTGAGAATAGATGCCTAATTTCTAAGCTTGATGACGGTTGGTTGCGACACAAGAGATTTTGTCATGTAAAAATTTGATAACATTGTGAATATAAGTACTACAAGAGCTGTTAGAGATCTACCTAAATTATTGAAACCTGCTATTGCGATGTGTAAGGAATGTCAATTGGGTAAGCTAACTAAGTCTACTTTCAAGAGTAAAAAATATTCTTCAAGAGGATTGTTAGATTTGGTGCATACTGACTTATGTGGTCCTGTAAGAACAATAAACTATTATGGGAACAAGTATTTCATTTTATTCATTAATGATTATTCTAGAATGATGTGGGTTATATTTTTGAAAGATAAATCTGAAGCCTTTGACAAATTCGAGATTTTGAAAGCTATGGTTGAGACTGAAACATGATTGAAGTTGAAATTTTTGAGATCAGACAAAGGTAGTGAGTTTACTTGTGTAAAGTTTAACATTTTTTGTGAAGAGCATGGAATAAAGAGTCACATGTCTGCTCTTGGTCTGCAAACCTTGCAACAAAAGGACATTATAGAGAGAATAAATAGAACTATTCTAGATAATGCTAGAACTATGATGATTGAAGGAGAATTTCCAAAGATCTATTGGAGAGAAGCTATGAGCACTAAAATATATACATTGAACTGAGTTAAAATCAAGCAAGGAATCAGTAAGACACCTTATGAGCTTTGGTATGGTCATAATCCCACTGTGAAATATTTTAGAATTTTAAGAAGCAAATGCTATATTAGAAGAGATGAAGATTTAGGAAACTTTGATCCTAGATGTGAAGAAATAAATTTTCTTGGTTATTCTACAAAAAGAAAAGCATACAAATGTTATAACCAAAGGTTGAAGAAGGTAATTTAAATTGAAAATGTCAAAGTTGATGAGAATTATCAGAAACACATCATATCTTGCAGATATGAATCAGATGATGAAGAAGATAATCAGATTGTGCAAGAATAGAATCAGAACTAGAATGGATCGGTAGAACAAAATGAATAAGTTGCAAATGAGGAAGAAGTGGAAACAAAAGAGTATGCTACAAAAATAAAATCTAAAGAATCCAAGGTATGTAAATCTAAATCATTAATAAAATCAGATTATTGGTGATATGAGTCATGGTGTACAGACTAGAGGAAGAATTTCTAGAAGTGAAATTTGTTTGATATCTAAGATTGAACCTTAGGATGTTGATGAAGCATCCAAAGATGACAACTAGGTTAAAGCGATGGAAGAAGAGTTGGAACTGATTGATAAAAATAAGACATGGATTCTTTTTCCTACACCTAAAGATAAAAATGTGATCGGTACTAAATGGGTATTCAAAAACAAATTGGATGATGATGGTGAAGAGGTTAGGAAAAAAGCCAGACTTGTTTGCAAGAGATACTCATAGATGGAAGGTATTGATTTTGAGGAGACCTTTGCTCCTATTGCTAGAATTGAATCTTTTAGAATGTTTCTTGCATATGCTACATACAAATATTTTAAGGCATATCAAATGGATGTTAAGTCTGCATTCTTGAATGAAGAGTTGGAAGAGGAAGTCAACATTGAGAAGCCTGATAGTTTTCCATTGACCGACAAAGATGAAATGGTTTTCCAATTGAAGAAGACTTTATATGGATTGAAACAAGCACCTAGAGTCTGGTATGCAAGGTTAGATAAATATTTGCTGACACTTGGTTTTAGTAAAGGTACTACTGGTAGTAATTTGTACTTCAAAGTTGATCATGATAACATTTTGATTGTTGAAGTATTTGTGGATGATATTATTTTTGGTAGAAATGACAAGTTGAGTAAGGAATTTTCTGATGAGAGGTAGAAAGAGTTTGAGATGTCTATGATAGGTGAGATGAAATTATTTCTTGGTCTGCAAATTACCCAAACTGATAAAGGTATTTTTATATCTCAGTCCAAGTATGTGAAAGATTTGTTGAATAAATTTGGTATGGATGATTCAAAACCTGTTGGTACTTGTTAGAATATTTAATCTTTCCTTGGTTGTATTTATTTAATTTAGGATAAACCAATGTATCCTACATGTATTTTTTCCTCTCGTACAAGTAGGAGGACATGTCATTTATTTGTAATTCATTTACTAAGGAAAATATTTTATCCTCCTTAAGAGTATGTTGCCACTTTGCACACACCTATTATGAATGACGACATTCATAGATTTGCGAGTTACTTTGTAACTCCTCTCCTCATCTCTATTTAAGAGATGCTCTCTCTCTCTCTCTCTCTCTCTCTCTCTCTCTCTCTCTCTCTCTCTCTCTCTCTCTCTCCCTCTCTCTCTCTCTCTCTCTCTCTCTCTCTCTCTCTCTCTCTCTCTCTCTCTCTCTCTCTCTCCCTGGCTTTTCCTCATTCATAATTCACAAGGGATTTTTCTTTTCTTTTCCCTTTCAAAACTTCTTGTCTCCTTATCTTGGCTCTTTGGTGTATGCTCCAAGTTTATGCATTTCTCATGGTAACAATATTCACTACAATTAGATCTCTTAGATTTTTGTTAAAATATTTTCTCTTGATTTTTTTATTTCATGGTATTAGATCCCAAGGTTACTACTCCTTGTTTGAGTGAAATTTGTTGAAGGTTACCAATTTCTAGAGCACACCTTGTGTTGGAGACATTTTTAAGAGAGAAGCTTGAGTCACTTCTTAACTCATTTGTGTTTGTAGGTTTTATTGTATATCTATATTTCTTTATGTACTAACTCTCTTTGGAAGGCTTGCCGCTAGAGAGTTTACTGATTTTCTTTCAATTTTGTTTTTAAAAAAACACTTAACCTCAGTTGGGAAACCACAAGGTTAAAGTTTTTTTTCTTGTCTCACATCTCATTTGCAGGTTTCTCTTACATTTTTGTGCATTTGTTTTGATAAAATCTTAATATCTCATGATTATTTGCATGTTAATATTATTATTTTCTTGCTATCTTATATTCATCAGTCGTCATTTAAATCTCTATTTTTTATAAACAATATCTCTTTTATACTCTCTCTTTAATCAATATTTCTGCTAACATTTCTATGAATTTTTTAGCTTGTCTGCATATTGTGTATTGTTACTGGTGGATTGTTTACCTCAGCTAACCCTCAAACACGATCCTCACGACTCGTCCAAGAACTCTAATAAAACACATAACTACTGTCTTAGCCACTCCAATCCATCTTATAGAGCTACTTATCCAAATAGAGCTTCCCTTGCATCACACTCTTCCAATATTTGAGTCACACTCTTCCAAGATTTAAATCAAACTCTTTTACGCTCTCCCAACAATTTCATATGTAATCAAACGCTGCCCTCTAAGGTTGCTTTGAAATTTTATGTTGTTTAGTAGCATATCATCTCTATCCCACCTGCTCCATTTCATTGTTGAAGGGAAGACCTCCTAGCCTGCGTATCATTTGCCGTCAAAATTTAATGCCCTCTTGCTGCATGTAACATTTTTTGAGAGCTTAGTCTACTGCGTAGCTCTCTCAATTTCACAGCTTTCCCACAATCTTTGCCTCCCATTTAGAATTGTAGCTTGTGTGTGTGTGTGGGGGGGGGGGGGACATTCATCCTAGCTCAGCCTTTTCTTCCCTCCCCGTGCTTTACCTAAGTTTAGATTTAGTTGACCAATCATTTTTTTCGGTTTGAAATTTTTTATTACTTTGACTCCCTTTTAAACATTTTAAACAAAGTTGACTCCTTTTAATATTGATGAACTACAACTGATTATATGTTTGAAGTCATTTGTTGATATTCAAATGAGTTGCAGAAGTGATGATAAATATTATCGGTTAATGTATTTTCATTGATGTCAACTTATTTGAGTGTTATTATGGTGGAAAACATTTGTTATGTATTGAAGATCTGGAACAAACAATGTTTATGTGGTTGGTAAAAAGAAGAGTTCTGTATACATCGACAGATAGTGTTAACCGAGAAAGGGATTGCCACCATAACTATTGATTAAGAAATTAATTCTGATTGAGGCCGACTTGGATGCCGATCAGGCAATTGATAATTTTGAGGTAAAAGATAAAGTTTGTTATTTGATCAAACGATTATGAAAACTCAATGAAGATCATATGACAGAGATTGAAATGTGTTTTTTAACACAACTGCCAAGGAAGGATCAAGCGGGGAAATGAACGATGGAGATTAAGCGACAAGATCTGAAGGATGAAAATTAAATGATATATGATGTCTATATAAGAGACAAGAGATTTATTTCTGAATAGTGTAAGTGTTGACAGATGTTGAAGCATACATGCGAATTTGATGAATGACTGATCAAACTGGTTGAAAATAGAACCGAGCATTTCTGCAGACATAACCGAGAAAACAGAGGAAAGAGGATTATTGAGAATAACAAGTATGATATTGTAACATAAGAAATAGGGGTTGAATTGATTATGTTACTAAAATGTAAGATATGATTATGATAAGGTATAAAAATGATTGATTTGATTTATAGATTGATTGATTATCTTGAAATGTAAAGTGTTGAT
>MU228114.1:1075013-1089322 GCA_018584345.1 Thuja plicata
AAATGAATCAACTATTTGGAAGGGAGAATAACAAAGGAGATACCTTAAATTCTGTTAATTATATGCATAGAAATGATATATGATAGTAATTGAAGAAGTAGGATAAATGCACTAACCTTGAAATATTGTAGATCAAAGAATGCTATTTTCTGAGGTCTGTATTGAGTTTCTGGAAAAACTGACAGTTGATCCCGAACCAGAACGCAGAGACGAACAAAACCTAGAAATATTTTTCCATTCTGATGTCATCTTATGAAAAAGGTTGACCTTGACCCACAAATGTCAATCCTGACCCAATAATGTCAACCCTGACCTGCACAGATCTGAAAGTGACTCTGTTCATGGATCTCAGAAGTTTGCCGAAAAGGGTATCCAGATCTGGTCTCAAATCAACTATTCTGTACCTGTACCTGCAAGAAAAAGGAGATTGTTTGTTAGGGGGGGAGGGGTTTACCTTGGTCAAACCCCAATTTAGGAATTAACCTTGAAATCAATAAAGTACAGAATGCTAGCAAGTAGTAGAATTGAATTTAACAATGAAGCTATGACACTCAATAGATTATAATTGAAATTCAAATGTATGCAAGTATATAAGTATGAAAGAATGAACTCAATAGGAACCATAAACCTCCATGATTTTATGCTTGAAATCCACTTTGAAGAGATGATGAAAGAGTCTTGAAGATGCACAAAGGATCTTGAAGGAGAATCACACCACCATGATGGCTAGACCTAGGGTTTGAATGATGAATCTTGAATGTTTGCACCTAATCCCTTCAAAGGCTTGAAAGCTTGAATCCTTGATCTTCAATGGAGAACTTGAATGCTTGAGAAGAAGAATTGAACACCTTGAGAGCTTGGAAATGGATGCTTGAACCTTTTTTCTTCTTGACAAAATCTTGATTAGAGATTTTTGCACTTAGAAGACTTAGAGAAATGAGAGAAAAATGCTTCCTTTTATATGAAATTAGGGCACAATATTCTAAGGAGGCCTACATAGCATAATTAAATTCTAATTAGACCCACGCCCCTAGAAAGGACATATATTAAATATAATTTAGGAATCAACGCTTTCGAACCTGAAACAGCTGACCCAGAAGCGGGAAAACTAAATTTTTGATGACCCCCGACAGCCAACAAGTTTCCTAATTTGAAAGGGGGACCCAGGTCAGGGTTGAGGTCGACCCTGACCCAGGGGGTCAGAACCCCTGGAAAATATGCTAGGTGGGGTAGGAGGTGCCCAGAGAGGCCCGATCAGGGTCCTGAACCAGCACAGGAGCATGAGATGATGCAGAAACAGGATGATGATATGGTAGAGGTCAAAAATGTCCCCTAAGGAGGGCTAAACACTCTTAACATGGAAGTGCTTCCATTTTAAGATGATACAGATATGATCTGAAGTGAAAAAATTGATCAGAGGTGTTGTGTTCTTAGAATAGATCTGAATATCTACAAATCAGAGTTGTATTTGAATCAGATCATTACTATATAAGTTTAACCATTGTTATAGATAAATATATTAACCGAGTGGGATAGTGAATCCTTATTATAACATTCAAAGAATGTTGATTGTTTTCTTGTTGACCCCATAGTGAATGCCTAGTCAAGAGAGAATTGTTATTTTTAAATCATCTAAGAAGGTCGCATTTAAAAGTGTGCATTGTAACCTTTAACAAGGTTGGCTCCTCACCAAGCTCACTTCAGAAGAGTGAAAATATTTTGGTTTACTGGTCCCAGGTCATTTTTCCCTTAACAAGGTTTCCATGTTAAAAATCTATGTCAAAGTGTATGGATGTTGTGGATTTTTATTTTACTTTACACTTTATTTTATTGACCTAGATCAGTAATCATAGTATTAATTTACTGACAGTCGGTAAACACTATTGATGAACGTTTAAGTTTACAAAATACATTTTCACCGAGCTGAGTTTTATATTTGAAATTGTTTTGTTATACATCTGGAGGAATTTGGGACTGTAGGATAATTTTTTGAGGGCACCGAGTCTAACCGATTCACCCCCCTCTCAGTTATTCTAACAATTGGTATCAGAGCATATATTTCTTATCAGGGAGCAACAATGCTTAGAAGAAATTTTTAAAGGACTTGAACTAAAGATCACAAGATGTATAAGAGAGATGCACCTAAGATGAATAGGGAGAACTTCCAAACATGTAAAAGAAGAATGAGACTATACCTATCAAGAATTGAAAGCAACATTAAATATTTTCTGGACAATGAATTCATATTACCTACTGGGCCTTTGACACTGAATTAGTTGAAAGAAAAAAATGAACATAACCTTATCATGGTGGAGATTGCTTCTTCACTTACAGATTCAAAATTTGAAGACATTGAGAATTACACTACTGCCAAGAAGATGTGGGATCAACTTACACTAATTTATGGAGGAGATGTAAATGTACTAAGATCCAAAGCTGAAAGTCTTCGTGGAAAATTTGATGACTTGCGAAAGAAGGAAGGAGAAAATATCACACAATACAGTAACCGACCTAAAGAAGTTGTGAATGCTATTCTAGGATCTGGTGGAACCATTGATGAAGATACAATTGTGAGTAATATTCTTAGAACTCTATTGCCTATTTATTCTATAAGAGTCTCTGCAATTCATGAAATGAGAGAAGCACCTAGAAATAACATTACTGTTGATAGTCTTGTTGGAAGATTGATTTCTTTTGAGCTGAATAACTTTGACAATAGTATTTTACCACTAAAATATACGAGTAATTTTTTTAAAATTAACTAATATGATATGCGTCAACTCTAATACATAGATAATGGTGTAAGAGAATCTTGGGTCTTTGGCAATCCTGCTCAACCAAAAAGATGTTTGCTTTGTTATTTAGTTTGTTTAAAGACTGCTCAGGAAATACTCTGTTGCTTGGGTTCTGTTGCTCGGGCATGCTTGTCTCTGTCGCTCGGGTTCTGTTGCTCGGGCTTGCTTGTTTTTGTTGCTCAGGTCTGTCACTCGGGAAAGCTTGTTTATTTTTCCTATTGCTCAGGTTTCTCTTCTGATGCTTGGGTTCTATTTCCTATTTCTCGGGGTGTTCCTTGCCCGAGTCACTTTGTTGATCAGTTAAAATTTGCCTGAGATGTTTATTTTGGAGTTGGATCTAGTTACCGACTTCTTCAGTTAATTTTGATGGCTTAATTGATTTGGGATCTCTCATTGTGATCTGTGTGGACCTAAATATGGGTCTCACTTATGGATTTGAGCATCGACCTCTCTTGGTGGACTCTTGTATATATTTGTTTCTATGTTCTTATTTTAGGTAGTGCTTAGAGTGGCTAGAACATGATAGTTTGGTTAGAAGATTGAGATTTGAATTATCTATAAGCAGGTCTGTGACCTTGCATGTAGGAAGATCTTATTGTAATTCACTAAATGTATATGGCCAAAACTGGGAAGGCCTTATTTCCCAACATGTAATGATTTTTATAAATTAATGATAAAAGATTTTCGCTATTTCTTCTCTCACTGTGTTGTTTGACTTCCACATTAGTTTTGCAAGGTGGTTTGGTAGTTGGGAGAGCCTTTGGCCCCGTCTCCACTCCCTCCTTGCATCAGGTGGTATCAAAGCATTAGTGAGATCTAGTTCTTTCTTGTAAAACCTAACCCTAGTTGGTATTATTGTGGGGTAGAATATTGTGATCTGACCTACAATTGCAGAGGGATTCAAGATGGTTCGTAGGAGAGGAAATGTAGATCCAGGTCTAGCTGATATGCTTAGACAGATGGCTGCAAGATTGGAAGCTATTGAGACAACCCAACACATAGGAAGTCATCTTGAAGATGCTAGTGATGATGAAATTGAAGAGGTTCAAGGTGAAGCTGCACCTGCACCTGTGATGAATCAGGAAGAAGAGCGATTCCTGAGAGCTTTGACAAGTTTGAAGTCCACACCTCAGTTTAATCCTCCTGAGTATAGTGGAAAATTGGATTAAATGAATTGATTGACTGGATAACTGAGATGGAAAAATACTTTGAATATGAAAATGTAGCAGAGGATAAGAAGGTGAAGATTGCAAGCACAAAACTGAAAGGTCATGCATCCTTATGGTGGGAACATCTGAAATTGGATCAGAAGAAGAAAGGTAAAGACAAAATCAAGGTATGGGATAAGATGGTAAACAAATTGAAAGGAAAGTTTCTACCTTGTGAATATTAGATTAACCTAATCAGGTGAATGAAAAGTTTGAAGCAGAAAGACAAATTAGTGAAAGACTATACTCAAGAATTATATAGATTGGACATCAGATCTAGACACACTAAAGATATAATGGAAACAGTAACAAGACACCTGAATGGATTGAGAAGTTCCATACAAGATGAGATCAATTTGGTCAAGATGGAAAGTATTGAGGAGACATAAATTTTCCCTAAAAGCTAAGGAAAAATTGAATAGAAGATATGAACAAAGAAAAAGAGGTAGAGGAGGTAGATTCCCTAGAGGAAGAGGTAGATCTCATGGTGAAAATAGTAGATCTAAACCAGACAAGTCTATTTCAGACACATCTCAAGACAAAGGAAAGACTAAATAGAAAGGTGGAAGTTGATACTGAGGAAGAGGTAATTACTCCAGAGGTGGTTATAACAAAAAGGGATTCCAAGTAACTTGTTACAATTATGGTGAAGAAGGACAGAAATCCTTTGAATGTACACATGCAAGCAAAAAGGGCAGTAGTAGAAGAAATGCATTGGTGCAAGAGGAATCACCAAATGAAGCTAATAAGGAAAGGAATTTCATGATCCGAAGGATACTATGGAGTGAGAAGGATAAGAAAGATCATGTCATGAAAAGTTTGTTCAAAACCAAATGTAGAGTTGCAGAGAAAGTTGGGAAGGTGATTGTTGATAGTGGAAGCTCAAAGAATTTGGAATCTAAGGAAATAGTTGCAAAGTTGCAGTTGGAGAGGATGAAACATTCGAAGCCCTATCAAATCTCATGGATCAAGGATGATCATACATTAATGGCGAGTGAACAATTTTTTGTGAATCTGAAAATTGGAAGTATTATGATAAGGTGTTGTATCATATTATGCCTATGGATTGTTGTCATATTTTTTTGGGTAGACCTTGGTAATATGATAGACATGCTATACATGATGGAAGATTGAATATATATTCTATTTAGGTTGAGGTAAGAAGCAAGTTTTGTTACCTTTGGTTGAAGAATTTGTTGGTGAGATATGTACATTTGTGAAATTTTTTTTGATGGAAGGTAGACAGTTTGTTAAGGATTTGAAAAGAAATGATATCTGTTATGCTTTGATTCCTAACAAACCAAGTAAGAATACAAAAGATGACATTCCTGCAGAAGTTGAAAAGTTACTCACCGAGTACAAGGAGATAATTTCAGACAATGTATCTAATGGTTTTCAACCAATGAGAGATATCATTCACTGTATGAATATGATTCATGGAGATATTTTACCAAACAAAGTGCCACATAGGTTAACACCGACCGAGAATGAAGAGCTTAACCGACATGTTCATGAATTGATGAATAAAGGTTTGATCTGAGAAATTTTGAGTCCATGTGTAGTACCAGCTGTATTGGCACCTAAGAGGAATGGAGAATGGAGAATGTGCACTGATTTCAGAGAAATTAATAAGATCATAGTAAAGTATAGGTTTCCTATACCGAGAATGGATGACATAATGGATTATTTGAGCGGAGCAAGATATTTTACCAAAATTGATTTGAAAAGTGGATATCATCAGATCATAATCAGAGAAGGTGATGAATGGAAGACTGATTTCAAGACAAAGGAAGGTTTGTATGAGTGGTTGGTTATGCCCTTTGGTTTAACTAATGCACCAAGTACTTTTATGAGATTAATGAATTAAGTTCTAAAGAAATTCTTGAATAAGTGTTTGATTGTATACTTGGATGATATTTTGATATTCAGTAAGACTAGAGAAGAGAATTTGAGTCATATAAGGCAAGTGTTGCAGAGATTGAAAGAGGAAAAGTTGCTGATACATCTGAAGAAGTGTTCCTTCATGAAATAAGAGCTTGTGTATTTGGGATTTGTAATTTCAGCTGATGGTTTGAAGATGGATCCAGAGAAGGTTGAAGCTATACTTAGTTGGCCTACACCTGGAAATGTCACTGAGGTAAGATCTTTTAATGGATTGACAAGTTTTTACAGGAAGTTTATCAGAAATTTTCAGTTCTATTTGTAATGCTATGACTGAAACAATGAGAGGAGACAAAAGAAAATTTAAGTGGACACATGGAGCTGATAAGAGTTTTGAGGCTTTGAAGCTGAAGGTTGCTGAGTTACCCATGTTAGGATTACCTGATTTCAATATGGTATTTCAAGTTTAATGTGATGCAAGTGGAAGTGCAATTGGAGCTGTGTTGACTCAACAAGGTAAACATGTTGCTTTCTTTAGTGAGAAGTTGAATGATGCAAAGAGGAAATATTATGTCTATGATCAAGAGCTCTATGCTATTGTGAAAGCTATGAAGAATTGGAGACATTATTTGATGCCAAATGAGTTTGTGTTGTATGCTGATCATTAGGCTTTACAGTATTTGGGTAGTTAGAATAAGTTGAATTAGAGACATATGAAATGGGTAGAGTATTTGCAGAGTTTCATATTGTGATTAAACATAAGAGTGGAGTTTCTAACCAAGTTGTTGATGCATCGAGTAGAAGGTGATCTTTATTGACAGAAATGAGAATTGAGGTTCTTGGATTTGATGACATGAAGAATTTGTATGAAAGTGATCCTGATTTTTCAAAGTAGTGGAGAGTGTGCAGAGCACCAATTTCAAATCAATCAAGTTAGTATGAATACTATTTCATTCAGGAAGATATGTTATTCAAATGCATTCAGTTATGTATACCGAGGGGTTCAATGAGAACTAATTTAATTAAGGAGAAACATAGTAGTGGACTGGCTGGACATTTTGGTATTGATAAAACATTGAGTTTGCTTAAAGAAAGGTACTTTTGGCCTCAGTTGTATAAGGATATTCAAAAATTTGTGAAAAGTTGTGGAGTTTGTCAAGTTGTAAAAGGAGTAAGTCAGAATACTGGTTTGTATACACCAATTATTGTTCCTAAGAAACCTTGGAGTGATATCAACATGGATTTTGTTCTTGGCTTACCTAGGAAAGCAAGAGCTGGCTACTCCTTAGAGGGAGTAGTGGCTAGTAGTTATGAGGTATGTTGTTTAGTTTTTGAGAGAGATGTTTGTTCATATTTTTGGCTTCTATGACTTAGTGCATACATGTGCCTTTTTCATTGATGTCAAATGGGGAGAGAATCATGTGAAAAAAAGTATGTTGGGGAGAGATAGTCATATGGATGAGATTTTTTTCTGATTGAGAAGGTTTATTAGAGAGACTTTGCAAGATATTGTGGATATTGTTGGTAGTACTGTTGATATGGTTTCTTCATGCGTTGGTTTGATTTTTCACATCATATGTTTCCATTAGTACTAAAGGGGGATATTATTGAGAGATTGTTGAGTATTGTGCATATATGTGCTGACATTAATGTTTTTTCATTGATGTCAACATATTCCTACTATTGATGACAATGTTCTTGTGTGTTCTTGAGATGTTTAGCGAGAATATTACTTTGGTACAACTACTATATTGAATATCAAATGATGAGAAGGTACATATGGATTCTTTGATGTCTTTAGTTGATCTATATAAACTTAAAGAGGTTTGTATAAATATTTGAGTTAGTTGTGAAGGAATTATCAGAGACTGGTATTTTGGTTATTCAGGAAGTGACAATGTTTCAGTTATTGGATCAATGTGGATCGATTATGCAACATTATTGGTCGCTAACCTAGTGGTGAGTTCAAGACATGGTTGTGTGTCCTCATCTTGAGTGGTTTGTGATTTGGATACTGAAAAGCTATTTTTCTTTTATGATAGTGGTTCTTGTTTAGTGTTTCTAATGAAAAGTGTAGAGAAGAGTATGAATTTTGAAGACATAGTTGATCCTATTGATGTCATGGTATTTCATGTTTCTTGCTAATATTTCTTGATCATGTTCTATTTGTGTTGCTAGATCGCGTTGGATAATGTGATCAAAATTGATGATTTTCATTTGGCGTGTTGACGCTCTTAATTGTTCTTGGCCGACATGGTGATGTAGTGTGTTGCGAAGGATGATGACGTGATTTATAGATCTTGAGCATGTTTGAGGATTTTTCTATGGATCATTGCTATGTCTTAGCCAATATTCAATGAATCACATTGTGTATTGGGTTGTATTGAATTAATATTTTGTAATTAGGTCCTTGGCCGACCTAGTTGAGATAAATTGATGTAATGTATATAAAGATTTAATCGTTTGTGATTGCGAAGGTGTTTGTGGTGTTTGAAGAGGGAAGAGAAGAGGCATGAGTGGAATATGCAATTGAGGCAGAGATTTGATGTACTTCATTGGAATTGCTTTGGCATATTAGAGATGTTGTTTGTTAGTTCATAAGTTATGGACTTTTGTCCATTGTTAATTGTTATAAGATATTGTTGTAAGGTAGTGAGGCTTCCTTTGGGTTGAAGCCCTTGTTTTATTTGAGGAGTGAGCTCTAGACAGTGTGCCTGAATGCATGTGCATTCTCCTTTGTAATACTCCTAACAGGGTATAGTGCTTTTCACAGTGTACATTCATCTTGTGGGTTTGATTTCCTCCGTGGTTTTTCCCCTAACCGAGTTTCCACATCAAAAATCTTGGTGTTATGTGGTGTTTACTGTGTTATGTTCCTGTAGTCATGTTTATCATTTAGGTTAGAGATTAAGTTTATGTTTTGGATAAAGGTTTGGAGTTTTGTGACACAAATGATTCAACCCCCCTTTCAGTTGTGTGTGCTACCTTAATTATAACAATAATATGGTGGTGACTACATATGAATCCAATCAGATCTAAGATAGTCAAAATCATAAAAATCACAAGAATGCATCCTCACAAGAGCTAATAATAACTTAAGGATCCATAATGCCAAGAAATCCAAGAACATAAACCATTCACCATTTGAATCCCAGACACAATGTTAACAAAAACTAAATATAAACATCATTCAAGAACAAGAAGCATAACATTTTTATCCCTCGCCTCTGGTAGGGTAAATGAATCCTCAAACACCCCCAATTTTAGAACTTCAAAATACATTAGACAATATACTTGCATCAAAAGAAAAATCATTAAATCAAGAACTTAGAGTAAAAATAAAATACATAACTTCAAATAGTACAAAGATGAATTGAATAGAGTTAAAAAAATTCTTAACGAGAAGAACCACATAAATACTTAGGACCTAGCTCAGTGACATAAAATTTCTACTTTAACGAAGTGCAATTCTTGCTAAATACATAAATCATATATCCTAACATACTAAAAGGAATAGATTCCTAACAAAAAACATATATAATATTCAACCATTAAAATTTAGTTTCTAAATTGCTAAGAACAACCATTAAGAAACACTCTTCTTAAGAAAATTTAAATCTATTTACCAATTTTAAAGTGATACAAATGATAATTAATACTAACAATCTTACATAAACAATGAATAATAATCTATAGTATCTATTGAAATTATTCAAAATACAAATAACATAAAATAGTTATTTAATGGGTATTCCTAAATATTATTTTGTAAAATCAAACCTTAACTATATTTAACAACATTAAGTAGATTAGAATGAATTAGAATTATAACAAATTAAAGATTACTAAAATAAAATTATTTAGGGACAATATTACATAAGTAATGATAACTAATAAGCTACAAATAGATACTTTAAAATATAATTTTCCAAATTACTAATTAATATTATTTTCAAACAAATATATACAACATTACCATAAACAACATAATTATATTAAAATAGCTTTTACTTAAGAAAGTGACCAAACTTGACAATATAAAATTTGAACATCTAAATTTAACAGCTCGTTCCCCATATAATTCATCCAAAAACTAACAAAAAGGACTTACGAATAAGCTTAATCCACAAACCACTGATTAAAAATGATTAAAAATGATGGATAGTATATGCAATGAACTAAGGAAGAACCATTAAAATCTGGTAAAACAGTAAGCTAACATGCAAAACGCTGTAGGAAAGAGTGACGTCAACCAATTAGCAGCTCCTAAATGCCAAACTAGATGAAGAAAATAGCAAATATAAAGAAAAGATATACAACAAAAGAGGAGAAGAAACATCGAACAAATGAGGGAAAACACATCCCATAAAGAAAGACCAAAACATTCATACAACTCAATAACCAATTGAAGAAAATGAAATACATAGGTTTATACAAGGACCGAGTTAAAATAGACTATAGAAATAGAGATCACACCCATGATTCAGAAACAAGATAAGGGGTTAAAAGAAAATATGGACATCGACTATACAAGACTAATGGATATTTTTCTTTTCATCCAAAACAAAGAAAGGAACCAAGAAGACACCTAGATACAAACAACGACTACAATAATATTAATGCTCAAGCATGTAAAGGGATAAGACATCAAAAAACTTTCCATTATAGAAAGAGAAGCAAAACACCAATATAAGAGGTTGATACACTGAGAACAAAGGTGAAAAAAATACAGAGTTGGAGGTGGAAACACCAATCTGAAGAAGGAAAATATGTAGATCAAGTAATTGTAGGAGTAATCAACATTAAATGATAATCTATAAGGACAGATTAGGGGAAAACAATAGGTTCGTATCCACAAGATAACAATGCTTATAAGGCTTGAAACTTCTAAAGCTTCAGTGTAAAGAAATTACAAGGAACACACAAAGGTGGTCTACACAATATCATACTAGTCCAACCTCAAGCCTTGACAAACTTTATAAACATAAAACGCTTTGAAAAGATAGATATAAACGAAAGAGAAAAGGAATAATGCAAGGAATCGATCTCACTATGGTGCCCTGAGCTCAATATGATAGGAACTCAATACTAATCATATGACAATCAACACCAAGAAAACACATAACCTCAATGTATAACCATTACACATAACATCATATCAATGAAGGAAACTAACATATTTAATCATACATTGATTGAAATCTCTTAGTTGAAAATACACGATGTAGAAGGAATATGAAAGTCTAATTCCCCAGTTAAGCGACAAATCTCTGCCTCAGCTAAAATCCACTCACAACATGGGATTACCCCAAAATGAAATCCCCACACATGCACTAACAAAAACCACCAATACAATTTTCCAAAAACCCAAATGCACTCCCTGAAAAACTTGAATAATTTCTCCTTAAAATTTTTTTTTTCAAAACCTCCACAGATCGAAACCCTGCACGAGAAGTAATTCCCAAGAATCAAGAATCCCATTAATTTCATTCCACTAACAATTAATTCTTCTAGCTCATCAATAACCGTTATCTAATTAATAAAATTATTCATTTAATTTTATAAATAGATTTTTGTGCCACATTTTTTTTATATTTTACTTTATTTTAAACTAAAATATACAATAGTTATTTATACGAATTTAACCTTGATAAAAAAAAAAAAAATTTTAATGGTTTCTATAAATATATTTTGATCATCATTAAAATAAGGATATTAATAATAATACTTTATAATACCGACATTAGTAATAATAAATAAAAATAATAATAATACTAAATTCATTATTAATTCAATTAAAGTTTATTATGAAGCACTTTACCCCAAGCATAAGAAGCCATAAAGATTACATTCACATAGAAGCAACACAAAAGTAATGATAAAAAAATGACATAACGAAGTACAAACTCAACCTAATCATGCAAACAAGATCATGAGGAGATTCAAGATCGTCTACCTAACAACCTAGATGGGCAACTCAAGTCATGATCATCCTTACATAGAATGATGACTACGGCTAGGTAAAAGTATTGGGCCTTAATGTCATCTCCCTTTTTATCTCCATCGAGGATGCGAGGGCACACTCAAACCTATTAATTCAGGTGAAGTTGATGCCTGGTACCTACAAACCTACATCACAAGGACAAGCATGTGCATATACATATAGAACATGTCAAATAGTAATCACACAATGAAGGGGAATGTAACATCATCTAGACCTAAGAGGTGAGTAACTACGACTTCGTTCCACATCATACATATGTAGGATTTGAGAGATACAAATCTACAGAACGCCAAGAATATCTGCATGCAAATAACCTGTTATAGGAGAGAAGCAGAAAGAGGAAAAAGAAGAACTCAAAAGTTACTCAAAATGTGAGAGCAAAAATGTATTCTGAATTATTGAAAAAAGAATTACAAGATTCACCCTATAAAGGTGAACAAAACCCTAAAGCCTAAAAAAGCTAGGTTGCACATTAATAATTAATTATTAATGCACCTAATAGAAAGCTTAAGCACTAAAGAGTAATAACTTAACTAATTAAATCAACATGATTTAATTAATAAGCAAACTAAAGAATACTCTAACACCCCCTTAAGCTAAGCGCAGGGGGTGAGCTAACCTAACACAGTTATGAAAGCAGGAAAGGGTCTTGACAACAAGGCCTGATCAGGTACCCAATAAAAGGAAATCCTTGTAAACGGGAGACAAAGGAGAAAACCCAGTGGAAAAAACCCCTCTCCAAAAAGAGATAGAAAGTTGCAGAAAATAAATGGCTCAAGAGACTCTCTCCACACCATAACAACCAACCCCCCATGAGAGAGGGATGAGACACCAAAGCCCCCCGAGAATGATGGAACCCCTGTGGGAATGATCAAACCAATGGAACTCCAATGCGGAAGAAACAAAGGGACAAAATAACAAGGAAACCCTAGAATGAGAGGTGAAACTGGAAGGCCTAACTGATGCTCAAAGGAGAATGCATGAGACTCCTATAATGGAATCTCCATTAAAGGTGGGCCAATAGATGGGATGAATCTGACATTTGGGAGGAGATGAATGTCCTTAGATATTCCCTCAACAACTGGAATAGGTGGCTCGATGCATCGAGTAACCATAACAGGTACTGTTGAAGAGGAATCATGCTGAACATATACAAACTCAACATGAGGAGGAGGTGTAGAATACATGAAACTGATCTCAGGAACAACACATAAGTTCAAGTGACCCGAATTCTCCTCAATATCCAATCGTGAAGTAGGAGAGATATTCTCTGACAATGGAGATGGTGGACCAAAATGAGAGAAGGAGTACAAGAGGGTAGCATGATTAACCGTCCCTGTGGCAACAATAGCACCTGTTGCACTATCTCTAATGTGCACTAAATCTAGAGTGAACTCAACTGTCTTCCCTGTCCCACTGTGAGTCATCTGATAAATGGAGAGAATGTTAGAGGACAAGGATGAAACACATAGTACATCATGGAATTTACCATCATCGATGTCAATAGAATCCTTCCCAAAGACAATCATAACAATGTTATTCCCCATTAGAATGTATGGGGTAGGTGAGGCTTCAAAAGATGAGAATGAGCCCCGAGAAGATGCCATATGGTGTGAAGCACCTGAATCCAATAGCCATCTAGAAGAGGGAGCAATAGCAGATGCACATAATTCATGACCTTTTCCGTTGTCTGAATCATCTGCCTAAGAAGATGATGAAGAAGACCAGTGAGAAGAGGAAGAAGGAATGTCAATCTTGCTCTTGTGAAGAAGAGCTGTCAAATCAGAAATCTGTTGGGCATATCCATCTACCTTCTTTTGAAAGCACTGAAACTCATCATTATTGGGCTTATTACAATAAGCACACTTAGGTTTTTCGGTCTTCAATTTCCCCTTATGTGGAGGAGGTGGGCCAAAGGAATGCTGAGAAGGAGAATCCTTCCAAAACTCTATGGTTGGTGATACCTGTTTCTGCTCCAGTTTTCGTGAGGATGGATGAGAAACCAAAGCATGGCTCATAGAGCTAGAAGTATCATTCAACTGTTGAATCTTTGACTGCTCTCGAGTCAACCAATCACAAAAGGCCACAAAGGAAGGCATAATGTGCCTGCTGTTCCTTTTTCTTGCTGTCATAAAAATACTCCTCAAAAGGTTCACTCTATTTATCCCTGACACTAATCAAGCATAGAATAGGACAAAAGTAACAAGGTCTTGAGACCTCCTTCACTTTGAGCTCCAAAAACTCGGGCGGGATTACCCTTGAAAACTTAGAATAACGAAATCACTCAATTATTGTAGTTTGTTAATGGTGGAATTACAGGGAATGATCACTGTAACTTTTACTAAAACAGACCAAACTGAAAATAAAGATTGACTTTTAATGGTGATAGTCACTTAATTGAACAAAAATAGACCAGTGCTC
>MU228114.1:1098822-1109840 GCA_018584345.1 Thuja plicata
ACAGGGAATGATCACTGTAACTTTTACTAAAACAGACCAAACTGAAAATAAAGATTGACTTTTAATGGTGATAGTCACTTAATTGAACAAAAATAGACCAGTGCTCAATCTAAGGGCATGGAGTCATCTGTGAATAATTTTAACCAACATGATTGAAAACTAAACTTAAGGCAATTACAGGATCTGACACAAAAATAGATATACCTTATATATCTACCTCACTACATTTAACCAAACTAATCGATCAGATTCATTTGCTACCCTGAACTTTGTTGAAATATATCTAAAGTATATTCTCTCCTTGAAAGAACCCTAGAAGTATTTCATATATCTGCCTTACAGATATAAATTGAAAATGCTCCTTGAACATTCAATTTAAACAAAATTCAAAATGCTAAAATAAAGACAGAAAATCCACTAAATGCTTCAGAAACTGTGAACTGGATTTCATTCAGAAGTCATCATCAATTACTACATTCAACAGAGATTTCTCCAGAAAAGACCAGATATATTGCAATTGACTTAGTATTATTTTTGGACAGAAAAATGACCATCCTTGTACCAGTAGTCTTGGAATCCTTTTATAACACAAGGATGCAATAAGCTACCAACATACTGGGAAGGATTACCAATGCAGTGCTAACACAACAACTTTGCAACTGAACATAGGTGGCAGCTAATTTACTAGGTTTATCTTCTGTGGATTAACCATATTTATCCTTCATGCTTTGCCTCCCAGCTGTTCACCTTTTTGACAGTGGACCAATTAAAATGCAACAGCTTCCACCCACCTAGTATCCGTGGCAATTCTGGTCTCAGTTACGAATTTTACCATGTCTCTTATATGTTTTGCACCATTTTGTGCTCTGTTTTCTGTTTCATGCAAGTAAAGCTTTAGCTGGAGCAAGGCAATTTGAACAGGAGACCCTTAAATTATACATCGTCAGTACTAAAAATAGCCAAGACTCTGCATTTTATTCATTTTTGGAAAGACCCTTGTGAGTGAGCCACGCACTCCTGCTATTCACTTGGTCGCATACTCGCCATCCTTTTATGCTCTGCTTTTCATCTTCTACGAGTGAGCGATGACCAAATCTTTAGCTTCATTTCATGTCTGTCGCCCACTCGCAAGCTTTTATGCTTTGGCTCTTGGGTTCATGCGAGTGAGCGATGCTTTCTTTTTTTAACCTGTCGCACGCTCGCGAGCTAACATCTCATTTCATCTGAATCTGGATGACTGAGCGACAATGCATCTTTTCTTTCAATTATTTCATCATCGCACACTCGCGAGTTGTTTAAACTGCACTTTTTGATTTTGAGCGACTGAGCAACAATGATTTCTTTACTGCATACTCTAACTCATCGCATACTCGCACCACTTAACATTCTAACTTGCACCTTATGAGCGAGTGCGCGATAGTAGCTGTTCTTTGGCTCGTCGCCTACTCGCGAACTTGAAAATTTCATTTCATACCTGACTGCGAGTGCGCGACTACATACTTTCTTTCTTTAGTCGCTCACTCGCGAGCTCTTTTCATGTCACTTCTGTTGATCGGTGACTGAGCGATGCTTTTCTCCTTTGACTCGTCGCCTACTCGCAAGCTGGATTTTCTTTCACCTTCATTGATCGGCGAGTGCGCGACTATCTCTTTTCTTTCCTTGTCGCACCCTCGCGAGCTCTGTTCCTTCCATATTTTTTGATCAGCGACTGAGCGATGCTTTTCATTTTTTGACTCGTCGCACACCCGTGTTGCAAAACACAACTGGGTTAAAACATAAGTGAGTGGGTGACCTATGGGACAGGACCTCATCGTGCGCTTGCGGAGTATGAAACAGACAGAATAACCTTAGAGCGACTGCGCGACAGACATATTTCAACTCATCGCCGACTCGCAACTCTATAAATTAACCTTTTTTAGACATCATGACTGCGCGATATGCATCTTAAAACATCTCATCGCCCACTCGCTATCCTTTTAAAACTAGTCATGAACAGATCGCAACTGCGCGATTTAGGATTTTAAAAACATAGACATCGCTCACTCGCACACAAATGATGACTTGACATGAGCTCATTGTGATTGTGCGATTCTCCTTTATAGACAGCTCATTGCACACTCGCGCAACTTGAAAACATTAACATTTGACCAACGCGACAGAGCGAGTGAGCTAAAATAAGACTTAAAAATGATTTTTGACTTCTTTTTGGCGGTAAAGCATAAGATTTGAAAATAGGAAAGCCTGGGAAAAAAAAAGACCAAGAAATTCAAATTTTTCCAACACAGTGCTAATAGTGCCTAGGGCCCAAAGCATTCATAGTGGAATAGAAAGTGGAGGAGAAGATCTGGAACTGTTCGTGAAACTTTGAGAGTATTAGGAAGATACACTCATTATCTGATTTGGTCTTCCCACATCCCTGTAAAAGTGAACATAGACAATTGAACTTCATCAAGAAGTCCTCAATGGTGGAAAAACTATCAGGAGACAATGATGTCAACTCTGCATCAAGCTATAGTGCCCATAACTCATTCATTATGCCAAACAAATTTGCAAACTTTCCCCAGATGGCTCGAGGAGTGTGCAAATTTTCCAAATGAAACAGGAGACTGTCAAAGATATTCAGTGCAATTAAGCCCATGGCTTCATCCATTTTGATCCTATGATGAAGAATCTCAAAAGGAAACTGAAATTTTTTTGGTTCTCATCCAGATAGGACCATAAGCCCCGTAACATGATTAATCTAGTCATGTGTGCTTTCTAGGTATGGTAGTTATGCGACATCAGCCAGTCAACTGAAGGGTCTGACATTGAGAGAAAGAAGATGAAAGTAGAAGGGTCTTTCTGAAGTAAATTGTAGAAAGTAAAATGCACCCCGACAATGTATAATACTATCCCCCACACACCAAAGAAATAACTTTAGAAAGTACAAAATGCAAGAAGAAAACCTTGACGCCAGATGCAATGAGAGAGGAAACTGAAGCCTCTACTTCGATGCCAAAACCAGGAACTTAGATGCCTGAATTTGCAAACGAAACCAACATGATGGTCTCTGGCATGGAAAGAGATTTCTGATGGTATCTCATTTTCCAAAAATGATACCGTATGCATAAGTTACGGCCAAAAAACCAACAACACCTCAAAAAAATAAGCTCTCTGGTAAAAAAGTCCTGGGAAAAAAATTGACGTTCAAATGACCGTCACAAGTCCAATTGGAAAAAATTGACAGCCGTATGCATGTCACCAGCCTGTCTCACCGAAAAAAAATTCGGTGGCCAGAAAATTTGAAAAATGGTTGGAAAAATTGGGGACCCCCAGAAAATGCTGATGTCACTAGTCGGTAAGTGACATTAGCAGTGGTCACGCTATTTGGCGGCGCTCCTGCGGTGGGTTGGCACTGCGGCCAGCGGAGGTGGCTCTCCGGTGGTGAAGTGGAGGCAACCGAGTGGCGCGTCAGCTGTGGCAGCTCTTGAGCTAGGCGCGGGTGGCGTGTTGGCTGTCTGCAAGCAGCGCGGTGGCGATGGGTTCTACTTGCACCAAAAAACACTTTAAAACTTGTTTTTTTTTTAAATTTTAAATTTTTTTTTCTTGAAAAGCGTGTCATATGGCCTGAGATAGAGAGAAATTTTTTCTTAGAGGCCACTGCGGTAAAAAAATGGTGGAATTTATATGAAAAAGTAATCTCCCAAGCCTTCTGAGCACGATGGTGAGGTCCATTTTTTCTCAAAGTGCTCCAGAAAAATGTGCTTCTTTCGGATTGAAGAGAAAACCCCAAAAAAGCTGTGGTTTTCACCCTTGAATCATTGCTTCAAAAACACCAGACCAGACAACAGCAGGGCGGCTCTGATACCATGTAGGATTTGAGAGATACAAATCTATAGAACGCCAAGAATACCTGCATGCAAATAACCTATTATCGGAGAGAAGCAAAAAGTAGAAAAAATAGAACTCAAAAGTTACTCAAAATGTGAGAGCAAAAATGTATTCTGAATTACTGAAAAAAGAATTACAAGATTCAACCTATAAAGGTTAACAAAACCCTAAAGCCTAAAAAAATCTAGGTTGCACATTAATAATTAATAAAATAATTAATTATTAATGCACCTAAGAGAAAGGTTAAGCACTAAAGAGTGATAACTTAACTAATTAAATCAACATGATTTAATTAATAAGCAAACTAAAGATTACTCTAACAACATACACATCAAAAAATAATAATCACCAAGCAGTAACATAACCATACTAACATGGGTTAGTGCATTAGTAAACCATAAAAATATAAATAACTATCATCATATATTATAATGAAACTTGTTTATTGATCCATCACCAAAATTTGTCCATCACATCATGTAACATCAATGTCGTCATATATAGTTTGAAACATAACCTCATGAGAAAACTATAACTAAGATGCCACAAGTAACTACACACACACAAATAAGTCCAACCAAGGCCTTGAATATTAAATTGAAATAATATCACATGGAAGGGTAATAAATCACCCCCTAGAACTAGACTTAATTGTGGAAGCCTACAAATAAATCTGGGTACAACTCTCATCCTAACTGCATCCTCCCATGTGGTTGAAGAATCATCATTAGGGTCCCATTGGACCCTTACTAGGTTGATGAATCAACCCCTGAGGGTCATTCCTCACTATTGTAGAATGCACACATGCTCCAAAGACAATTGACCATCCTCTACCTGTAATGCATTCCAATCCTGTATGTGGGTCACATCAGGAATATACAACCTAAGATTTGAAATATGAAAGACATGATAAATGCAAGATAGGTTGCGCAATAAGGCAAGGTGATAGACAACCAATCCTATTCTCTCAAGAATCTCAAAAGGACCCAGAAAATAAGGTACGAACTTAGAACCCTTTCCATAGTGGATTATATCTTTCAAGGATACACTTTTAGAAATACTCTATCACTACAGAGAGCTGTTGAACCACCCTATGAGTATCAACATATTTCTTCTGATGATCCTTCTCTACCACCAAGTAATCTCAAATAGGCTCCACCTATTGCTCCATGTCTTTAAGAATCTCTGGAACCAAAAGAACATGATCCTCCAATTGATCTTAGATCAAAGGAGTGCAACAAGGATGGCCATATAATGCTTAGAAAGGAGACATCCTTATCGAACTGTGATAGCCATTGTTGTAGGAAAGCTCTACCAGGTACAAATAATCCTCCCATGATGATTTTTGGTCCATAATGTACATTCAAAACATATCTTCTAGAACCTAATTGACCCTCCTTTTCTCACTGTCAGTCTTAGGGTGATACAATAAACTGAATTTCAATTATGTTCCCAAGGCATGCTAAAGTGAAGTTCATAAAGACAATGTGAACACTGAATCCCTATCAGAAATGTTCCTTTATGGAATGATGTTTTGTCTCAAAATATCCTCCATGAATAGAGCTATTGTAGCCACTGTGTAGGATGATCAGATAGGTGAAAAGTGTTCCACATTGGTCAACTTGTCAATGGTGACCATAATGGAATCATGTCTCTATTGGTTGTATTCCTGGTTTTGGCTAGTTTCCCTAAATTTTGATTTCATGTTTAAAGAAGAAGTCTCTCAGTTCTTATATCTTTTCCCTTTCAAAGTTTTCAGGTTTTAAGGTCTGAATCTATGAGAATGTGCAAAAACCTTGAAACCCTAGGTCTTGTTTGGTGTTCCGAATTGAAAAGAAACCCTAACATGTTTTTTGCTTATGTTTTGCTATTACATTTTGTTTCACTTAAGTCATGTGTTACATTATGATCGCCTAGTCGCATAACTTGAATGGCATATTTCCTTTTTCTTCCAGACTTGGCGATTAGCTTGTGTCATGTAGTCTCATTCAAAATTAGAATATTCCTTTGAAATTTCTAGACTTCACGATTTAGTTTGTATTGCGTAGTTGCGAGATCAATAAACAGGTCAGCAGTATATGAAGGGACCCACATATAGGTCGTGATGTCGCAGGAAATTATCAGTAGCTAAGGGTTTTTCACAAGACATCACAATCTCTTTATGTTGCATAATCGCTAGATGGGTCTTAGGTTAAGTAAGCTGTGCAAAGCTTTAGTCACATGGTCTCTAGAAAGGATGCCAGTAAAGTGAAAGTTGCTGAGACTTTGCGACTAACCATATGCAGTTTGAGGTAAAAGCACAGTCGGGTTGTCGCCAGATTCAGGAGATGACTCAGCTTTCCATTATGCGATGTAGAAATAAATGATCAATGAGACGTGTCAGAAGGTAAGTGAATTTCAAAGACTTATCACATGGTTTCCAAAAGGTAAGAATTTATTCAGCGACTACGAGACTAAATTAAGGGCTTTTGTTTGTCGCAGTCTTTGAAGATTTTAAGGGTATAATGGATTACTTGGTGATTTGGCGGGAGCCGTTAGATGAAGTGACTAAAAAATCCTATGGTGGTCGTAAAGTTTGAGAATAAGAGAGTCCAAAAGAAAAATTACTCACGACTTAGAGCTAATGGTATGTCACGAAGTCATAAGATAAAGTAAAGGGCATAGTACCTGTCGCGGTGTCTCAAAAGGTTTTGACACTTAACATTTGTATTTTGTGATCGAGCGAGTAAGGGTAGTTGTGGGGTCTTGCAAAAGAAATAAAACATTTAGCAACTAGGAGACAACCATGAAAGCTAAAAGTGATGGTTAGTCACATAGTCTCCAAAAAGGATGTGAGTTAGTGCTAACCATTGGTGACTTTGATTTCTTCATTGTCGCGTGATCGCTAGATGATAAACTTTGGTTAAAAAAGGTAAGGAAAGTTGTATAGTCATTGTGTCTCTAGAAAAATTATGGGTTAAGGACTAGGGTCAGTGACAGATAAATTGTATGTAGTCGCATGGTCGCCTGATACCAAATATGAAGAAAAGGCGGCATCATCTGATGTGACAATGTGAGTCACTCATCGACCGATGACATGCTTAGATTTTGATTACTATGAAAAAAGGGGTAGCTGAGATGTAGGACAGTGAGCCAATCACAAGAAAACATGTCATCTCATTTGAATTCTGTAAGGTTTTTTCAAGGATTCAGTTTTATGAATTTGATTTCCTGTCACGCTCATGGAACGACGGCTAGGTTTTCAATCAATTTCACAGTATGTTGAATTAAAGACATAATTGATTTTTTCCAAATTATGAGCCATGTACTTCAAATGGTTACTATAAGGGGCTGATTGTGTATTTATTTTCATTCATCCTGCTTTCAGAATTTCAAAATGAGAAGGGATAAGTATTCTGAAAGAGAGAAAAATTAGAGATTTGAAGGGTTTTTTGTTGCCTAAAGCTCATTATTTTCTGAGAATTGTGCACAGAGGTGTAAGTGAATCTCAGAGATAGATTTGTTTCAGTATTGGTAAAGAAGAGGAGAGTCAAGCATGGTAAACATGAGTAGAGCGGTCAGTGTAGCTTCGACCAGTGGTGGAAGTGAAAAGGTAGAAGAGGAGGCAAAGGGAAAACCAAATTATTCTGACGAATTCCTCAGATTGCTTCCTAGTTCAACTCAGAGCAAAAGAGAAAATGCCAATGTGATCATAGATAATTATCGTGATATAAAAGATACTGACACTCTAGGAACAACAGGTTTTTCACTTTTTACTTACTTCTACAAGAATTCTGATAAAGCTATTCCAGTGTCAAACCCTTGGACTTGTGATTTAGCTAGATTAATTGTTCCTGATGTCTACATAGATGTAGACTTGTTCCTAGATCTTGCAAGACATTATGATGTTTTGTCCAAAATAATTAAAAGGAATGATGGCACTGCCCTGCTGATCCTTAACATAAATTCATTCATGCAAGATTTTGGTATATATAGCACTATGTCTACCAGAATTGACATGACAAAGTAGGAACAAAGATATAATTTAAAGCTTGGTATTGCTAGAGGACAGTTGCAAAAACATATGATGAAGGAGGTGAGAAATTATTTAGATCCTATGTCTGGGACAAGCCCATATTACTATAAGGATTTACACTTCTACATTAAGTATATCGCCTATGCCCTATGTAGAGTGCTAGGGATAGATGGGGAAGTAGAGAAGATCAATGCTGGCATTTTGGTGATGGTGCTGGATTTACAGGAGGTGCATTCTAGCGCTAGTTATGATTACATACAACATATCATTGATAAGATGCATGAGGGTTTAATTGCAACTCAGAAGAAGTTGAAGGACCCTAAGGAAAAGGAGCTCAAGTTTTTCCATTATTCCATTCTTATGCATCTTCTATTATATTTCGATTTTGTGATCATGGATGTGGATAATTTGGCCCCTAAGAGGTTTTACTAGGAAGGACTTAATCCTATCCAATTTTTGGTGAGGGTTTGGAATTACACGTCTAAGGACTGTGATTATTGTGCTTTCTAGAATTGGATTGTATATCCAATAATACAAATTCTGGGCATCAGCAGGACAAGGGTCCCACTAAAGACTATGCAACTGCTAAGGCCATGTGACTACACTGATAAGTGGGAGGGAAAACATAATTGGGGTGATTTCTTCTTGGAAGAAAATTATACTATCATCAGAGTATATGGGTGTATTCACCCACCTCATCTCTTACCTTACTATGTACCGGCAAGAGTGGTTGCAATGGAGTTTATATGGCAGCTATTGTTAATGGACAATGAGAATTTTCCACCACACAAGAAGGGGACTTTGACCCCTAGGCAGTTCATAATTTTTAATTTTACAATTGGAAAAGGTGCTATTGATGTAGTGGGCCAGTGGTTGGAAGGGTGAAAAATGGGGGCAGCTCCTTATAGATATATTGACCCGGAAGGCTTCATGGTAGGGCTGAGAAAATTGTATACTCCTAAAATCCCCAATACCAATGTCCACTGTGAATGCATAAAGGAAGATACAACAAGGAACATTTTGGATGTAGATGACATTCAGACAAGAAGAATGAGGATTCAGGAGCTGTTAAATCTTGAAAGACAAATCAAGAGAAATGGGATGACTTTTGGGGTTTTTACCCTGATATCCCATATTTTGATAAGATTAAGGCCATGATAGACAATTATTATGTGCTTACTGAACAACTTGAGACTATTCTTGACAAGAAAGGTGCCCAAGGGCTGGATCACTCAGAGTCTGAATATGATAGTAGTAGTGACAGTGATTATGCATGTCCTACTAGATATGTTCCACCACAACAAAATATTACTAAAGTGCCATATCTATAGGGAATAGAGGGCCACATTGTTGATTTGACAGTGGTGACACAACTTGATGACGTAGAAGAGCCTACTGCTAAGAGGCAAAAAGTAAAAATAGGTCAACCTTTAGTTGAGGGGAAAGATAAGAAAAGGGATAAGGCTAAAGCCCTAGTACCTAGGAATAGGTTATATGATCATAACCTAAGGAAATCGATTAGGGAAGGCAAGAAGCAATAGCCTAATTTGGTGGAGAAGGTTGAATTGCCTCTTAAGGCCTGTGTTGATGAAAGATTGATCCATCAACAAAAATTTTTGAATGATGACAACTTTGTCAAAACTGAGGAGTTTAAAGACTTCCTAAGATGGTACAAGAAGGAGCAGATAAGAGCTCAATTGAAAATTGATGGTACGGAGACAATAAAAAATTAGGCTTTAGTGGCTCTGCAGTCTTATGATCCTGAAAGTGAGGACATTTCACCCGAGGAGGCCAGAAAATTGGTGCTAGGCAGTGGTATATTATTGGTTGAGGGATGGGATTTGGCATCTACCTTCATAATTGACCAGATAAGAAAAAAACCAGATCTCAAAATGGCCAGTGAAGTTCAGATGGGAGATGTAATCAAGGGATTTGGGTATAGACCAAAGTCTCAAGGTTTTGCAATGTGGAGCCTATGGCCAAAGGATCAAAAGCCCCAAGTGGTGAACATCCATGAGAATATGGTTGGTAGTCAGATGGTATGGACAATCAAAAAATACATGGGATTTGGAAATATCCCAAATCATGACACACTAGGCTCACTTAATTGAGGAAAAAACTAAATAGTTTTCTGATAAGTGTAGCACATTGATAGAAGAGATAAGTGCATTGGCTAAAGATCAAGAGATGTGCCATATACAAATGCACCAGCAAGGTCTGGTAATAAAAAGATTGATGAAAGAATTGGAAGAGAAGCCTGAGGTGATGTATGTGCCTGTACAACCACAACCTTTACAAATTGAAGACAAAGCAAAGTCAAAAGAGGTGGTTGACGAAAAGGTTGAGGGAGAAAAATGAAATGAAATTGCTTTGAGAGAATTAAGAGGTGTTTTACAACATAGAATTGAAATCCTAAAGGATAAGACTAATGTTGTACTTAATTCCTATAATAAGTTGCTAGCTTTGCATATAGAGGTCATGGGGCATCTGGCTATCTTGAACCCCTATTTTACTAAATGGTCTACTAGGGTACAATTGTTTGAAAAGCTAGCATCTTTGCGAACCCTAAGATCAGATTTGCTAGAGATAGTGACATAAGTTGAAGATGAGATCAAAAGGGTCAATATTGCTCTCTCATTCTTTAAAGGCAAATTGAATCAAATAGAGGTTAAATTAGGCCTCTTTTCTGATGACTTTACTAGATTTTTTCCTTCCTGAAGAGGAGATGATGATCAAGTAAAGGCCTTAGATGCTTGGAGGAATGAATTTGACAGCAAAATGCCTAGTGATGAGGCATTTATTTTGGGGACAGATATGGATATAGAAGGATTCAATAAGATATTGGATGAAGCTTTCAAGGTAGAAACTGACATCAACAAGTTTCTAGTAGATGTTAAGAACATCACTGATGATAGATGGGATAGGAAAAAGGTACAAATACAGAGTACTGTAGACTTCAAATGGCCATCAGATGATGAAGTGAAAGCATGGGAATTGATGACCATGCCCAAGAGAAAGAAGCCAGCAGTTGAAGAAGAAGTCTTGGACGATGAGTAAGGGTGAATACTTGGCGCCTCACTATTGAAGATAAAGAAGTCAGTTATTGCAAAAGGAAAGTGTAGGTGAATATGTA
>MU228114.1:1120700-1132862 GCA_018584345.1 Thuja plicata
AAGCCCATATTACTATAAGGATTTACACTTCTACATTAAGTATATCACCTATGCCCTATGTAGAGTGCTAGGGATAGATGGGGAAGCAGAGAAGATCAATGCTGGCATTTTGATGATGGTGCTGGATTTATAGGAGGTGCATTCTAGCACTAGTTATGATTACATACAATATATCATTGATCAGATGCATGAGGGTTTCATTGCAACTCAGAAGAATTTGAAGGACCCTAAGGAAAAGGAGCCCAAGTTTTTCCATTATTCCATTCTTATGCATCTTCTATTATATTTCAATTTTGTGATCATGGATGTGGATAATTTGGCCCCTCAGAGGTTTTACCAGGAATGACCTAATCCTATCTATTTTTGGGTGAGGGTTTGGAATTACACATCTAAGGACTGTGATTATTGTGCTTTCTAGAATTGGATTGTATATCCAATAATACAGAGTGTGGGCATCAGTAGGACAAGGGTCCCACTAAAGATTATGCAACTGCTAAGGCCATGTGACTACACTGATAAGTGGGAGGGAAAACATAATTGGGGTGATTTCTTCTTGGAAGAAAATTATACTATCATTAAAGTATATGGGTGTATTCACCCACCTCATCTCTTACATTACTATGTACCGGCAAGAGTGGCTATAATGGAGTTTATATGGCAGCTATTGTTAACAGACAATGAGCATTTTGCACCACACAAGAAGGGGACTTTGACCCCTAGGTAGTTTAGAATTTTTAATTTTACAATTGGCAAAGGTGCTATTGATGCAGTGGGCTAGTGGTTGGAAGGGTAAAGAATGGGGGCAGCTCCTTATAGATATATTGACCCAGAAGGCTTCATGGCAGGGGTGAGAAAATTGTATACTCCTACAATCCTCAATACCAATGTTCACTATGAATGCATAGAGGAAGATGCAACAAGGAACATTTTGGATAAAGATGACATTCAGACAAGAAGAATGAGGATTCAGGAGCTGTTAAATCTTGAAAGACAAATCAAGAGAAATGGGATGGATTTTGGGGTTTTTACCCTGATATCCCATATTTTGATAAGATTAAGGCCATGATAGACAATTATTATGTGCTTACTGAATAGCTTGAGACTGTTCTTGACAAGAAAGTTGCCCAAGGGCCAGATCACTGAGATTCTGAATATGATAGTAGTAGTGACAGTGATTATGCACGTCCTACTAGATATGTTCCACCACAGAAAAATATTGCTAAAGTGCCACAGCTACAGGGAACAAAGGGCCACATTCTTGATTTGATAGTGGTGAGACAACCTGATGATGTAGAAAATCATACTAGTAAGAGGTAGAAAGTAGAAATAGGTCAACCTTCAGTTGAGGGGCAAGATAAGAAAAGGGATAAGGCTAAAGCCCTAGTACTTGGGAATAGGTTATATGATCATAACCTAAGGAAATTGATTAGGGAAGGAAAGAAGCAACAACCTGATTTGGTGGAGAAGGTTGAATTGCCTCTTAAGGCCTGTGTTGATGAAAGGTTGATCCATCAACAAAATTTTTTGAATGATGACAACTTTGTCAAAAATGAGGAGTTTAAAGACTTCCTAAGATGGTACAAGAAGGAGCAGATAAGAGCTCAATTGACAATTGATGGTAAGGAGACAATAAAAAATGAGGCTTTAGTGGCTCTACAGTCTTATGATCCTAAAAGTAAGGACATTTCACCTGAGGACGCTAGGAAATTGGTGCTAGGCATTGGTATATTATTGGCTGACGGATGGGATTTGGCATCTACCTTCATAATTGACCAGATAAGAAAACAACCAGATCTCAAAATGGCCAGTGAAGTTTAGATGGGAGATGTAATCAAGGGATTTTGGTATAGCCCAAAGTCTCAAGCTTTTGCAATGTGGAGCCTATGCCCAAAGGATAAAAATCCCCAAGTGGTGAACATCTAGGAGAATATGGTTGGTAGTCAGATGGTATGGACAATGCAGAATACAGGGGATTTGGAAATATCCCAAATCATGACACACTGGGCTCACTTAAATGAGGACAAAACTTAACAGTTGCTTGATAAGTGTAGCACATTGATAGAAGAGACAAGTGCATTGGCTAAATATTGAGAGATGTGCCATATACAAATGCACTAGCAAGGTCTGGTAATAAAAATATTGATGGAAGAATTGGAAGAGAAGCCTGAGGTGATGTATGTGCCTGTACAACCACAGCCTCTACAAATTGAAGACAAAGAAAAGTTAGAAGAGGTGGTTGAGGGAGAAAAATGAAATGAAATTGCTTTGAGAGCATTAAGAGGTGTTTTATAACATAGAATTGAAATCCTGAAGGATAAGATTGATGTTGTACTTAATGCCTATAATAAGCTGCCAGCTTTGCATACAGAGGTCATGGTGCATCTGGCTATCTTGAACCCCTATTTTACTAAATGGTCTACTAGGGTACAATTGTTTGAAAAGATAGAATCTTTGCAAACCTTAAGATTAAATTTGCCAGAGATAGTGACAGAAGTTGAAGATGAGATCAAAAGAGTCAATATTGCTCTCTCATTCTTTAAAGGAAAATTGAATCAAATAGAGGTTAAATTAAGCCTCTTTTCTTATGAATTTAATAGATTTTCTCCATCCGTAAGATGAGATGATGATCAAGTAAAAGGCCTTAGATGCCTGGAGGAATGATATTGGATGAATCTTTCAAGGCAGAAACTAACATCAACAAGTTTCTAGTAGATGTTAAGAACATCACTGATGCTAGATGAGATAGGCAAAAGGTACAAATATAGAGTACTCAAGACTTCAAATGGCCATCAGATGATGAAGTGAAAGCATGGGAATTGATGACCACGCCCAAGAGAAACAAGCCAAAAGTTGAAGAAGAAGTCTTGGATGATGAGTAAGGGTGAATACTTGGCGCCTAACTATTGAAGATAAAGAAGTCAGTTATTGAAAAAGGAAAGTGTAGATGAATATGTAAGCATGGTCATCCAGACTCAACATGAATACTACCAGCTACCATGTATACTATCAAAATGAAGTTTCTAGATCAGGAGAAGAACAAAGAATATCTATTTTTATCTTTTGACTTGGTCGTTCCACTGCTTCTTCTCTCTCTTTCTCTTTTGTCTCTACTATAGTTTTAGGGTTATGTTTTCTGAGACCATCTAAAGCTTGCAGCATCCTTTTGAAAAGGATTCCAAGATGGTTGAAGACCTATATATATAGAAGAGAGTTATATTTTTTAAAAAAGAGATGAAATATATTGTAAAATCAGACTTTCTAAATTTGTGTCTGTGTTTTCAAGCTTCAAAGATTTTTCATGTATGAAAGAAGGATTACATCAATAAAATACGGTGCAATTTTATTCTTCTCTATTGTTGTCTCTTTATTTCCTGTGTATGATTTTTTATGCTTAAGGTTGTAAGGCAGTCTGAAGCACTTTGGTTACAAGGTAACTATTTAATTACTTACAAGTTTCTTTCATGTAAAGAACTAAGTTTTGTGAGTGGTTTTGGGAAGCATATCAGTATTTAAAGATTTGATACAGTATTTTAGGGGTAACTAGTTAATTTGTAAGACAATTTATCCAAATTGCATATAGGTTGTAAGGCAGCTTACATTATTTTGTTTTTTTGAGAATTTAAGCTTTTTGACTCTGTAACCCAAATGATAGGCACTGATCTAGGTCTTGGTCTGATAATCTATCATCATCCAAGTTTTCAAAACTATTCAAAATTATTTCAATTAAAACACATCTGTTACTAAAACAAATGAGCTAAAATCATTAAGGACTTATATCAGCAGGATATTGTCCATTTTGTTGATTCTTTAGAGAGTGAATCATTGGGTTATCCCTCCTAAAAACAAAAGGAAGAAGGATGAAAGTCCTTGTCTCATTGGTTCATGTTATCAAAACTATAGTCTGGCTTATAATAGTCTATTTCAGATCAATCATTACAATGTCTAAAGTATTCTATAAGTTGTTACAGTGAGGTTTTAGGTACATAGCCAGTGAATGAAATAATCCACCAAATACATAGGCTAAAATATTTGTAATCTTTAAAAGGTAATACCTACCTGAGTCTGTGGAGCTCAAAAACGAAGAAGGATATTATCCAATCCTTAGCAATTAGCCTTTCTCTTGCCTAAAAGAGGTTGCATTCGAGTATACAAGGTATACTGTCATCATTAGGTAAGTGTTGCAAGAAAAAGTGCTAACAGTCTGCATGAATAAAATGGAAATCCCACTTGAACTCCATCAAAATGATGTTCCATTTTCATTTCAGAATGAGATTAGGTTGAAAATTTACTACGAGATGCTAGTTCTCTACCTTCACCCTTTGACACTCCAAAATTCTAGAAACAAAATCCGCAATGTTCCTCTTCATCCAAGACCAATTGTAAATCTTTCAAAGATATGCATGCATCTTGTTAACTCCAGGATACATGAAGTAGGGTGAACGACGAACCTCTATCAATATCAAGACACATAAACCATCCAATGATGGAACACAAATCCAATCCAAGTGTCATAGAAGTCCATATGGATCCAGGGAATATCTTACAAATATGCCCTCCAAAGTTCTCCCTGCACCAATATCTAACCTAATATCCTAATACAAAGTATTTGTAGGAAGTTCCTAAAGGATTTGACTCCGCATGTCAACACTAAGAGTCACTACATAGATCTTGTGTCTTTTCCTTCTAAAGGAATCTACTTCTATGTTATCCTTTATGTGGATGTATTTTAACTCAAAATCATACTCACAAAGAAACTCCATCTAGTGATGGTACCTAAAATTCAAATTAGGTTGAGTGAAGATGTACTATAAACCATGATGGTTGGTGTCAAACTCCAAATGATGCCCAAAAATAAAATGCCTCCATCTCTCACTTGAGTGTGTACTACTATTGCCAACTAGTAATCATGGGTAGGATAATTTAGCTCGTGATCCTTGAGTTTTAAAGGATCATAAGAGATCACACATCCTTCCCACACAATGACTAATCCAATACCATATAAATATGTATCTCTGCAAGCCATGAAGTCACCGCCTAGATTTTGAGCTACAAGAATAGGTGCACTAGTCAATTTCTCCTTAAGCATCTAAAATTTGGCCTCACACTGATCTGATCACACAAATTTATTCCCTTTCCTTTGAAGAGCAGTAAGGGGTGAGAAACTCTAAAAAATACTTAACAAACCAACATTAGTAACCCACTAATCCCATGAAGTTGCAAACCTCTTTCAGATTAGTTCATGCTGGCCACTCTATGATTTCTTGTATCTTAGAGGGACCAGCTGAAATACCCTCTCCAAAAATCACATGCCCTAAGTACTTAATCCCGGTCTAGAAGAAATCACATTTAGCCAAGTTGGGATATAGTTGGTTGTCTCAAAGAATCTGCAACCTTATCTCAAATGCTCCTCATGCTCCTCTACGTTGCTCGAATAGACCACAACATCATCAAGAATGAAAATGAAAAAATAATCCAAGTAAGTGCAAAACACGCCATGCATCATACCCATTGAAAATTTATGGAGCATTAGTAAGTCCAAATAGAACCACAATAAACTTGTAGTGTTCATATCTAGTACAAAATACTGTATGATGGACGTTTTCCTCTTGAATATGTAGCTGATGGTATCCTGAATTGAAATTAATTTTAGAGAACACCTTGGCACCCTTCACTTGATCAAAAATATCATCTATCCTTGACAACAAGTATCTATTCTTGATGGTGAGTTTATTCAACTATCTATAGTCAATGCATAAGAGAAGTGAACCTTCCTTCTCCACAAAGATGATAGGAGCTCCCCATGGAGACTCACTCATTCAAATGAAACCTTTCACCAACAAAACTAACTGAATTAAAATCTCACTCAACTCCTAATTTTTCATCAAATATGGCACTTTAGATATGAGATTTTCTCCAGGAATAAGCTCTATGTGAAAATCAATATCTCATTTGGGTGGAATACTCAGGATCTCTCTAGGAAATATATAATCAAACTCTTGAAGGAGGGGATGACAGTCAAGAGAGATCTCTTTCCCTCACACTCATCCAAATAATTAATTAACATAGAAAAATATGACACCCCTACCACATGCACCTTTTCTACTGCATCACAAAAATAATTCATAAAGAAATAGGCCTATGAACCCTAAAAATCTCCACATCCACACCAAAATCATCTATGCACTAGATTCTCTTACACTGACAGTTAATATTTTATTTATGAGCTCCCAACCAGTCTATACCCAACACTACATCATATGACCCCAAAGAAATGATATACAGGCTCATAGTAGTCAAAAAATTACTAAGACCCAACACATAATCTTAGGAAAAGAGTGTATAGCCATTTTGTCTCTTGAAGAAATCTCTACCTTCCACCTATCATCTTGCTTTGCCACTGCTATCCCACAAAACTCAAAAAGGAAGGGGATATAAAGGAATTTGTAGCACTGAAATCAAATAAAATAGATATAGAAGTATTGTCTAACTAACACACTTGACATCTTGATGAAAGTTCCTTGATGCTCGACTTAACGATGATCTACAACTACAAACACCCTTTGGGATTTACTAGGATCACCCATTGTAGGCCCATAAGTGACCTATCTCTAATTGGAAGCATGCACTGATATCTTAGGACAATAAGTAGCAATGTGACATGGTTGTTTGTAAGAATTTTTTTTTTATTCTGCCAAAATCTCTCCCTCCTAGAGGTGCACTAGACTGCTAGAAGCTGCCGCTTCTAAAATTCTATCAAGTTCTTTGTGTAGGATGACTATTCTGATGGTGCTTGTTGCAATGCTAGTTGTAGTCCTTCCCAAAATTATTACCATGAATGAACTAATAATTACTGTCCTTATTGAACTGAAAATTTTTCTTCTAAAGATTATGACCACCCTTGGAGGAAAAAGGGTGACTCCTAGCATGTGCTATTGCCTATGAATGATTAATTCTAGCACCTGATCCAAAAAAGGGAACACTCCCAAGTTGCACACCTGTGTGACCACCTAGTACCAAGAAAAAATTTCCTCAATCTATGTAGCCTTTTTTACTGCCTCCTTCACAGACATAGGTTCAAAGAGTCAAACATCACCATTTATGAAAGCTTTAATCCCCATAAAAAAGTGTTGTACCAAAATCAACTCACCATCCTTCATAAATACATATTGCTTGAGCTTAAAAAAGTGATTCTCATACTACTCAACTATTATAATATTGTGACATAGATTATGAAATTCATTAGCTCTACTTTTCCTTTAATGATAAAAAAGAAAATGGGTACAAAATCTCTCCAAAAATAATTCCCATAAAATAGTGGCTATATCCAAGTGAAGTTTTTGTTCCTCCAACCACCACCAATTAGAGAAAAATCCTTGAAGATGCATGATGTCACACCTAGACTTAGTATTTATACCATACAAATGTATCACAAAGCAGTTATCCAAGTCAGTGAGCCAAGTCTCCGCTACTGACCCATTGCTAGATCTATTGAAAGTAGGAGAATATGATTTTAGGAGATCCCTCATGTGTCCAACCAGTATAACATCCTCCAATACTGTAGGATTCCTCCTTCTAGGATTACGATATCTCACCCTCTCCTCATCATGAGAGCGATGAGACTCCTCTATCCGACCTCTATCCTAACCATGTCCTAATCTATTGATAATGTCTCGAAGAAGATGGAACAAGTGAGCACCTTCAATTAAATCCTATTGGATCCTACCCTGTTCTTCTCCCCCATGTTCACTTTGGTGATCTTGCTGATGTTCTTCCTGTGAACTCTCATGGTGACAACTTAGTGAAGGTCTATGATGAACTACTTCTCTTTGACCACAATCTTGACCTCAGCCTTAACTTCGACCTCTACCTCTGGATGACATCATTCATGAACATAAAACATAAGGTAATAAAAATAAAAATAATTAATAAGAAAAAATAATACACAAAAAAACCTTAATGGGCATATTAAGTTCCTAGTGTAGAACTCAAGATCTAATACCAGATGTAAAACCCTTTTGGAAAGTTTGGATATTTTTTCATTGACGTCAACATGTCTATTAAGTAGTTTGAATAGTGGTGCAGTATGTTCAGAGGTTTGGTGAGCATTGGTGACTGAAGGTTAGAGGTTGCACAAGTGAAGGAATGTTATAGGGATTCTGTACTTGGTCCATTTTAATTTACAAAGGTGTGCATGAATATTTGTATGTGTTATAAGGTCAAGTATGGTGACTGGTTTATGCATTGTTTTCCAACGTTGATAGGGTGATATAGATTGGTTTGGTGTGCACTTCCAGGTTGATATTTTTGTTTGCATACCTAGGATGAGATTTTTGACATGTTGATGTGTCCCCAATTTAGAAGATTTCTGATCCATAGATTCACAAGGTATTTTTTAGGTGTTATAATTTTAGGTGACAATGTTCTTGGGGTTCGACATGAGAGATGGTGATGAATTCGAAGGTCTGGGTGGCTTTGAATTTTTGTGTGTTCTTCATGATTCCTATGGATGTTATTAGGTTGTTTTCCTACTTATTTGGTGATTTACATTGATTGTGGAGATCAAGTTTAGAGGATTTTTCAGCTTGTGGCTATTTTCTTATGAACTTGGCATACTTGATTAGTAAAACATTTTTATGAAGATCAAGGTGCAATTTATGGATGTGTTATGAGTTTGAGGGTGTTGATAAGGGTTGGTGCTATGTTTTAGAGATCAAACATGAATTTGAATTGTGATTCTTGGTGCATGGACTTGCTATTTCAATTTGGGATTTTTCTGACTTTGGTTGTTGTTTAAGGTTGATGAATTATATGAGGATTTATGGAAAAAATCATAAGTGTGGATGCCTTAAAGAGTGTGGAGAAACAATGATAGATTCATTGGTGAACAGAGTGTTCATCTGAAGGAGTAAGATAAGGGTTGATCAGAGATGTGTTTTGTACTTCATTAGAATTGAACTAGGCATAAGGTAGATGCTACTATACAGTTCATAAATATTAGATTTTTTTCTTAATCGACCACTGTAGTGGTCTTGTAAGGTGAAATCCTTCCTTGGATTGTAGCTAGAGGAATTTTGAGTAGTGAGCTCTAGGCAGTGTGCCTGAATACATGTACATTCCTCATTTTTAATAATTTGTACTTCTAATAAGGTATTGACTTATTATGGGTTCAAGCCTCACTGTAGTTTTTCCCATTTGGGTTTCCAAGATAAAAATCTTCGTGTTATGTGTTGTGGATGTGTTTATGATTCATGCATGTAAGATTAACTTATTAAGTGTTAGATAACTAAGAGGAGGGGGGGGGGGGGGGAANGAGGAGGGGGGGGGGGGGTGAATTAGTTAGTTATCAATTATCCTACAGTCCTACATTCTCCTAGATGTATATTAAAACAATTTTAAACATATAAATCAACTCGGTGAAATGTATACTATAATCTCAAACTTTTAGTCCTATACCGAGTAGCAGTAAATCAATACTGTGATTACCGATCAAAGTAGATAAAGTAATGTGTAAAGTAAAATAATAATCCATTACAATCACACACATTGAAAAATAATTTTTTAATGTGGAAACCCTGCTAAGGGAAAAACCACCTCGGACTGGTAACCTAAAATATTTCACTCTTATGAAGTGAGCTCGGTTAAGATCCAACCCTGTTAAAGGTTACAATACACATTGTTAAATGTGAACTGGTTAGAAGATTTAAAACTAATATTTCTCTCTTGACCAATCATTCACTATGGGGTCACTAAGAAAACACTCAACATTCATTAAAATTTCATAATAAAGACTTTAACGTCCTACTCGATAAAGAGATTTATCTGTAACATTGGTTAAACTGATACAGTAATGATTTGATTCAAATATAACTCTATTTGTATATTTTCAGATCTATGCTAAGTACATAATACCTTTGATTAATTTCTTCACTTCAATTCATTTGATTCTTCATACTCTGTTATGCTCGGTTAATGCTCTTTCTTCTATCGCTCGGTATTGTCTACATAAATTCTCAGTTCTATCTTTAACCAGTTTGATTAATCATGCATGAAATTTGCATGTGTGCACATCATAGCATCATGTAATTCATAATGAATCTCTTATCTCTTATATAGACATCATAACTCATTTAATTTCCATCCTTTAGATTTTTCCTCTTAATCTCCATCATTGGTTTTGTCGCTTAAACCTTCCTCGACAGATGTGTTAAAAACATGTTTCAATCTTATTTGTCTGATCTTCCTTGAATTTTCATAACCATTTGATTATCATAACAAACATTATCATTTACCTCGGAATCATCAATTTCCATCTCATCATTCTAGTCAGTCTCGATGTTAGAAACACTAAGAGGGGGGGGGGGGGGGGGGTGAATCAATGTTTATCTACTTATTATATTTCAGCCAATTAAACATAGAAAAAATATGCATTCAAGAATCTTAACACAAGAACACATAACACATGATTTGATTACGGAGAACCTTGATCAAAGGAAAACTCTGGTGGGGATTAGTACCCACAAAATATTGTACTAGGTATAATGTGTTGGTTGTATTTCGTGTTTTTGCTATTTTGCCCTGCTCCTTGCCTTGTTCTCTGAAAATTTTCAGGTTTTCATGCCTATTCCTTGCCAAATTGTCAAAATCCTGATAAACCCTGAAAAAACCCTAAGGCCAAAAGATAAACGATGCATTTTAAACCCTTAGCCATGTCTTTCTATTTTATCATTACCTTTTTCAGTCACTTAAGACATGTGCCTTAAGTCAGGTCGCTTGATCGCTTAACCCAAAATGAATATTCCAAATGATCTCCCGATTTTTCTTTCCCTTTGTGTCGCTTAGTCTCGTTAAAAAATAGAATATTCCATCTATGTATCGAGACTTGGTGATCTTTCTTTGGTCGGGTTGTCGCTTGATAATCATGTTATGAGCTTTTAAATGAACGGGACCCACCTTCAGTCGGGTGATCGCGTGAAGAGTCAACAAGTCAAAGAAATGTCTCCCGACCTTGCACCTCCTTCATGTTGCATGATTGCTAGATCAGGACATTCAAACAGTTAAGGATTTTCTTCAGTCGCGTGGTCTTATGATATTTGGCGGTTAAGAGATAACAGTCCCGACCCAGCGACTAACAGTTTTAGGTTAAGTGATTTCCTTCAGTTGGGATGTTGCCAGAACAGGAGTGATGAATCAGACTTCCAGAATGCATAAAGTGGATGAAGTAATAGATGACATCTGTCAGAAAGCTAGTGGTTGTCGTGTGATCGCTAGATGAAGAATGGGGATCAAGCGATAAGGAGACTTAAGTCATTTTACCCTCGGTCGTGAAGTCTCTTGATATTTTAAGGGTATGTGAAATTCTAAGGCGATTAAAAGACAACCGTTCAATGGAAAGATGAAAGGATCTGATGGTGATCGCTAAGTCTGGTGATAAAAGTGCCCCAGGGAAAAATTCCTTCCGACTAAGCGATTAAGGTATGTCGCGAGGTCGCCGTAAACAAAAAAGGGTACCTTTTCAGAAAAGGATTATGTTAAGCTTGTCACCCAACTCAGCGACCAAAGGGTTGTCGTGAAGTCTTGAAAAAAGAAGCAAGCATCCTGCGACTTGGCGATTACCATGAAATGTTAAGTGCAATGGTTTATCGCGTAGTCTGAAGATGAAAACTGAGTTAAGGTTAACCCTGCGCGACTTAGATTTTCGCATAGTCGCCTGATTGCTGGAAAGACCTGAGTTACCTGAGGTAAGGAATTACTGTTGTCACCAAATCTGATGATCAGACCATGGTTAAGGAGATACACTCGTGACAAAGAGACTTTATGAGGTCGCGAGGTCGCCAGATAAACAGGATCTATAAAAGCGGCGCCAAGTGGAGGACGTGACAGAGAAGATCAAGCCGGCGGCCAATCAGATAAAAGAATTTTTGATTACTGTGTACAAAAGGTAGCTGAGATTGATGATAGAGAATGAATCACAGAGTTCCATGTCAGCTGTCTTAACCATTTTTGTGATTGCGCCAAAATACTCATGATTTAAATTCGATTTCCTGTCACCTCGAGAAACTACGGCTAGGTTTTTGAACGTTTCATGGCATATCAAATTAATTGCAGAACTGACGTTTCTGAACTTTGAGCCATGTACTCTAAACCTTGTGGCTATAAACAGAG
>MU228114.1:1168656-1191349 GCA_018584345.1 Thuja plicata
ATCATTCAAAATGTTTACTGATTCTAGGAATAGAGGATTTCTCATAACCTATTTTTCTTTGGCCTTTTCCATGGCTAGGACACTAATCTTGATCAGGTCTTCTTCTCCCCAAGCATCCAAACTTGCTAAGTCAGGAGTTAAAATTGATAAAAATGAGGTAGGTGGTTGAATGGATGGTGTGAATATGGTATTTTGACTAGTATCCATGAATTCACTTTTAACTGGGATCTCCATAGCTGGTATCTCATTGGTTTGATTGTCTTTCTCTTTGTTCAAATCTGTTGAATCATTTGAGTGGACTTCATCTTGCTGTAAGGATGTGTGATCAGTGCATACCTTCTCTGTCTTTTCTGAGTTCACAAATGCTTTTTCAACCTTATCCATATCATTATCAGAAGTGGTCATAGATATCTTGATATCATCAATCACTATAGTATCCCCTGTATCTTTTTCTGTATCAGAGGCTATTGAAACTGAGCGCGTTGAAACCTGTGGACCTGTCTTAGGTGCATTCTGAATTACTGGTTCTGCAACTTGTTTAGGAGGAACTGGAGTTGACTTAGCTATATGAACTGTTGATGGATACATATGTCTATCTAGAAATACCCACTCAAATGCCTTATGAGTCTTTTCCTTGACTAGATCATACTCCATGTTCATGATATGAAGTATTCTTGTTTTGGTTCTTAGGTGCAATTTTACTAAATCCAACAAAATGACTTTCTCATCATGCGAGCACACCAGGAGAAGACTATCCAATGTTTCTTCTCTTATCCTCTTATCCTCTCCAATACAATCCTCTTGAACTTAATCATATTAGAAATGATCATAGAATGAATCTTTGATTTGTCTATCTCTTGATATTTGTCATATATATTTTTGAGAGACTCTAGTCTTCGTTCATTGACAATTATGTTCCTTAAGAAATTAAGACTAGGTCTAAAATCTACCTTAGGAGGAGATTGAGTGTTCTTTACCTTACTCCTTGTAGTTCTCAAGGATGGATGACTAGTGGGCGCTTGCTTCCTTCGTCTAGACTTCTTGCTAGGTACTGATGGTGGAGATGCATCTAGATCAATGGTGGTTGATGGCACAAATGTATCTTCATTTGATTTCTTCTTCTTCTTTTTGGGAATATCATCAATTTTTTCTATTTTTACTTCTGTGGGATTCTTCTCAATTTCTTTGGCCATCTTAGCTTCTCTAGCTTTGTCAAGATCTTCTTGTGTAACACCATGAAATTTTAGGATATTTGAGGTAATCCTAGATGCCTTCCTTTTGTTCTCAGTACTCTATAGGACAAAATCAACTTGGTTTGTCTTTTCCCTGTAAGTGCCCCATCTAGGTTCATTGGGATCTTTGGGCACAGATAGGAGAACTTGTGCATACCTTCCAAAACATGTTCTTCGACTTCATAACCAAGAGGGTGAATCCATTTCTTCCTAGGCTCAGCTACCTCCATACAAGTACAATCAGTCTCCACCATGAAGCATATGGTGTCTTTGTACTTCTCAACTATTTTCTCAGGTATCCTGAATCTCTTCTATATTTTGATTCTAAATGTCTTGATGTCTATATCCATAGAATCCTTCACACTACTCTCTGATGTGGCTTTAAGTGAAATCTGTGACATAGTGGGTTTGCTTCTATCTAGGTAGAGATTTGCAACCTTTCCTACTATGTGGAAGTAGAGATATATGACCAGTGAACCAAACCTGAATATCTTTCTCTTGTCATGCTTGATAGCTCAGATGTTCTCAATTAATTGAGTGTGCAATATCTCACATAGGTTGTACTGAGTATTGTCTTTCACCATTTTTATTACTGCTAAGATAGTGGCTACAAATACACTATTTAGTTTGCTTGCATGCTAGAATTTATAACCTAGTATCATGGTAACTAGCTTAATGTCATCTTCCTTGATGGGATCAACTATCATATCGTGCCTATCACTCCTTGATAAGCACGCTTTCTCAACTTGTTTTTTAACATCTTTACCAGTTGGAAGAACTGGTCTAGTCTTGGGTAGTCCAGTCATCTCATGAATTGGATCAGCAGTGATGCATACAGGAACTTTGCCAATCTAGTAGAGGTCATCATGTATTCTTCTCAATAAGATTTTAACCCAGTTTGGCTTGTAGAATTCATGCACATTGGAATACTCAAAGAAATGTTTATCAGTGAGATGCGCATATTCATTCTTGAATGTATAATCTACTTTCATCATAGAACCCACGAGAGATGCAATTCTATTGTCTCCAAGAGTTTCATTTTTTCAATAGACACATGCGTGGATGTATTCTACATGAATGAATCTAAGCGGGGTTCTAGAGAATGCTACTTCGACATCATCTAGTATGGATTTGAATGGATGCTTCTTGAAAACAAATTGCTTCCTCTCAAAAATGTCAAATACAATAGGGGTTGCCATACTTACTTGTAACTAGGTTAAATAGGGTTTCACGATGATTCTAAAATGGTGCGACTGCTAGGGTTCCTTTCCAATTGATAATCTATTCAAAAACCAACTTATCCTTTAAACCATAGTTCTTTTATTGTCAATGCTTGTTTTCTTCTTGATTGCTTCTAACTCAAATGCAAAGTGAGGTCTTTGAGATCTTTTACCAATTATATAATGATCAATTTCATTTAATGCTTGTTTCCGTAAAGTGGTTTACATAGAGAATTTCAAACTTTGTTCTGAACAAAGTAAGGGCAATGCGTGAATGCATACAACCTTAATCCATGATCACATGTATGAATACAAAGGTGCATACTCAGAGGTGAGTATACCAGCCATGCAGGGGTTCAGAGCTAAAATAGCTCCCCCTAAGACCATGAGGGCCAACTATCCAGAAGTAGAAGGTGCATCCACTGAGGATGCATCTGCTACCTTGTTCTCTTTATTATCCTTCTTTACTTCAACCCATATTTTATCTAAGTTAGCTTTAGCTTCCACAAACTTAAATTCTCTTGATTCTTGAAACAAAGACTTCTTGGGATTTTATTGTCCTTTTGTTCTTGATCTGCAAAACCTTGAGATGTGTCCAGATTTTCCACATGAGTGATAGATGATAGGAGGTCTGGTGTTGTTGTTTATCATGCTGCATTGTTTTGCTGTGTGTCCATTGTAGTTACATAGCTGACATGTAATGTTCTGCAAGTTTCTTTGAGGTTGATTTTTCTGATTGAATTGAGTTTGATTCCTTTGGTTAAGTTGTGGCTTATTTCTTTGATTTGTTCTGCAATGAATAGCCCTATGACCAAATTTATTATAGGAGTAGCAGTAACCATTAAAGGGTCTTACATTCTTACAATCTCTTGCCAAGTGTTCATGCTTGTTATAGGCATAAAAATTATGGTTGAATGCCTTGTTCTTATCTTCTGCTTTAGTTTCTTCATGATTTTCATTTTTCTTTTCTTTTGAAGATTCTGTTAGAGCTTTCTTTCTTTCTTGTGATGAGTTGATCTCAATTTGAGCTAAATTGTATCCCATACCAATGGTGTCACCTTTTAGATTTTGTGCATAGAGCTATGATTGAATCAGATCAGAACTTGTGTGTAGTTTATCAATTTTGTCTTTTGCTCCTGATAATTCAGTTTCTATTTTGTTCTTGATATTTTCCAATTCCAAGATTTTCATATTGGCTTGCATGAGTTTATCATCCAACTATTTATTTTCTTTGTTATTCTCTTCAATAGCTATTAAGCTATCAGTTAAATGATCATTCAATTCTTCTAACTTATCTTTTAGGGACTTGTTCTCTTCATTCAATTTCAAATAATTTCTGGAGCAATCTTTTAGTTATTTCCTTAGTTTCTTGATAAGCATTTGTGAGCCATCAAATTTTAGTTTGAGTTCTTCATTTTCTTTCTCAGATCTGTCTAGATCTTCAAGGTCTACTTCAAGATTCTTTCTCAAATGTTTGACTTTTGTTGTATCCATGATCTCCTCAAGTGGTTAGACTTTTCTCTCTGAGGACCAAGCTCTGATACCAATTTTTGGAAACACTAAGAGGGGGGGGGGTGAATCAGTGTTTAACTTATTATTCAAATTTAGAAACTTAAACATAAATCAAATATACATCCAATGAAGCATAAAAAAAGATCACATAACACTTTATATGATTACGGGGAAACCTTGATTAGAGGAAAGCCCCGGTGGGAATTAGTAACCACAAATATTGTACTAGTATAATGAACCTATTAAAGTTCCTTTGCGCTATTAGAAGCAGTCTTTACAATATGAGTACAATGACCTGGTTAAGGGTCTGACCCTGTTAGGAGTCTTTTACAATTAACCCTGTTAGGGGTGAGGACTCACTTTCCAAGAGCTCACTGCTCAAAGAGAAAGAAGGCTACAACCTCTCAAGGATAGATATGCACTATATCCAAAAGTGAACTGCTATATGTGACACAGATGTCTGATCAGTTCTAGTTACGCACTTACGCTCTTAAATTATTTAAGGGATTTATCTCATTCTAATATCTTCATACTTCTCTGCTATACATCTTTTTTGACTTATTCGATGATACTTGAAATGTACCTTTGCATTACATATATATATCTTTACGCTTGAATAGATGCGACTATAAACACAACCTTAGTCGGCCCAAAAACATAATACACAATGCTTCCAAACAAATTGGCTAAAGTGTGTTTAAAACAATGTTTAATGCACACTTACAATCTTATTACAATAGGCGCTTATCCTTTACATAACAAAGTATTACACGCTTATCAAAACAATGAAGTTAGCTTCATACTTTGTATTTTGGACTGCTGGTGAACTTGTTCTTTCTGTAACTTGTCTGTACTACCATTCCATACAATGTGTGTATAGGGTAAGCATAATAACAACCATAGAGCTTAAGTTTGAATGCACATATCCTTAGGTGATTGTACGCACATGTGCTGATGCCCTGATGGAATGCAAGTCACTGTTCTATTCTGTCTTCTATACTTAGTCAATTTTCCACTTCATAGTTTGCTGTCAAAACTTCATATGACTTTGTTGCCATATTGACAACACAAAATAAGCAATATAATCCCTGTGAGTCAACTTGCCAATAATTAGTATATCATTTTTAGTTATTTGAGGTAGAGAGGGATGTATTAAGACAAATAGGATTATAATGGATTTTCTTACATGTCTGAGATCACAACCAATATGGGTATGATCTCTACTCTCTTAGAGAGATGGAATTTAGATACACGCACCTTTTGATTACTGACTAGAGAGTGTATAGTCACTTTGTAGGATGTTTACCACATCCTTCAAATTCTCATTCAGGGAACCCTTGTAGAGTATGATTGAGGCCCTAGTATTACTGATTTGTCTGAGCTATTTGGTCTACCCCAAGATCATATTGGCATGTCTAGCCCTTATGATATCCCATGGTCTAGGTTTGGCATCAGTTTAGACAGGTTATCTACTCTTCTAGGTAGTCTGATATGTGGGATCTTGTGTCCTGATCATCGCCAACATGGATTTTTTTTTGGTTTCAATGTTGTGCTATAGGGTGTGGTTAGAAACCATACTATATATGCTTGGAGTCCTTGTATGTTGGCCCATATGTACTTTCACATGTTTTATATAGCTTACCTTGGTGGTAAGTATCTTTGATGTGGAGCGACTCTCCTGCAGATCTGGGCATGGGAGCATATTGCAGTTTGTAGGCCGGTAGGAACCCATGATTTTCCTCCGAGGAGACCATATGTGTTTATGTATGATGGTGCTATTGTTTAGTCCCATATGGGACATCTGATGTACTGGCAGAAATAGATAGATATTATGCCGTACTTCATCTGGAGATCTTACAGGGATTATCCTATGTGGGACGGGGAGGATGCACACCTTCCTTTTTATGGACAGAGGTAATTTTTGATTGGGCGCCTTAGCTACCATGTTCATATGATTTATTTCAAAAACACCAATAGGGTGTTGTGAAAGTTTGGGAAGAGGCAGGATGTCTTTGATTATTATGCCTAATTTGGTCATTGATCGAGGGATATTACTCTGTGGGGTGCCGTCATCTCTTTGGAAGCTGCTAGGATGGAGTTCATGGGCTTGCTTCATGTCACTTAGACGTGGAGATCAATCACTGTGGATGCATTTATATGGGTTTTGAGTTTGCTGTGCTTGATTTTATCTCTCTTTTCATTCTTTCTTAGATGTAGCTATCTTTTGATTAGTCTTTTATACTTATCATCCATATGGTACTTATGTGTGAACTTTTTTTCTTTGTAGACACTAACCCATAGTATGATGCATGGTGGAAATAGTCTCATCCTGTTCCTTTGACTAATATGTCTCACTCTATCATTGGTACCATTATGAGGAGGTAGTGTAAGAGATAGAGAGGAGGGGGAGATAGAGCTTGGGAGGGTGGGAGGGATGGAGGTCAAGATGGTGGCCAAGATGGAGGATAAGGTAGAGATAGAAGCTAGGATGGTGGATGGGGGAGAGATGGTGGTTGAGATGGAGGATGGGGGAGAGATGGTGGCCAGGGTGGTTGGAGAGATGGTGGGGATGATGGAGATGATCCTGGGCCTGACAGTGCTAGTGGTAGGGTGAGGACTAGGGGTGGTCATGGTACTAGCAGGCAGGTTGGGTTGGGTGTCGTTCTTGAGGAGGAGGAGGCTTTAGAGGAGGAGGCACTTCAGTTGGTCTAGAGAGTGCATCATCATACTATTTCTGTGTTGGTAGAGAGGAAGAAGGAGAGGGTAGTGGTAGAGGATGTGGAGACTGAGGATGTAGAGATTTCTGATATAGATGTTGAGGAGTTAGGCTCTAGTTTGTCTACTAGGAGTAGTAGTACTAGCGATAGTGAGAGCAGTGAGGATTCATGGGTCGTGTGTATTAGAGGATATGAGGGTTTGGGAGATAAGAGTGAGGAGGGGAGATGGATGCAACTATGGGTGTGATGGACATTGATCCATCAAAGTTTGAGAGACTTACATAACAGGTTTTTGATCTTTAGGCTAGGTTGACAACTGCTGAGGCACAGGCTAATTATTTGGAGAGTAGGGTGATAGTGGCAGAGGCTGGGGAGAGATAGGCTTAGGAAGATGTGAGAGAATATTTGGATAGAGTATAAGATATATCCTAGAGGGATGCCCATGATCAACTTTAGAGATCGGGGCATGAGCTAGGAGAGAGATTGAGTACTGGTGCTGACACTATGAGGCGGTTGTTCCTACTGCACATTGAGTACTTAGTTTCATGACATCACAAAGGTTGAGTAGGGCCCAAAGGTCCCAAATCAGTGGTAATGAAGCTCTTATTCCACAATAGAGGACTGCACCTGATATCAGACCCCCTCATCCACCTTGCGAAAAGGGTGGGGTAGCTCTTGCTGATCTGCTCACTTGTTCATTATGTATCATGGTGTACCATTTTTGTAGTGATTTTCCATTTATATACTTTGATGCTATACCGATGAGAGTATCTTGATACACTGATATTTATTGACATACGTGTTGATCACCTTCTTTTTGTTCAGACTTACGATCGTCCATTGTATTAGATATTTTGAGATCTATATGAGATGCAACTTTATGATTCTATATGATGTGTAGTGTTTTACTTTGTATATGTATGGTTCTACATGATGATTCTTATATGGTGCAATTTTTATGAAATATGATTCTATTATGCAAACTCTTTGATGTATGATTTAATTTCCTATGATACTAACATGTATATGCATGATGGTGTTTTATGAAATGCATGTTTATATGAGATGTTTATGGATGCATTTGATTATGATTATTATGTATGCAGATGTTGTATTTTTTTTATAATGCACATAAATGGATGAATGCAATCTACTATGCACAAAATATTTGAGTAATGCTCATGTTAGTTACAAGAAAGTTTGTGGAAAGTTTGTCTGGGATCGATTTATAGATATGGATTAATAGATATGATGGGTGACCCAAGTTGTTGCCGCGTTTCCAATTTTGTTCATCATTGCACCTTACTATGAAAATTGAAGATTATCCAATGCACCCATATATTTCTCATCTGGATAGCACTATGATCTCTTGATAACCAGAAGGAGTAGAGAGATTGAATAAAAAGAGAACTAGATGCACCCAGATATTGACCATCTGGATACCACTATGTTCCCTGATTTAAAAAGATAGAGATCCAAATGTACCCAGATATTGACCATCTAGATACCGCTATGATCACTGATTTGAAAAGAAAGAGAAGCAAATGCACCCATATATTAATCATCTGGATACCGCTATGATCTCTAAATAACCCAAAAAAAATAAAAACTAAGATATAAATCCAATGCACCCAGATATCAGACCATCTGGATACTGCAATGATCTCTTGATTTTAAAAAGAAAGAAAAAAATAAAATAAATCCAATTCACCTAGATATAGACCATCTGGATACCGCTATGATTCTATTGGTAGGAACAAGTAGATAATAGAGAATGTTTGTCCAATTCTTTCCCAGGGTTAATCTCAGATCTTGGAACTGCGTGGCTGCTAGATAAGTGATAGTGCCTACCGCATTTATCCTAAATAATCATTGCCCCAAAATCAAAATTAAACATTCCAAAAACAAAAATCAAAGAAAATAAGGTCATGATCTATTATAGATACTCTCCTCACTTGGTGGATCCTAGAGTAGCGTAAGAGCATAACCACAAAATATAGATTGGCATCTGACTGACGACTGACCTAGTCAATGGTTCATTGTTCCTTGATTCAGTTTGATTCTCTTGGTTGGCTTGATTCTCTGATGCTTGATTGTGTCAAGTTTCAATAATAGATGAATCATATAAGACTGATTTGTCTAGTTTTGAGCTTATCTGTCACTGTGTAAGACAATTGATTTGTTGATTGACAGATTGATTGATTAAATTTCATCATTTTTGGATAGATAATAAAGTTGTGTCATATGGGCCCAGTTCTGATTCACAAAGCTCATGAATTTGAAATTGATTGATCTAGCTTGATCGGCCTTCACTTGTTGATAACCAAGATAGTTTTATTGCTTGATATTTTGCAATTTTTTGATTTTTTTTATGATAATGATCTTTTCAGGACATTTTGATCTTTTTTAGGATTTTGTGATGAGTTTTTTTACATTTTTAGGGATTTTTTTCTGGACTTTTAGAATTTCCCCTAATCTAGTGGACCAATACAAACCATGGATAAGTGTTGACACTTAGAGGGGATTTTGTGCTTCTGGAAATAGCTTGGGTAGCCACCCTTGCATGTGGGGAGCTCAAGATTTGATCTTTGGAGTTTATTGATAGTGAAGTGAGATTATAACACTTGGCACCTGTTTTCTAGGTTTCACCAAGGTACTTGCTCAATATTGCCTATTTTCTAGGTTTTCACTGAGAGAGCAATTCTGTTTCTCTTTAATTTTTTTCTTTTTTGATTTTTTTCGTTGTCGCCAATTTTCATGAAGGTAACATTTTTTATTTTTTATTTTTTTGGTATTTTGTGGATATGTAGATAGGTGCCTTGACCTTTGAGAACTCAAGCATAGAACCTCTTGAGGTGCATTCTGTTGATGTATCCTGGGATTTGATCTCCTTCTGGTGTTTCCAGTTGGTATGCCTCACTATTGCAAGATGTGACAATGACATAAGGTCCTAGCCAGTTAGGCTCAAACTTTCCAAGTTTCACCCTCTCTGCTTGGTTCTTTTGATTTTCCATAAGGATGAGGTCTCCTACCTCAAAGGTTTGTGGCCTCACTTTCTTGTGATAGTTCCTTCTAAGGATATTCTAGTAGTCTTGTAAGTGGTTGAGTGCATTTTATCTCCTTTCATCTAATAGTTCTAATTCACTGAGCCTTGCTACTCGGTAGTCTTCATCTGAAATGAGGTTATTCACTGATATTATTAGGGATGGGATTTCCAATTCGAGGGGTAGGACCACCTTTGATTCATATACTAGTGAGAAAGGAGTGGCTCCCGTAGGTGTTCTCACACTAGTATTCCCATAGTGCAGGACTAAGCTATAAATGCCAGTCTCACCATGATTTATTGACTATTTTCTTCAAGATCTTCAGTATGGTCTTGTTTTTTTCTTCAACTTGATGATTCCATTATGGATAGTAGAAGGAAGAGAAACCTTGTTTGATGTGGAACTTCTCACAAAAATCTTCAACATCTTGATTTTGGAAAGGTGTACCATGATCTGTCAGTATGGTTTGAGGAATTCCATACCAAAAAATGATGTTGTTGAGTATGAACATAGAGATCTTCTTTCCAATGATGTAAGTGACAGGAATGGATTCCAACCATTTAGTAAAGTACTTCATTGATGCAATTATGTACTTATGTCCATTAGATGAGGTTGGTGTAATCTTACCTACTAGGTCAAATGCCCACATAGAAAATGACCATGGTGAAGTGATGGGATTGAGTTCTTGAGCTAGTGCATGGATGAGGTCTCCATGAATATGACATTTTCTACACCTTTGCACATACTTGTTGGCAAGTGTCTCTATTATCGGCCAATGATATCCTCTTCTAATGATCTTCTTATCCAAGCTAATGCCACCTGCGTTAGCACCATAAATTCATTCATGTACCTCATACAAGGCTCTCTGGGATTCTGTGGAAGTGAGAGATCATAAAATAATTCCATCTAGAATTATTTGATATAGAGTACTAGTGAGAAGAGTGTACTTAGAGGCTTGGTGGATGAGGGACTTATTTTGGTTCCTACACAAGTCGGGAGGGAGGACACTACTTTGGAGGTGATTGTAGACATCATGGTACCATGGGGTTTTAGGACTAACAAGAACACACAATGATTCTATGATTGGTGCTTGATGTGCTAGTATCATGAGTTTCTCTACTAGAAACTAGAATCTAGTCTCATTGCCTGGGAGGTCGGTTAAGGATGCTATAGTGGCCATCACATCTACTACTTTATTTTAAACACTTGGTACTTGCTCAAATACGATGAAATGGAATGATGTGCACAACCTATCCATCTGCTCTTTGTATGGGAATAGGTTCTCATTTTTTTTCATATAGTCATTGTTTACTTAGCTAATGACCAACTGCGAATCTCCATAGAATTTGAGGTTCTTGATTCACCATTGTATAGCTGTCTTTACTCCAATGACTAGAGCTTCACACTTGGCTATATTATTTGTGAAAGGAAAGTTGAGTCAGAAATATTTAGGGATTACATCATTGTTTGGAGTGATGAGTACTATCCCTGCTCCTACACCATGGTTTGTACATGACCCATCAAAGTATAATTGCCACATCTCTATTGCTGGTTGTACTATAAGAATAGAATCATCTGGAAAGTTGGGGACTATAGGAAGATGATCCTATATAGGTGCATATGCTAGTTGGTCTACAATGACTTGACCCTTGATAGCTTTTCTATCCATGTATTCTAGATCAAATTTTATTAGGATCATCACCCATTTAGTGAGCCTTCCTGTCAGTTCTATTTTGATCAATAAATATTTCAGGGGATCAATGTGTGCTATAAACTTGGTTTGATGGCTCAACATGTAATTTCTAAACTTTTGGGAAGCAAAGACTACTGCGAGGAATTATTTTTCAATTGGTGAGTAGTTGAGCTCATAGCCTACCAAATTTCTATTGAGATAGTAGACAACTCTCTCCTTACCTTGGTCATCACATTGTGCTAAGAGTACTCCTAATGCTGGCTCAGTTGTTGATATGTATAGAAGTAAAGGCCTTCCTTGAATAGGTGGTACCAATATGGGAGAATTTAGTAGATATTCCTTGAATATTTGGAATGCTTGCTCACATTTTTCTATCCATATGAATGTTACATCCTTGTGTAGTAGATGCTAGAATAGATGACACTTGTCTACTAATTGGGATATGAGGCGCCTGATGGATTGAAGCCTTCCTTGAAATCCTCTTAGTTACCTTAGATTGGTGGGTGGTGGAATGTCAAGGATGGCCTTGACCTTTTCTGGATCTACCTCAATGCCTCGATGTGACACAATGAATCCCAAAGCTTTCCTGCAGTGACCCCGAATGCACATTTTTTTGATTTAGTTTGACTTTGTGCTGTTGCATTCTATCAAATATGGGTCCCAACATGTGTAGATGATATTTTATGAGAATTGACTTGGAAATTATGTCATCGACATAGTCTTCCATTGTTTTGTGAATGAGATCATTGAAGATCATTTTCACGTCCCTTTGATATATTGCTCACACATTTTTAGGCCAAATGGCATGAAATTCCAATAGTAAGTTCCCCAACCACATGTGAAAGAAGTTTTGTGTTGGTCTTTTGGTGCAACCCTTATTTAGTTATATCATGAGAATCCATCCATGAGTGATAGCATATGATGTTCTGCTGTGAGATCTACTATCATGTCAATATTAGTTAAAGGAAAGTCATCCCTGGGATAAGTTTTTATTAGATCTCAAAAAACTATACAAATGTGGATTTGAACACTATGCTTGGTTACTGGTACTAGATTAGATATCTAGTCTACGTATGGGATTGGTCATATAAATCAAGCATCTAGGAGTTTCTTCAACTCTACTTTGAATAGTAATGAAACATGTGGGTGCATCTTTCTGAACTTTTGCTTGACGGGTTTGGCATTTGGTAACAATGAAAGATGATGTAACACAAGCTCTAGATCTAGGCCTAGCATGTTTGAGTAGGACCATGCAAAGTTGATTTTCCTTTCTTTGAAGAAACTAATAAAATTCTCTTGTTCCTCTGGAGTGAGTGATTTTGGCAAGTAGATATTCTTTGGGTTCTTTTCATCACCTAGGTTGACTTCTTGTATTTCCTTTACTAGCAATGCTAATTTTTCCTCTGTCAAGGGGAGGAGTTTTTGCTTTCCATCATCTAGTGCCTCCGTGAGGTTTTCACTAGAAGATACATCTTTTATTTTTATTTTTGTCATTTTTTTGTGTCAGTAAGTTCCTTGTGGTTTTCACTTACTGACGATTCCTTTTTCTTTTTTGACTAGAAAGAGGAGCTTCCTCCCCAAAATATGTTGATCTGTCCAAATCAAAAGAGAAACCTGCCTTGTGGTCCCCTTATGAAATTCCTTCTCTGAGTCTCATGAAGTCTATGATAGCCTCATCATTTTCAAAGAGATATATATTAGGTTGTCCTTGTTGATCCCATTCTATCAGTTCTGGGTGCACTAGAGAAAGGTCTTCATGGTGGGATGACTTTTTTTGGTTAAATGGGACAATGGTGATGGTTCCAATGAACTGGGAATGTGATGTGGATGCACCACCTAGGAAATTGGTATTGATATTCTTATCAATGCATGGCTGGTCCTCTATGGTTAAATGGTCAAACATTTCCTCAAGGTGTATAGTGCTGGTTGATTGAGGGGATAGTCTGGGATTGATGGTTCAAAATTGTGGAGGGATCTCCACTCGTACTCATGGGAATCAGTTGTGCTAGAATTCTCATCAGATATCTCACTTCCCTTGTTATCTTGAATAGGTTGGTTAAAGGTTAAGAGGGAATAGGAGGTTACCACTTTAGATGGAAATAACACTTGAAGTATACTGCTGATTAAGGCATGTTCTAGGTTTTCCCCCAGTGTAACTCTGCCACTTGCTCTTGATTAATGAGTATGTCTTAGGTGGTAGGAATGGTTGTTTTTTTCCCATAGCCTAACCCTATCTTATTTCTCTGGGTTGGCAATAAAGATAGTTCCATTAGACCTTGTTTTCTTTCTCCTAGACTAGTCATACCATCATACCCAAAATTTTGCAGCATTTTGTAGCCGACTCCATATGTTGACACAGGTATGGGTGCTTGAAGTGTGTCTTGTGGGTCTTGATACAACCATGTGTTAATATCTAGATCAAAAGGGTTCTCTTTTCTAATGTCTCCTCACTTGACAAAGGTGGTGGGTGGACACCTGAATAGAATAGGTTTTGGGGTTTCAGTCATGGTCACTGGTTGTGGCATGTCATATGACCTTGGGCTTTGAGGCATGTTGGAGATAGTTAAATCTTCCTCATAGCTGTATTCACCACATCCTTTGTCAGTAATAGATATCTTCATCACTCCTCTTATGACATCCTTGGGAATTGAATTTGAGGTGGAAGGGATACTTTCCTCTTGGTTTGAAGGTACTTGGTTGTCAGTACTACTTTTGACAATATTACAGTATTGGAAAAGGTTTAGATCTCCTTCAATAATGATTTATGCTCCATGGTATGGGAACTTGATGCACTGATGATATGTGGAGGGTTCAACTTGCATCTTGTGGATCCATGGTATTCCTAGTAACATTTTATATCCCAACTCTAGGTCTAGGATTTGGAGGGGGGTGTTCTTGACAATTGGGCCTATCCAGACTAGTAGTATGATAATACCTTTGGAAGACCTTTCTTCTTCACCATAGGCCCTGATATTAATTCTCCTTGTTACATCAATGCTGGATTCAGAGTAGCCTAAGTGCTTGATTAATTTTAAAGTACATATGTTTAATTCGGCCCCACCATCAATGAGGACTCTGCAAATTGCGTGTTTGTGAACTTGGATGAGCAAGTGCAAGGGATAATTATGCAAGGGTTTGTGTGGTGGAACATGATGGTCTATGGAGATTGCATGCTTTTTGGCAGCTATGTGGTTCACCATTTTTTGGAAGCTTTCCGAAGTGATGTCCCTTGGGACAATTGCATTTTGGAATGCTTTGTCAAGAGCTTGCTTGTGTTGCGGGGATATGTGCAAAAGTTCAAACATTGATATTTGGGAAAGCATGCACTTTAGCTAATCCACAAGGATTGTCTATGGATCAGAGGTTGTATGAGGGTTAACTGGTATAGAAAATGTGGAGCGCACTCCTTGCAAGACAAATTTTGTACGACGCATGGTTACAACACATTTAGCACCTTGTTTTTTGATAGTAATAGTAGCCACATGGCTATCTGAAGGATTGATGCAGTTGATAGTGTTGTCACTGTTGGCATTGGTGTAGTTTACTTATTTTGACTGTCCACCAGACCTGAAGGATTTTAATTTATTGTGATCATGGAATGTGTAATTGAAGATCATATGATCAGTGGTGCATTTTGTTTAGGTGTTGGTGAAATCGATGACTCCTATGTCAATCAGATCTTGGATCACATTTTTCAATTGATAACATTTGGGTGTTTTGTGTCCCTTTACTCGATGAAATTTGTAGAAATATTTATCTTTGTACCAATTGGTTTGATTGCACCATGTTTGTATTGTCTGATCTCAGAAAGAGTGATATTGTTGGATTGTATCATCTTTCCTAAGGATAATTCTATCGACTCCCTCAATGGTGTGTAATCTCATTTTGGAAACAAAAACCATTGTGGGCATTGTGCAGGTGTCTGATTGTTTGACACAATGATCGCTTGGATAGGGGGTGGTTGGTTTTGAGTGTGTGCTTGTTGAGTGGGCACCATGGGTTTTTGGTTAGCTGTAGGTGCTCCTTGCAGTGACACTTTTGGTTAGGCATAGTTGATACTTTTTACATCAATGACACCATCACTAGTGACATTTTTGTTTTTGTTCCACTATTTAGCTTTATTCGTTGCAGTTTTGTTTGTATTCATCTGGGTAGGATCTGCAAGGATACCTTGTTTGACCAGGTTTTTTCTCACTACAAAAACCTCATTGGATGAGTTGCTTGAAGTTTGGAGCCAGTTGCAATTCTGTTGTAAATAACATATCTGGTATCACATTGTCAATGAACATAACTATGAGGTCTTTCTCAGGTACGTCATACGTGACTCTATTTGCAGTATTCCTCCACTCTTGTAGGAATTTTACAAAGGATTCTCCATCATTTTGTTTGATGTCACAGAGGTCCTTGATGCTGACCTTGCACTCGATGTTGTGATGGAAGTGAGCAATGAATATTTCTTCCAACTCACCCCAAGATAGAATGCCACGAGGTAAGTTTGAGAACCATTCGATTTCTGGTCTGGCTAAGAATTTTGGGAATAGTCACATTAGGTATGTCTCATCATGTGTGACCTCGATGCAACTAGCAAAGAATTCTCAGATATGTTCAACGGGGTTGGTGCTGCCCCTGTATTTGTCAAATTTGGGTACTAAGAAGTGAGTTGGGAATGGAGACATTCATAATGAATGATCAAAGGGTATGGGTACAAATCCTCTACAGTGTAGGAATTGGTCTTCCCTTGATTTTGTATGTCTATCATCTGGGTTTGAAGACTCTGCACTTGTTGGATTAGCATGTCTCTCTAAGATTGAGAGACATTGGTGGCATTTAATTTCTATGCCATTGTAGGTATGAGGCTACGCCTCTATGTCCCTTGAGTTAGGACATATGATCTAGCCCTTGGGACTTGATATTGGTTCCCCAACACATGATTCTGATACTCGGGAATTTGATTGGCCCAAGATTAATTTTGTTGTGCTTGTTATTGGGTTTGTTGCTACTAAAGCTAGAGTTTCTACTCCTGGGGTTGGGGTTGTTGTGGTCCCTATAGGAGAAAAGGTGTAACCTTGGGCGGGCATTGACTGAAAGTTGGACCAAGAGAGATGGATCCCTGTGGGAGCAAGGTATTGATCCCAAGGCTAGCAGGGACTGACTATAGTAGTGGAATAGTCGCAAAAGGGTTTATGCTTGTTGGAGGAATTAAGGACATAGCATGAGAGCTTGATGGAAAAGGCCATGAGGCCGAGGTTTGAGGCACACTAGTGACCATGGGTGCACTTAGTTGGGAGCCTATCATGATTTGCATGGAAGATGTGCTAGCTTGATTTGTAGAGCTATTCTGATTGGACATAGTCTGTGCTAATGTCATTGTCATCAAATATGAAAATATTTGGGATATTGCAGGTTCCAATTGAGAGTGTCGAGGAGTGTTTTGAACTATGAGAGGGTTCTCAGGCCATATGTTTGACACATTAAATTTGGCGGTGAGTTTGAATCCCTTCTTAATCAACATGGCTAAGAAACATTTAGGATTTCTCTCTACAACAACGTTAACAACTTGTCTAGAATAGGTGTCTTTCTCTATGTCTTCAAGCTCCTCCTTTGTGACATCATGGAACAATTTTGGTCTATGGGTATTTTAAATGAAAAGAGCAGGACTGGTATTTTTCAAAGGGTCATCCTCTCACTCTTATTCCCAAGGGGTAAATCAGTTGATATAAAACTCATTAGGTTGAGTTTTAGCCTTCGACCTAGTGTAAGGACCTCGAAAAGGTGTGTGAGACATAGTGTTGTCCAGATTATGTGACTAAAACAAGTGATATAAAACTAACAAAAAAGGATAACCTTTCAAGGAGAGTCTGAGTTATGTTTGGCAAAGGGTAATTCTAAGGAAAATTTTTGATTTATCTTGATCTCAAAGACTTGATGATGTAAGAATAGGATTATTGACTATTACATGTGTGTGTGTGAAATATTGCACATGTTACCTATGACACAACACTTCAATAGGTCATTGGATTAGTGGAAAACATGGTTAGATGAACATATAAAGCACTAAAATTGACCTATTACTTTCTAAATAAGAAGAGTATGATAAGAAACATAACAACCCTCAGATTATGCTACTATCAGTCACATATACATTTTAGCATGAAATATTTGAGTTAAAAACAAACTATTTAACCATTAAGCATGCATTCTAGCTCTAAAAAGCATGAAAATAACAATGCCTAAACATGAAATTTGTAATATGATATGAATCTATGTTTATTCTAACAGCATAACAATGCATTTTTCTCTAAAATTATGGGCTTATTTGTGCTCAAAAACACCTTCTATTTATAGAAGAATGAGGAGAGAGAGGGGGACAAGGTGCATTAATGGAGTTGAAAAACTCATTAATGACGTGTAAGAGAAATAAATGCCAAAGGCATTGAAGAGGCATGGGCTTAAGGAATATCCATTAATGAGAGCCTTAAAGAAGCATGGGAAGGGTGTAAGGCAAGCTTGAGAAGGTGGAATTGCGGAAAGGAATCTTGAGATTCCTTGACTTTCTCAAGTGGGAGGAGTCCTTAATCACTCCTTAATAGAATGTGACAACATTAGCAAGTGGGTTAGGATAGAATTAGGATTAGGATTAGATTTAGCAAGGGTGAATGGGTTGGGATAGGTTCAAACCCAGAGTCAAAGTGGTTGAAGTGGGTTAGGTTAGGGGTTTAGAGGAATATTAATGAAATGAATAAAACTTATTTAATTCATTCAAAAATAGGATATTAATTATTTAAACATTTAATTGATTTTTAATAACCAATAGGACTATAGATAATTTAATGAAATTAATTAGGCTAGGGGAATGGGTTATTTTTCAAGTGAGCAATTGATTTAGGACTTTATTTAATTCCTAGCAAATTAATCATTTTTAGCCATGTATTTGATTGATTTTGATTTTGGCTAAAAGTAATTAACTTAGTGATTTGATCACCTTAGGAGATTACATTGATTTCAAAAGAATTATGTCAAGCAGTAACATGGTCATTTGAAAATAATTGGGGGTATGATCACACTTAGGGAAAATAGGGTCTATAGTCTGAGCAGACTAAATCTAGGCGGTTACATTTTCCCCTCTTTGAATTGATGTGCAAGCAGCGCATTGATTCAAAGAAAGTTTTTTATTTTGACTTTAGAAAGATTGAGAATTTCACTCTTGATCGAACAAAATGTCTGATAAGATCAGTCTCACACTTGATCAAACTAAACTGATAGGATTGAATTTGAACTTGGTTGTCGTCCAAAGGTCAATAAAAGATTTTAAAGATATCAGTTTTAAACTTGGTTGTCGTCCAAAGATTGATAATACTGATTCCAAACTTGGTTGTCATCCAAAAGTTAGTATGAAGCTGCTAGGAGCTTAATAAGAATATTTTAAAATGAGGAAACACAAGATATCCAACTTATGAGAACCAAATATTTCTATCCAACAGTTTTGATTTAGTCAAGGAAATTGTCATGCCCCTAGTTTGTTCGATAACGAAGTCATTTTTGATGCTGTTGTATAGTCAGAAAATGGAAGCACTTCCATTATAGACTGGTTTAGCCTTCCAAGTAAGTGGTTTGGGGTCATATCAAGCACCTTGAATGGGTTCCTGATCTAGACCTAGATTTCCCCCTATTCTACCCCCACTTCCACTTCTTTCCAACCTTATTTTTGCATCTTGGACTGCAGATCTGAGATCTTTGACCTTAGGGTCAGGGTCGACCTTTTGGGTCTATGTCAACCTTGACCCTAACCTAGGTCAAGGTTGACCTTGACCTTGACCCAGGGTTAAAATCTCAGGGTCCCATAGTTTTCAGATGTCCGTCTTTTCAAAAGTTAATTCCCACTTTCGGGTCGGCTGTTTCAGGTTCCAAAGCAGTGATTCATAAATTATATTTAACATAGGTCCTCTCCTAGGGGTAAATAATTTAATGGGAATTTAATTCTCCTATGTCAGCCTCCTTATAAGATTGTGCCCTAATTTCATATAAAAGGAATCCTTTCTCTCTCATTTTCTCTAAGCATGATTAACCATCAACTAGGTGATACTAAACATCCTTGAGAAATTGAGAAGCATTATCAAGTGAAGTTAAAGAAAGAATTCAAGAAAGATTTGAAGCAAGGATTCATCCTTCATCAAGCATTCAAGCATCCAATTCATCAAAGAGATCCATGGGAGGCCATTGAAGGATTCAAGCTACATGGTGCCCTTTTTGGTGATCTCTCCATCCATTTTCTTCTAAGCCTCTTCATAATCAAGAACCCATTCAAGATTTGGTGTTGGAGATCAACAAGAAATTGATTGAAGACATCCTACATTCTAAATTCTAGATCCATTGGTGCCTACATACTTGTGGATTCAAGGATTCAAATCCTCCACAAGGACTTTTACAAGCAAGGTGAATTTATGCATTTACTTTGTTTACTTCTGCAATTTTCAATTACATATATTTAAGGTTAATTCCAAAACTGGGGTTTGACTAAGGCAAACCCCTCCCCCCTAGAAAACAAACCTCTTTTTATTGTAGGTACAGGTTTAGGACTATGGATTTAAACCCAGATCTGGATACCCTTTTCGAAAAACTTTCAGGATCCGCGAACAGATTTTCTATCAGACCTGTGTAGGTCAAGGTCGACATTATTGGGTCAGGGGTGACATTTGTGGGTGAAGGTTTACCTTTTTCATAAGACGATGTCGGATCAGAAAATGATTTCTGGGTTTTGTTCATCTCTATGTTTCATTTCCAGATCATACTTCAGTTTTTCCAGAAACGGAGGACAGACTCCAGAAAAAAACATTCTTTGATCTGCAATATTTCAAGGTTAGTGCATTTCTCCTATCCATTTCAATTCAAATCCTTAATCATTCTAAATCTATCACACATTCCTTTCCATAAAATAGGGAATTTAAGACTTTCCTCTTTGCTCTCATTTCCAAATGATTGATTCATTTGTGTATTGATCCTTTTTGGGTTGATCAATTTGGGTTTTTCCTTTGTGCATCTTAGGATGGAAGAGGAATATCTTATCTTTCCCCCATAGATTTCTTATGTTACACTTTTTATATGTTACATTTTGGTGAACCCGCGATAGACAACACTTTATTTTTGGTGTTAGATTTGCATCTTGTGTTAGATCTTACATGCATTCAAAATTAGATTTCTTTCATGCTCTTGCATTTATATTTCAAAAATAAGTAAAAATCACAAATTTCTTTAAAAATACAAAAACATTTACATTTTTCATCATACATTCCATTTGAATGCATTTGGATATATCTAGATCTATTTTCTATGAATTTCTTTATTCATTACTATGTTGCCCAAGTTGTTTCAACTATTTTCCAAACCTTTTACAATGTGATTTATTTATAGGGATGATAATCCTCCTATTTGGGATGAACCTTTGGATATGGAATTTGATTACTCTCTTCCTCATGAAGCCATTATGGGTGATTCTACTTTTTGGGATGAACCCTTGGATAAAGACATTGATTTATCCCCTCCTTAGGAAGATGCTTTGATACAAGAGGGTGATTTATTAATGAATGACATATTCATACATGATGGTGACTCTTTTTCTAAAACAAACTCCTCTTATGTAGACATTTTAGAGAAAGATTAAAAAATTATAGATTCTTTACCTCCCATTGGGATTCCTTTTAGTAATAAGGTATTAGCGGAGAACGATATGAATTCCCTTAATGCTCTTTCTCTTAGTAATGATCTTATGGAGAATCAAGATTCCACCTCATCTCCTCCTAGGATGTATTATTTTCTTCCTTCTTGTGAACCTATTTTTAGTGTTGAGACAACTAACATGGTTTATCCAAAACCCTTGTTGACTATCAAAGGTTGTCCTCACATTACTATCAAAGGTAAACCTATGAATCTTTAGAATCTTTCAATGATCAAGTTTCGATATCTCACACCTATCATATGAGGAATAACCCTCAACCTAATCCAATGGTTCCTACTTATTTACCACCTTCTCAACCCATTCTTCCTCCTCCACCCCATCTTCCTAGCATGGAGTGTGATTTAATAAACCAATTGCGCAATACCCCTGCCAAGATTTCTTTATGGGAGCTTCTTCAAACTTCACCTACCTACCATGAAGCCTTGAAAAAAGCTCTAGAAAATCTTTCCACTCCACCTCCTAACCAAGATAACATCAATGCCTTCTTACAATGCATGCATGTTACCCCGGGTCCTCTTGACATTTTATTTAATCAAAAGGATTTACCTTCTAAACAAGTTCAGAAGCAATATGATGCCCTTATGGTTGTTGTTACTATCAATAAGAGTATCATTCATAGGACCTTGATTGATAATGGATCTGGGATTAATATTTTTAGCATGGACATGGTCAAATCAATTAAAGCTAATCTTTCAACTATTCAACCTGATAATAATCCTATACGTGGCTTTGATAACATTGATAATAACACTTTGGGCATCATTACCTTACCTATCAAAGTAGGTCCAGTTATCCTGAATACTCCTTTTCATGTTATGCCTGGACCTCTTAATTATAAATTACTTTTGGGTAGACCTTGGTTGCATGAGATGCATGTTGTTCCTTCCACCCTTCACCGTAAAGTCAAGTTTATTCACAACAACATGGTGTATACAATTCATGCAGATGATGCACCAAATCCTTGTTTGAATATTCAAACCCATCGTAATCCTATTCCTAATAGTAATCCTTCTTCCTCTAATGATCTTCCTAGAGATGATTGGGGAACCCTCAATTTTAATCCTACCTTTATTGGAGAATATAAGGTTTCTGATCTTGATTTTATGAAGCCACAAAGAGAGTTTGAACAATGAGTCTTTACTTATACTGCTCATTACCTTCATAATAACTTTATCACTGCTTCTACCCACTATGAATCTATCAAACCTACTAGAAATGACATAGTGACTATTAAAGTTCCATTGACTCCTTCTGATATGGCTTCTCATTATGGTCCTGGTTATCATTTACTAGTTAAACAAGGATTCCATAGTCAAGGATGTGGTAAGCATAAATAGGGAATTCAAATGCCCTTATAGAATGGGGGGAATGAGAATTCTTATGGATTGGGATTTAATCCTCAACAACACATAAATAACATCTCAAATAACACTTCAAAACATGATGAACCTATGAAGGAATTTGACCAAGAAGTTCTTTTGCCTAAACTCCTTCGTGCTAAGATGATTGCTAGACCTAAATGCAAAAAGAAATGTAGTCCAC
>MU228114.1:1213047-1232719 GCA_018584345.1 Thuja plicata
CATTAGCATAATCTTTGCATTTGCATAGCATTTATCATGTCAAATCCTTCGTTCTTAGATGGTCCATAGTTGTGAGGCCCTCGTCCTGAGAGCAAATTTCAAAACTCCATCTAGATAGAAGGCAACATGTCGAATCACACAGGCAGGTAGGATGAATAACTCATATTCAGTCTTGTTTGTTCTTGGTGAAGAAGGACCATGTTGAAGTGTGTGGTTGATTGAGAAGGCCAAAATTAACTCATACAGGTTGTACCTCAACTTTGTGAAAGTTTCCTAAGAGTGTTAGGCAGTATCTTGAATCGTTCCAATGAGTGTGTCTAGGTGGAAGTATTGTTTGTGTTTTGGTGGAAGTAAATGATTCCAGCATCAGAGGGTTAGAATGCCCTGATAGTGAGATGGGAACCAAGTTGTTGTAAGAAGTAGACATACCACACATATTGAAACAAACTACGAGAAACTGATCAGACATGCAAGGTAGACATTTGAAAAAGTGTTTTGACACAGTGACAGGGAGACCATAAAAGACAACAGGGGCAGACTAAAGAGCAAAAAGGGTATCCAAATCAACTGAGTTTTCTTGAGAAATTATTCTGCAAGTGACCACTATCCTAGACATGAGCTCCTAGATGCGAGCCTAGAAATATGGGATATGAGATACTAATGACCCTAGATGCGAGCTAGAACCCTAGATGCGATGATGTGTTAACCAAATGCAAGACAGGAATATAGATGCGAGCCAAGATACCAAAAATTATCTAGGAAATCTGGGATGCAATTTTTGGGTGTCTCTGTTAGATTTGATCAGTTTTGAAAAATTCATTTTGGAAGTACGTGAAGTTTGTCTGATTGCATTTTTGCATTTTGAGACATGTCAGTGGGTGAAAAACACATGTGTAGACCCAGGATTGAATTTTTTTGCTTGTTTTTGAAAACATTATCTTTTTTGTGATCTTTCAGTTACGTCAAGCATTATTGCATTATTAAAGGGTGAAACAAGCACACATCTTATCCCTATTTTCTAGGTGGAGGATGAAAATCCTTGCCCATTGACTTAGGTACACACTCAAATGCTAATCAGAATACATCCATCACCAAGCATGTAATGGCTCTAGTCATGATGTTGTATTAGCCAACTCCAAATGCAACTGAGGGCACGATATGACGAGTGTCTTGGGGCAATTAATTTTTTCCTTACACAAGGATTATCACCCTTTTGGGGGCGAATCAAGAATTCTTTCATTTTAAATGTTGTCTATGATTGGGCAATCCATTCGAAACCATCCCCCATAGAATTGCACAAGGAAAAATTGAGGCGTATAGCCCTATGAGTACTTAAATATGTGTAGTCTCACAAGAAAGATTCAAGTGGCTCCACTCTACACACACCCAAGCATGTTCAAGGAATGATGTCAAAATTCTAGGAACAAAATTGATTCCATCTTTCGAGGCTTTGGCGTATGAGGAAGAAATTATTTATAGTATGTTAGAAGGGTTGGCATAAAACCTATCCTCACTTGGGTCATTCCCGGGAGATTTTTTCCTCAACCGGTAGGCCCTCTACTATTAAATAAGAATACAAAGGATTGGCGAGTGTAGGACATCTATATTTATGATTCCTCCGAAGAAGAAGAGCATACTCTCCTAATCCATGCCATTTTCTCCCAAAATAGTTTCAAGAAAATATTTCGTTCCCTCAAGCAATGTTGTGCTCGATTTAAGATGTTCATACTTTATGGAAAACAAAATGCTTGAAAGTAAAGTTTGTGTTGTTCAATTACCCGCAATATTAGATGAATAGCTTGTTCAATTTATGATCCCCAAAATTAGACAATGAGATTGTTCATTTAGCTCACAATTTTAGTTCTTTGAGTTGTTCATTTACTGATCCAAAAGAAATTTAGTTTTGTTTTCTTGGTTCAGTTATCTCCAAATTCTTTTTGACTCATAAACTGATGTGTGAGTTTCTGATTTTCCTTAAAAAGAAAAGAGCATAGTCCTCTAGCCAGTTTAGTAGAAGATTAGAAAATGTTCTTAGTGTAAAAAGCATGTGAAGATAGGTCAAGAAGGGGGTTGGGCAACCTGAAAAATCACGTTAGAATTCTTTGTTCAACTCCCAAGAAAACCTTTGATAGCAACCTGCAAACACTAGTTAGGCTGCTTTAAAAGACCAAAAACCAAGTGATCAAACTGTTAGAAGTTAGGCAATGAAGTACACAAGATTTTTAACCAGATGCGATCCTAAAACATAGGATGTGGTACCATATACCAGATCTGAGCCCTTGTCACTAGATGTGACTAAATGTTCCCCATATGCGATTCTAAACCAAAAACAATCCAGGAAATCCCAGATCCAAGCCTCATTTTCTGCGGTGCGTGGGCGTATCCTGGATGCAAGCCAAAATGACCAGATGTGATTCTGGACCTGAAAACTAGGAGGAAAGATTAGTGAAAAATGAGGTAAAAAATGAGGCAAATCTCAAATCGTGCCCCTTGGTGGGCACCAAAAATGTGTGTGTGAAATATTGCACCTATTACCTGCGACACAACACTTCAATAGGTCATTGCATTAGTGGAAAATATGGTTAGATGAGCATATAAAGCACTAAAATTGACCTATTGATTTCTAACTAATAAGAGTATGATAAGAAACATAACAACCCTCAGATTATGCTACTATCAGTGACATATATGACTTAACATGAAAGATTTGAGTTAAAAACAAACTATTTAACCATTAAGCATGCATTCTAGCTCTAAAAAGCATGAAAATAACAATGCCTAAACATGAAATCTGAAATATGATATGAATCTATGTTTATTCTAATAGCATAACAATGCATTTTTATCTAAAATTATGGGCTTATTTGTGCTCAAAAACACCTTCTATTTATAGAAGAATGAGGAGAGAGAGGGGGGACAAGGTGCATTAAGAGGCATGGGCTTAAGAAATCTCCATTAATGAGAGCCTTAAAGAAGCATGGGAAGGGTGTAAGGCAAGCTTGAGAAGGTGGACTTGAGGAAAGGAATCTTGAGATTCCTTGACTTTCTCAAGTGGGTGGAGTCCTTAATCACTCCTTAATAGAATGTGACAACATTAGGAGGTGGGTTAGGATAAAATTAGGATTAGGATTAGATTTAATAAGGGTGAATGGGTTGGGATAGGTTCAAACCTAGAGTCAAAGTGGTAGAAGTGGGTTAGGTTAGGGGCTTAGAGGAATATTAATGAAATGAATAAAACTTATTTAATTCATTCAAAAATAGGATATTAATTATTCAAACATTTAATTTCTTTTTAATAATCAATAGGACTAGCCAATTTAATTAAATTAATTAGGCGAGGGGAATGGGTTCTTTTGTAAGTGAGCAATTGATTTAGGAATTTATTTAATTCCTAGAAAATTAATCATTTTTAGCCATGTATTTGATTAATTTTGATTTTGGCTAAAAGTAATTAACTTAGTGATTTGATCACCTTAGGAGATTAAATTGATTTCAAAAGAATTATGCCAAGCAGTAACAGGGTCGTTTGAACATAATTGGGGGTATGATCACACGTAGGGAAAATAGGGTCTATAGTCTGAGCAGACCAAATCCAGGTGGTTACATTGCTTGGGACAAAGTTGATGATAGAGATATGATGATTTTGAGATAAAAGGATTAAGATATTTCGAGTCTGAACTTTTGAACTAACAATGCTTGGACAATAATCACAATTTCAAAGAACGGATGATCTTTTAAGTTTAGAGATTCGCACAATTTTCTTCACATTTTTTCTGAGACACTGATCTTTTACACAGAATGAGGATTCTTTTCAAGGTTTTTAGGTAAAAACAAGTGTTTTAAAGTCTCTGGTTAAGTGTGGAAAGCCTCCACTGATTGCGGTAAAGTGACAGGTTGATTGCGGCAATCTATCACCGATTAAAGTAATAAAAAGATCAACTCCAGAAATGAACATGACAATTGCAAAAAAATTCCGTCAATTGCAGCAGGATGCAGACAATTATGGTAAAGGGGAGATAGTCTAAAAAAAGATCTCAAATGGGCTTCACTGTCTAATAAAATTGATTTTCAGGAACAAGACTTTTGATTTGCAGAATAGGTTTGATGTTGACATCCTAGACTTTAACACATTGGACTCATTTTGACAGTTTTGATGTTTTTTTTAACATTTTTGGAAACTGATCAAAGAACAAGCACAATGGACAATGTGTTTTGTAATCTAGCACGAGTTTTGATACAAGAAAAAAGAGATTAATCTAAGGCAAATTTGGCTTTCAAATACAATTTATATGCCCAATGCTTGAATGTTCGTTAGCTCACACATCAAGTGTCACACTACTAGGACATGAAGGTCCATGATGTAGGTGCCTGTGTTTTTGCTGTTGCTAGATATTGTTGCCATGCTAGTGAAGATCTTTTTCACTAAAACAATACCCTGGAACACATATGTTGGGAATCTTGATGGGAAATTTTGCAACCCATTGCACTATAAAAAGGTATTTGTTCTGAGGTCAATTGGGTTGGCCTCTATATTAACAAGGTTGTAGAAGGGTCCGTGGCATCTATCTAATCAGTTTGTACATGTGTGACTCACTTAAGAGCCTAGTTAACAATGTTGTCTACTTAGGGATATTCACCTGATCTAGGATATCATCAACACACCTTGCCCAAGCTTGGCCAGATATAAAATGAAACTTTGGTTTATGTCTTGTTTATATACCGATAGGAAGGATTAGCATTTTAAGGTAGTTCTCTAAGGAAGAAGTGCATTCCCCAGACACGCCTTTCTAAAAAGTATAAAGGTTTTTAATCTAATAGATTGTGCAAGCTCACCAAAAAATCAAGGCACAAGGTTAATCAATTAAACCCCAAAGATTAAAATGCGAACTAAGCTAATCACCCATACAAGCACAAGTGCTCAATTTTATAGCCCAAATTAGGTAATGATTTTCTTGTTCAACTTTTATGCACAAAATTGAAAGATTCTTTTCCTTTGTTCAATTCTTAACCACCACGTCAATTTTAAGCACCAATTTTGGAAGTGTGAGGTTCAAGATGTTTGACATACAATGTTGATTTTAAGCACTAAAAATGACAAATGAGTTAATTTTAGTCGCTTTGTTAACATTTCCATCGCTACAAGATGTCAACAAACGTGATTAGTACCAAAATCATCTAATTAAGAATTGAAGAATAACCCGCAACTCTGGAATTGTTAAGACTGCTAAGACTAATTGTGACCTTGTACTTAGCTGCAAAATGTTTGATAGAATCCAAATATTTGATGTATGGTTCACTTTGATCTTTTTCTACGATGGCTAAGATATCTCTTTATTGCGTTCAGTAGTTTGTGGTCCTTCTTATGGCTTCTCTTAGTGATCTAGCACCTGGGATGCGTCTGATTACCCTTTTGGCCATTCGTCATTGGTCAATCATTTAGGAAAATAGAGAAAACAATCAAATTATGACAAAAAATAGTGATTTTAAATAAGATTTGCAATAATTATGTCAATTGTGGTAATCTTTTTACGATTGCGGCACAATTTTTTCAGATGTAGAAATATTCTGTCAATTGTGGTAAAGCACTTTTAATTGCGGCAATATGCTGTCAATTGCGGCACAGATCGGTCAATTGTGATACAAAGCAAGAAAATAGAGTCTTGAATAATGATATAAAATAATTGTGAAACCATTACAATGATTGCAACAATAGACCAGACGATTGCATAAATCTTTCGTCAATTGCGGTAAAATACCAGTGATTGCAAAATTACAAAGATATTGAGAAAAACATGAAAAAAGAAATTCTACAGCCGTAAGGCCGAGGCCAAAAAGTTTTGTCTGTCATCTGCAAGTGATATTTGGGCTGTTTGTTTCATATCAGGTTCACAAAAATGTCATGGGATCGAATCTGTACCTCCATCAAGGGGGGTTAGCAGCACTAATTTGCAAAGGGGGTTACACAATCGAAGATACTAATAATGAAACTATGAACAATAAAATAAAAAGCAATAAAGGAGGTATAAAAATGAATGCAAACCAACAAGGATCAAATCTTTTATTGTTTCTCTCCACTCCTTTTGAAACACTGTTGGCGTGGTTTTCAGTATTGGTGTGGGAAACGTCTATGACCTGGGAGCATCGAGAATATGATATGGAATATATGATCACAAGATGGATTGATGATTGAACCAATCTGATAGAGTAATGGTGCACGTGAGCTTGAAATCCTAGATCCTTCAAATGGTTATGAAGCGTTGATTATATAGAATATAAAAATAATATGTAGGGTTAAGATCAATGCTAGAGATAGGAAGATGAATGGTTGAGATCAAAGGGAACTGGAGAATCCCTCAGTAAACTCCAACTCCTCAACTAGGAGAGAGGAGATCAAGTTTGGTTAACTGAAGAGCTAATTATGAGTTACCTTTAGAACATAAGAGGTAATTTGGAGTTAACTTTTTGAACTGAAGAGGTGGTTGGAGTAACCCATGTAATCAGAGATATGATTAAGAGTTACGTTTTTGAACACCAAGAAAGGATTTAATTGAATATTTAATTCATTTTTATAATTAAAGTATTCAACATGTGAGATAATTGAATTCTTTTTGGTTTTAGAATTGAATTGTTGAATGAAATTAAATCAATTTGGTTGAAATTAATTTAATTAGAAGAATAAATTAATAAGTTTAAATATTTAAATTTAAACTTTAGGAAATTGAATTTAATTAATTAATAAAGATTAATCAATTAAGGTTAATTAATTAAATAAAATTAATTATTTAATTAATTTTGGGGTTTTGATTAGATGATTTGGGGAATGAATTTAGAAGGAAATAGATGATTAGTTAATGATTAAAAAACCATTAATTAATAGATGAAAATTAGTGTTTTTAATGTAAAGTCGTAAGTCTATCCATTTTAGGGTGTCTACACATACAAGAAGGATAGTCCAAGGTTTGATGGAGCTAACCAAACTTAGTGGAAGAGCCACATGATAGTGCATCTCAAATGCATTGATGAAGATTGTTGGAGGATTACGAAGAGTACTTATACTGCTCCTGAAAATCCTACTACACCACAAGAGACCAGTGATGCTAAAGAAAATATTAGGGAAAAGGAAGTTTTTTTGAGTGCCTTGACAAATTCTAAAATGAAAAGTTTCACAGAGTAAGAAAATACTAATGAAATTTGGGAGAAGTTGCAGACCTTGTATGAAGGAGATAAGGAAGTCAAAATTGTGAAGTTGCGAAGCTAGAATGGATAATATGAAGCCTTGAAGATGAGTAAGGATGAGAGGGTTTCCTCTTTTATTCTTAGGGTGAATGAAGTGGTTTGTACTATCAGATGTGCTAGAGGTACTTTAAAAGAGGAGGATATTGTTGCCAAAATACTAAGATCCTTGCCTCCTACCTATAAACAAATAGTTGCAGCTATTGAAGAGATTCAAACAGTAACATATACAACAAGAGACAAGCTGATTGGAAAGGTTACTACTTTTGAGTTAAGTGAATTTTATGGTGTGTTACCTAAGGTTGAGACAACATTTAAAGTGACTACATCTGGAAAGATCTTACAAATATCTGATCCAGAAGAAATATCCATTAGGAGAACGTCAAGATATGAAAAAGAAATGAAATAACTTGAAGAGGAAGATGGATAAATTGAAGAGTTGGAAGAACTGATTGAAAGAAGAGTACCTAAAGGCTCTGGTAAGTACAAATGAAATATGCCTCTCAATTTTTTTTTATGCAATAAGATAGGACACTTTATTTCTAGATGTCTAGAAAGAGCTGCTAAATGGAATAATAGACTTATTGTTGTGAGGAAATGCTACTTTTCTACTGATGTTGATGGAGTTACCGATGATGAAAATGATTATGATGATAAGGATGATAATGAATTTAATTTAATTTCTATCAAATAAGAAGATTCTAAGCCTGCAGATCATATGCCTACTATTTCTACTGACTATGTTGTTGAAGAGAAAGCCCTAGTTTCTTAAGTTGTTACAAAGGATGAATGGGTAATAAACAATGGTTTCTCTTACCATATTACTGGTGACAAGAGAAAATTTGTGAGCTATGATAATTATGATGGTGATATTGTGAGATTGGGAGACAATATTGGTGATGTAATATGAGATAGAGGTTCTATTTGTCTAGATGGAAAGAATAATGTAGATGATGTGTTGTATGTGGAAGGTTTGAAAAATAATCTTATTAGTGTTGGACACTTGGTGGAGAAAGGATATGGCCTAGATTTCAAGAATTAAAAGTGCAAGATCTTGAATGACTATGAGAAGGAGATTGCAACAGGATCAAATACAAGAGGTAACATATTTCATTTGAATAGTGGTAAGGAAAGTTGTTTGATTGCTCAAATAGATGAAATATTTCTATGACATAAATAGTTGTGTCATGTGAAATTTGATAATAATATGGCAATAAGTTCTACTCATGCTATTAGAGATATTACTAGAGTAAATAATACTACTAATACTATTTGCAAAGAATGTCAATTAGGAAAGAAAATAAGAGTTACTTTCCATTTTAAATCAAAAAATTTAAATGGATTGTTAGATATTGTTCATACTAATTTGTGTGGTCCTTCTAAGACAAGGAGTTTGAAAGGTGATATATATTTCATGTTTCTCATTGATGACTGCTCAAGGAGGGTATGGGTGACTTTCTTGGAGGAGAATTCTGAAGCTTTTGAGAATTTTAAGATCTTCAAGAGCATGGTTGAGACTGAGACAGGGTTGAAGGTGAAATGTATGAGATCAGACAAAGGTGGAAAAACCACATCATGTGAGTTCTATTCTTTTTGTGAAAATCATGGAATAAAGAAACAATTATCTTCTTTGAGGACTCCATGATAGAATATAGTGGTATGAGGAAGAAAAAGTCCATTTTTGATATTGCTAGGACCTTGATGCTTGAAGGGAATGTTCCACAAACATTTTGGAGATAAGCGATTAACATTGCCATATATACTATCAACCAAGTGCAAATCAAAGGAGATACGGGTAAGACACCTTATGAGCTATGGTATTGTAATGTACCTATAATCAAGTATTTTAGAATATTTGGTAGTATATGCTACATAAAAAGAGATGAGGATATAGCCAAGTTAAATGAAAGAAGTGATGAAGGTTTTTTGCTTGGATATTTTACCAAAAGCAAGACATATAGGTGCTACAACAAGAGGTTGAAAAAAATAGTTGAGAGTGATAATGTCAGAGTTGATGAAAGTCTTGAGAATCTATCTAGATCCACTAAGTATGATTCTAATGATCAGAATGTCACTAGTAATCTGGGACATCAACATCAAGTTTAGAACCAAGTTCAAAGTGTTTCAGTGAATGCAAATGATGAGACTTTTAAAAGTGGAGAAAAGGAAGAACAAATACCTGCTATAAAATACAAGACACAAAGGTATGTAAGATTACATCACACTAAAGATCATAAAATAGGTGATAGGAAAATTGGCATTTTGACTAGAAGAAGGATTGCCAAAGATAAAATTTTCCCAATATTAGAGATTGAACTAAATGATAATAATTGGGCTAAAGCTATTGAAGAAGAGCTTGTGATTGTAAATGACTACAAGGAGAAGCTCATGAACAATTCAACCAAACTTTATTGATTGCTTGAAAGACAAAGGAATTCAGTGAACAATAGTGGTCTTAGATGTGAGAAAGGAGAAAGTTCTAGATCTGGTCAAGATAAGCCTAAAACTAAAATAAAGATGAAAAAAATAAGAAGACCTCAACAAGACTATCTAAAAATCATAAATTTAGTGGTAAGTTCTTTTTTTTGTGGTAATTTTGATCATAAATTTGTGAATTACAGAAAGAAAAATTATTCTTCTAGTTGTAAAGGGCATGACCATGACTCATGTAGTGGTGTGAGAAAGAAGAATAATACTATCAAAAAGGAAAAATTTAGATGTCAATGTGCTACAAAGAAGAATGAAGAAATTGGACAAAATATTGTTATATATTTAAGACGTAACATATCTAAACACATTGTTTGTTGGCAAGTTTTGATGTGTTGTCATTGATGTCAACATGTCTGTTATGCAGTTTTGCCAGAGGAACAATAGTTTTAAAGGTATGGTGAAGGGTGGTTAGTGAGGATGAGGAGTTGTGAACCTCATGGGATGATTTAGAGGTTTATTAGTAAGTCCATGTCAAGCCACATGTGTTGATATGATGATTTGAGAAAGTTATGAGATCATAGTTGGTGAATAGCTAATTTATTGTTCGCTAGTGTAACATAGCTATAGAGACTGGTTTCATGCACATATAGAGGGTGATATCTTTAGTCACACACCTAGGAATATATTAATGATATTGTGATGTGTCTTCATTTCAAAGGGTTTGTGATTCTAAAGGTCCACAAGGCATTTTCAAGTGTTACACTGGAAGGTGACAATGTTCTTTGGGGGTGAGCATAGAATGCTGGAAAATCTATTAGCTAGGATGAATTTGATTGTTTTTTTGAGCTTCATGATGCCTAAGGATGTTCTTTGATTATGTTCCTAATGAGTTGGCAGTCTACATCGATCAAAGTGATGAGTTTTGGAGGGAAAATCAAGTTGGTGATAAGTTTTCTTATGTTCTTGGTTGACTTGATTAGTAAAATAATTTATGGGGGATCGGTAAAAAATTCAATGGTAGAGTTATGATCTTGAGGTGGTTATGAAGGATACAAGATATTTTTGGCCAACATTCTTTGATCAGGATCATTGATTTTGGTGCAGTAAGATAAAAATTGAAAGTTAGGTTTTTTCTGAATTGTTCTTGATATAAGGGTTGATGAATTAGGCCAAATTATGTGGTTTCATAAGAGAAGGATTGATCATGGACACCAGAGATTGAATAAATGTTTAATTTATCATTGGAAGGATTTGAAGAGGATTAAAAAAAGGATCTAATTGTTCTTCAAAGGAACTATATAAGGCATAATTAGATGCTACTATACAATTCATAAATTTATCAGATTGTAGTTTGATTTGTGTTTGTAAGACAATGAGTCTTCCTTAGGGTTGGGTCCCAAGGAAAATTGAGTAGTGAGGTCTATGAAGTATGCCTAAATGCATGTGCATTTTTTCATTTATAATAATCTTATAGTTCTAACAAGTTATTGGTCTTATTGTGGGTTCAAGCCCCACTATGGTTTTCACCCTAATTTGGGTTTCTACGATAAAAATCCTTATGTTATGTGTTTTGGATGTTTTCTGATTTATGCATACATGTTTGTTTCATTCTAAATAAGAGATAAGGGTTTTATGCATAAGGGTTTCAAGGTTTAAGGGTTTAAGGGTTTTAAAGAGTTAGATTTTTTGGTGCAACTAGATCACCCCCTCCCTCTCAGCTGCTTGTTGCCTTATTTCATAAAATTGGTATAAGAGCCTAGTCCCTTGATGGAAGACTAAAAAATTGAGGGAGATTCAAATATGATAATATTAAAGAAAGATAGTCCAAGGTTTGAAGGAACCAACTACACTTTGTAGAAAATCTGCATGATAGTTCATCTTAGATGCATTGATGAAGATTGTTGGAAGGTTACAAAGAAATCTATATTCCTCCTGCAAAACCTACTACTCCATAGGAGATCATAGATGCTTAAGAAAATATAAGAGAAAATGATTCCTTTTTGAGTGCATTGTCTAATGTTGAAATGACCAATATCATGGAATTAGAGATAACTAATGAGATATGTGATAAGTTGAGGACCTTTCATGAAGGATATAGGGAAGTGAAGGTTGCCAAATTGCAGAGCTTGTAGGGAAAATATGAAAGTATGAAGATGAAAATATTTCTGCATACATCTTTAGGGTAAATGAGATTGTGACTACTATAAGATGTGCTAGAGGTACCTTAGAAGAAGATGCAATTATTGCAAAAATACTAAGATCACTACCCCTTGCCTATAGTCACAAAGTTGCAACCATTGAGAGATTAAAACAATGACAGATGTGACAAGAGAAAACATAGGTTGTAATATTATTGCCTTTGAATTGAGTATATTTGGTGACACACTACCTATGGTTGAGACCACATTCAAAGATAGTGTACATAGGAAGGACATGCATAAATTAGAATAAAGTAAAATATTCCCAAATAAATAGTTGGAAAGATATGAGGAGATAAGGGAAATGGAAGAAGAAGAAGAAAGAGAGCTTGAAAGGTTGGAAGCATTGTTCACAAGGAAAGTACCTAGAGCCACTACTAGTAAGTACAAAGGAAATTTTCCTATCAAATGTTTTTCACGCAGTAAGATAGGACATTTTGCTTCTAGCTGTCCAGAGAGAGATGAGAAACAAAAAAGTAGAGGCACTATTACAAAGAAATTTTAATTTTCTGATGATGATGATGAAGGTATTTTTGATGATGAATTTATTATAGTTGATAAGGATGATGATGAATTCACTTTATTTTCTGTCAAAGATGAGGATACTAAGTCTGAAGATGATATGCCTACTATTTCATTCATTGATGATAAAGAAGAAGGTACTAAGTCTGATGATCCAAAATTCACTAGTTCATTCATTTGTATTAAAGGAGATGATTCCAAATCTAAAGATTCTATGCCTTTTAGTTCTATTTATAGTGTTGTTTAAGAGAAATTACTAGCTTATCAAGTTGTCAAAAAGGATGAGTGGGTGATAGACAGTGGATTCTCTCATCATATGACTAGTGAAAAGGAAAAAATTGTGAGTTTTGAGAAGTATGATGGTGGTATTATAAGGTGGGGAGATAATTTTGGTTGTATGATTAGAGGAAGATGATCTATTTCCATATATGGAAAGAATAATGTTGATGATGTACTACATGTTGAAGGTTTGAAACACAATCTTCTAAGTGTTTGAAAGTTGATGGAAAAGGGATATAACCTACATTTCAATAATGATGCATGCAAGATCTTGAACAACTCTAGGATAGAGATAGCAACAGGATCTAAGACAAAAGGTAATATATTTCATTTGAATACCAGTTTGAGAAGTTTCTTAATTGATTAAATAGATGGAATCTAGTTATGACATAAGTTACTATATCATGTGAACTTTGATAAAATTGTTTCTATAAGTTATACTTTTGTTGTTAGAGATTTTCCTAGGGTGAAGAAGCCTGCTAATATTATTTGCAAGGAATTTTAGTTGGGTAAGAAGACAAGAGTTAATTTCCATTAAAAATCTGAAAAATCTAATGGATTGCTAGATCTTGTTCATACTGATTTATGTGATCCTGATAAGAAAAAAATCTTGAAAGGTGACAAATACTTTATGTTTATTATTGATGATTAATCAAGGATTGTATGGGTGACATTCTTGAAAGAAAAGTTTGAAGCCTTTAACAAGTTTAAGATCTTCAACTTTATGGTTGAGAATGAGATAGGAAGGAAGCTGAAATTTGTCTAAGATCTGATACAGGAGGAAAATTCATATTAGGTGAGTTCAATAATATTTGTGAAACAAATGGAATAAGGAGATAATTTTATGCTCTATAGACCCCACAACACAATTTAGTGGTGGAGAAAAAGAATAGATCAGTTCTAGATGCTGCTAGAATTATGATGCTTTAAGGGAATGTTCCACACATGTTTTAGAGAGAACCAATCAACACTATAGTATACACTCTTAACCGAGTGCAGATTAAAGGAAACATTGGTAAGACACCTTATGAACTCTAGTATGAAAATCTTCCTATAGTCAAGTACTTTAGGATTTTTGGTAGTAAATGCTACATCAAGAGAGATGAGGACATAGACAATTTTGATGCAAGAAGTGATGAAGGTATATTTCTTGGCTACTCTATCAAATGTAAGCTATATAGATGTTACAATAAGAGATTGAAGAAGCTAGTAGAGAGTGCCAATGTGAAGGTGAATGAGAGCATTGAGAATATACCTAAATCCCACTGATATGATTTTGATGATCATGATTCTATTGGTAATCAACCAAGACAACAAAAAGTTTAGTCCTAAGCTCCAAATAGTTTCATGAGTGCAAATGATGAGGCCTACACAAGTGGAGAAGAGGGAGCATAGAGACCATTGGTAAATAAGAAGACACCAAGGTACATGAGACTAAATCATGCAAAAAATTAGATTATTGGTGACACAAACAAGGGTGTTTAGAAAAGGAGAAGGATTTCTCAAGATCAGGTGTGTTTTTATCTCAAACATTGAACTGAAGAATGTGGATGAATCCTGATAGGATGATCATTGGGAGTTGGTACAAATTAAGAAGAATACATATAAATTTTTCCCAAGGCCTATGGATAAGAATTTTATTAGCACAAAGTGGCTATTCAAGAACAAGATAAATGAAGAAGGAGAAGTGGTAATAAATAAAGCAAGATTGGTGTGCAAAGGATATTATCAAATGGAAGAGATAGATTATTATGAAACCTTTGATCTAGTGACAAGATTGGAAATAGTTAGATTTTTACTAGCTTATGATACTCATAAAAATTTCAAGGTTTACCAAATGGATGTCACATCCGCCTTTCTGAATGGTGAGTTAGAAGAAGAGGTATACATAGAGAAACATGATGGATTTTAGTTGACTTAAAAACCATACATGGTGTGCAAGTTGAAGAAGGAACTATATGGGATGAAGCAAGATCCTAGAGCTTGGTACTCTAGATTCAACAAACATCTACTAAATCTTGGATTCAATAAAGGTAATGATGATAGTAATTTTTATTTCAAGCTATATAATGAGGGCATGGTGATTTTACAAGTGTTTGTTGATGACATTATCTTTGGTGGCAATGACAAGTTGAGTCAAGAGTTTTCATTAGAGATGAAAAATGAAATTATTTTTAGGACTACAAATTAATACATCAGTGTATGGGATCTTTATATCTCAATCCAAGTATGTGAAGGAGATGTTAAGGAAGTTTGGGTTGGATGACTCTAAACTAATGGGAACATCCATGTTGACTAGTTGCAAGTTATCAAAAGATGATGAGTCCCCTAAAGTCAATCAAGCTAGATAAAGATCAATGGTTGGTGGATTTATTTATTATACTCATACTAGATCAGATATAATGAATGCTGTGTGTCTTGTGGAAAGGTTTCAAGAAGATCCTAGAAATAATCATGAGGTAGCAATAAAGAGGATATTCAGGTATCTGAAAGGGATAAAGGACTTTGGGATGTGGTATCCTAAAGGTAATAAATTAACCTTATGTGCTTATACTGATGTTGATTGGGAAGGTGATGTTGATGATAGAAAGAGTACAAGTGGTGGTGCTTTATTTCTAGGAAGAAGATTGGTCTCTTGGTTGAGCAAGAAACATAAATCCATTTCTTTGTCTACTGATGAGGTAGAGTATGTTGCTGCTACTAGAAGTTGTAGAAAAATAATGTGGATGAGACAAATGTTGTTAGATATTGGAGTTGTATTTGACATGACAATTACTATGTATTCTGATAATTTAAGTTCCATCAATATTTCTACGAATATGATACATCACTCAAAGACAAAACATAGATCAATCAAGTACCATTTTTTGAGACAAAGAAGGAATGAGAAAGAGGTGAGACTGAAGTATGTTTCTAGAAAGGAACATACCATTGATATATTTACCAATCCTTTTCCAAAGGATGCATTTGTGTATCTCAGAGGAAATTTAGGGGTAATCCCCCTCGTGATCAGAACTAAGATGCAAATGATTGCATCCATCTAGTGTACTTCAAGTAGATATCATTCAAGACTAGATTGGTATTTTGGAGGATACTAATTAGGGGGCATAGTAGGAATGATATGATATTGTTGAAGGTAGAGAAGAAAAGAGCATGATTAATCAGAGAACATCAGAGAAGAAATGTACCTATGTCATTGATGTCAAAGGGGGAGAAGAGTGCATGTGAAAGATAATATATATTTGCACATAAGAAAGAGATTTGGTTAAGGAGAAGAGTACATATCTAAGGGGAGTAACTGATGGTGAGAAGAGTATATAATCAAAGCATGGAAAGCTTGTTTCCATGGGGAGTAGAGACAAAAAGGAAGATGAGATAGAGAGACTTTGAAAGATAACTGCAGATATTGTTGGTAGTGTTTGTTGGTTATCTTTCTAGGATTGAGATTGTCAATTTTTGATTGCATCACTTGTTTTTCCCATCGCATTTTTCCATTAAAGCCAAAATGAGATATTATTGGAAAGTTTGGATGTGTTTTCCTTGATGTCAACATGTCTATTATGCAGTTTTTCAATATGAACAATATGTTCATAGGTATGGAAAATGGTGGTTACTGAGGATGGGGAGTTGCGCACCTCATGGGATGATTTGGAGGTTGTTTACAAGGTCCATATCAAGACACAAGTTTTGATATGATGATTTGAGTAATTTATGAGATCATAGTTGGTGATTGGCTACTTTACTATTTGCCAACATATCAGAGTTTTAGAGATTGGCTTCATGCATGTACACAAGGTGAGATATTTGGTCGTGCAACTGGGAATGTGTTAAGGAAATTGTGTTGTGTCTTCAATTCAAAGGGTGCATGATTCTAAAGGTGTGCAAGGCATTTTAAAGTGTTACAGTGGAAGGTGGCAATGTTCTTTGGGGGTGAGCATATAATGTTAGAATAGTCCCAAAGGATAACTGAGAAGGGGGGGGTGAATCAGTTATCACCTAATTTAATTATTTTCTTTTATTAAATCTAGAATACAATAAAGTAAATGCACATTCAGATAACACCATAGAAAACACCACAATTTGGTTACAGGGAAACCAAATGGTAAAAACCCCGATGGGAATTAACACCCACAATGAACTATACTTGTTTATAATAATCCCTGTTAGAAGATCTTGCAACCCTTTTAGGAGTTGTTATTTACAATATAGTAAGTATAGTGACTTGGTTAAGGGTCTAACTTTGTTAGGAGTCTTTTACAAATAACCCTGTTAAGGGTGAGGACTCACTGTCCAAAAGCTCACTGCTTCAATGGTGAAGGCTACAACCTTCTGTAGAACAAATATGCACTATATCTGATGATGAAATGTAGAGTAGACCTGCTATCTTGATTATTTATAATGTATTGTAATATTTCACTTCTTCTTCACATAGATCCTTGATGAATGAAACACAACTGATATTCTGCTCTGTACATTTTCTATCTCTTATCTTCTCATTCACACTTAGCGTTCCACAAATGAACTACTATAAGTATCTTCCTCAAAGTATGAGATCATGGGACCTGTTAGGAAACTCTTCATAACCTCCTTGTCAGCTTAACTAACCATACAAGCATAATTACAACTACACAATATTAAACTGAATAGATGCGACGCTTCACTAAGTCGGCCTCACCAAATTAACTCTAACTTTGCAATCTTGTTGAAATACATTTGGCACCTTTAGATAACTATCTTTAGCTCATAACTAAACTTGAATATACACATGCATATCCCGAAGATAGGTGCAACATAAGAATCAATGCAATACATCAGCTCTATACAGACAAACTCCAGAAACTGTAACTGTCATTTAACAAAATTACATATCACAACTGAAACTTCATATCTGAGTCTACTTGTATGAAAAAAACATAAACAAAATGTCTACAACATGAATATAACCATGCAAGGCTTGATAACATCATTTTGATAAGTACATACATAATACTACTGTATATTATATGTTGTCATCAATGAAAAACATATAATCAATTAGCTGCCAGACGTAAATCTCCAACAATCTCCCCCTTTGACATTGATGGCAACATATGATATTAAAAAAATCTTCAGCACATGGTGTCTTCTTTATTTTTACAATCTTCTCAATATACTTATCAAAGATTCCTCTACACTGCTATAGCTCTTCTGTCTATGTTTATACTCCCCTAGAGTATATGCTCCCCCTTACTATATACTCCCCCTTTGACATCAATGGCAAAGGGCACCATAAACAATTAGGCATAGGTACTACTCCAGAAGTAGAGTAGTCAACCATTCATCAGTCACTATGGACTGATGTTCTTGCTTCTTTATCTAATCAGACTCAGGAGAGGGAGTTGCTCCCAACTTCTCCCTGAGATACTCAAAAGTATCTTTTGATAAAGGCTTTGTGAAAATATCTGCCAACTATTCTTTGGTGCTCACATAGTCCAATTTTACTTCATTATATGTAACTTTTTCTCTAAGGAAATGGTTTTTAATCTCAATGTGCTTTGTCTTTGCATGCATCACAGGGTTCTTGGACATGTTGATAGTATCTTGGTGTTATCACAGTGAATAACAATAGGATAATCAACCTGTATACCAAAATATTTAACCATCGGCTTGATCCAAACCATTGTTGAATAATTCAATGCCGCTGTAACATATTTAGCTTTTTCCGTCGACTGAGAGATAATTTTTCTTCTTACTTACCCAAGAAACCAACCTATCTCCAAGAAATACTGCTCCTCTAGAAGTACTCTTCCTGTCATCAATACAACCTACCCAATCTGCATCTATATACACATGAAGTTGTTCATTCTCTGATTTAGGATACCATAAACCATAGTCTATAGCTCCCTTTAGATATCTAAATATTCTCTTTATTGCCATTAGGTGATTCTATTTTGGTTCAACTGCAAATCTACCAACAATTCCAACTACATTAGATATGTCTGGTCTAGATTGAGTAAGATATATAAGTTTTCCAATCATAGACTTATACAATGTCTTGTCAACTGCTGCATAGCCATCTTCTTTAGAAAGCTTACTTCCTATTATCATAGGAGTGCATATTGGCTTACAGTCTTCCATCTTGAAAGTATTCAATATTTCCTTCACATATTTGGACTAATTTATAAATATCCCTTTATCTATCTGCTTTACATTTAATCCCAAAAAGTATTTTATAGGACCAATCATGCTCATTTTAAATTCATTCTGCATTTCTTTTTCAAATTCTGCACTAAGATTGTCATTACCTCCAAAGATAATGTCATTAACAAATATGGCAACAAGTATTAATCCATCAAGTGTCTCTCTTATGAATAGGTTACAATTTGTTGCTCCTTTCTTAAATCCAATCTTGGTAAGATAACCATCTAGTCTCTCATACCAAGCTCTTGGGGCCTGTTTAAGTCCATAGAGTGCTTTCTTCAATCTGCATACCATGTCTAATTTATCTGATAGATTAAATCCTTCAAGCTATTCTATGTAGACTTCTTCCTTCAAGTCACCATTTGGAAAGGCTGATTTGACATCCATTTGATATACTTTGAAGTCTTTTAATGTTTCATAGGCCAAGAATAACTTAATGGCTTCTAGTCTTCTCATAGGGAAAAATATGTCAGTGTAATCTATCCCTTCCCTCTGTGTATATCCTTTACACACTAGTCTTGCATTTTTTCTGACCACTGTACCATCTTCATTCATCTTGTTCTTGAATACCCACTTTGTTCCAATCACATTTTTGTCTCTAGGTCTAGGAACCAATTCCCATGTATCATTTTTTATTATTTGATCTAATTCTTCTTCCATTGCTTTCTGCCAATAAGAATCCTTGCAATCATATTCAACATTGAAAGGTTCAATCTGTGAAAGTAAACATACCTCTTCATCCACTGTTAAACTTTTTGCTTTAGATCTAGTCAAAATACTGCTGCTCTGATCTCCAATGATATCATCTTTTGAATGATACCTAGATGTGA
>MU228114.1:1251660-1263224 GCA_018584345.1 Thuja plicata
ATAGTATTTAAGCTATTGATAAATACTAGCAAATGAAACTATTTAATTGATTAAATTAAATAGTTAGAGGAATAAGAGGGAAAATAATATTAATATTTTTGGACATCTACATTTTGCCCCTCTTTGATGTGGCATCACAAGTGACGCTATGTCAAAGACAAGAAAATAAGTTTCCCCAGAGGAAGAGGGTTTCTAGGAGTCGTGTTGAAGCAACAACGATATAGGGTTGTGCCCCCTCGAGAAAAGAACACAACGAAGATGATGTTGCAGAATTTTCTCAAAAAAGGATGCAACGGGTAGGAGGAAGAGCGAGGAGGTAATAAATAGAAGCCTTCTAAAATGCAATTAAGAATGCAGCTAAGAATGTAAATGAAATGAATGTAGCTAACAAGCATTGGGGATCCATTTGTGTGAAAAATATGGAGAGCACATCTAATTTTGATATTGCAAGAGGAGGTATGCATCAGGTGTTAGAAAACACAGATGAAAAGATTCCTTTTCATGGACTAGACACTCAAACAAAAGCACGCTACAAAAGACACATATATCGGTATTCACCAGTCACAATGCACCAAGATATAGTAGATCAAGGTAGTGGTGAGTAGGTGTAAACCGACACAAAAAGATAAAATCAGTAAAGAAGGCCTCATGACCAAGTGGTCATTCAGTCTAAATTTCTTTCCATGAACAAGATTGATGAAATGAAGGATTTGATAAGCCGACACAGGAAGGATGCATCCTAATGGGCAAAGATTGGATTGGATTTGATTAAAAGATATTCACTGGCAAAAGATGTGAACAGGATGAGGAGCAAGGACAATTGGTCACAAAACTGAGTTGGTGAAAACATGATTGCAGTCGCAAGAGTCAAAACATCACTGAAAAGTGAAAAACTGAGTGATGCAGAAAAGAACAGATGGTTTATCACACGATTTTTGAGAATATTTGATTTTTTGGAATTTTTAGAATTTTTAGAATTTTTTGGATTTTTTGCAATTTTTTAAAATGTTTTTGGTATTTTATGCGTAGTTAAGCTGTACAATGGGATGATTTATACAAAAAGATACACAGGGGGAGGAAAACGGGTGGGAAATTTTTTTGGGGAAAACAGGGGCTATAAGAAGGGCTGGGGGGCTTAAAGAAGGTCATTTATGAATAGTGAATAGTGAAAACTGAGCTCTGGAGTGAAAATCATGGCTGACAAGAGGATGAAGGGGTAGTTGGGGGAGTGTGTACGCACACACGGGAGGTCCATAGAGTGATTGGTACTAGTGACTCAATTGAGACCTCACATTTATTATTGTCAAAGTTTTGTAATTCTTTGGGATGGGTAAAGGGCATTAAATGCGGGGTAGATGACTCGACAGACCAGAGATGCCAGTTCTCAAACCGGTGTCTGCAAAGATGCTGATCCCTAGATCAACATCTTCACAGATGCCGATCCCTGAACTGGAATCTCTGCAGACATTGGTGCCTGATTGGTGTCTTCAAAGAGGCCAGACCTAGACCTGCATCTGCAAAGACATTGGTCTACAAAGAAGACAATTGGAGACATCGGTGCATGAAATGACATTTTCGGCTGAACCAATGTTTGTGCCCAAAGGGGCAGGCGCTGAGGGAAAGGGAAATAGAGGGACCTAGTGGGGGCCAGGGATGGGTCGGAAAAAAACCTAGGGACAAGATGCCCCACTTTGGGAGGGATTAGGCTAGAACTAAAAGAAATATGGGTTGACACGGTAGATTTTGGAATGTTACAGGAGCAGTTCCCACCATTGGGATCTCAAGAGCATTGGCCACCGACCATGTACCGTAGCTCATAGAGGAGGACTAGGGATTGTTAGTTGTTGTCAGGTTGGACTATGTGCTCCATTGGCCTAGGTTACAGGCACACAATGGGATGATGACCACGTTGATCAAGCGGTGGCACAATGATACCACCACATTTCATTTGCCTACTAGAGAGGCGACTACTACACTCGAGGATGTCTAGCAGATTCTTCGAATACCTATCCGAGGGGTGATTCCTCAGTATTGGTTAGAGGATAGTGACCACTATATGGAGATTTCTTTCAGGAGATTGATGAGGCAGATTCCCACATATAGGACTTGGATGCCCTGGCAGCCAGCAATCAATAGGAGATTATAGTGGATAGCCTTGTATTTGGCTAGGTTGTTCAGAGGGTGCATGTTAACTGACCTGGCTGGATACAGTTTTGGTATGGGGTGGTCACAGGTACTAGCCAAGATGCTAGAGGAGGTTATCACTTATTGTTGGGGGGACCTTGTCTTAGGACAGTTGTACAATGATTTACACATGGCTGCGTATCACAGGGTGTGCAACATGGGTACATGAGTCACTCTAATGTTAGTGTGGGCTTGGGAACATATCATAGTGCTCCAGCCGATGAGAGTGCAAGAGGCATGATAGCTTGGAGATCCCTATACTTGTAGATACAAGCTTCCTTTGACATATACCTCCGTTGGACAGACTGGCTACTGGCGATAATTTCTCGATGAGGTACAAGTTTTCTTCTTGACCCCGTACAGACTCTGCAAGCCATGGGGAGCTATGGACTGGGCGGTAGGAATTAAGGATGGATTTGAGGACTTCTTGTACATGTCATATGTTCAAACTGACTACTTTCTTCTGAGGAGGACTATCCACCAGATAGAGAGATATAGAGCATCTAGGGTCATGAGACAATTCAGATTGCAGCAGGGGGTGGTGGCAAAGGATGCCTTACATGCTCATGTCACCATGGAGGTGGGTGCGTGGGGGAGATACACTAACACTCTTATAGTGAGAGCATCCTAGAAGGAGATGGTGTGGATATTTTTTGTTGTGCTGCCAGATGTTATTGATGCAGGGATGACCCTTGAGTACGTAGCATGGTGGGCTGCACATGTCCCCTTACGACTTACAGACCTTGTTCAGGTGGCTACTCATGAGCATCTGATTGGAGATATGGATGTTGATGATGGGAAAACTATGGGAGATTCCCCAGAGACCTCGGTAGTAGGTCAGAGGAGGAGGCCATAGAGATAGGTTAGACCTTGTACAGAGGCATAGGCAGGGGCTAGATTAGATCAGGGGCCATAGGGGCCACTAGTAGATGGGTAGGACCAGGAACCCTAGGTGCTAGCCCAGGGACAGGGATAGGTACAGGCACTATAGGTGCCACCATAGGTACAGATGCCATAGGGGCCACAGGGGCCACCAATAGGATATGTAGCATAGGAGACTCATGACACTGTCATCACTGAGCAAGACAATCTACAAATGGAGTGTGCATGACTACGAGGATTGCTAGGAATGACATAGGTATCAGAGATGAGCCTGCATACTGAGATGACCTAGATATAGGGGCTATTAGCTGTAGAGATAGCACAGGCTGATAGGGCAGAAGGTTCACTTGATACCCTACAGGGCAGGGTGGATGCATGAGAGTTTTCCATGGTTGACTTGATGTAGGATGCTGCAGAGTTGTAAAAAAAGATAGGTACATTGACAAACCAGTTGAGTACCTTGACTGAGAAGATGGACTAGGCTACTAAGGAGAATATCTCATTGACCTTAGACAAGGATGCTACACAGAGGTGGGCTGAGGCATACAAGGTAGAGTGGGACATTGCTAGGTAGGCGGCCACTGCAGGTGGGGTCGGACAGGTTGTAGCTGAGGCTTTCGTAGCTCATAAAGATGCGACTAGGGTAGGTAGAGAGGCAGCCCACTATCGGGTTCTATATACTTAGAGAGATCTCGATCTTAGAGAATAGTGTAGAGTTCAGTGTCTTAGGGATCTATGGGGATGCCACCATGTCCACCACCAGAGTAGGGAGGTGGATCATCACAGCCACTGGCATGATTCAACAAAGGATCATGTGACACACATTTTTGCATTTTGAGATGTACATGTATATTGGCACTGAGGTGCACGTGATGTATTTTATTAATGAAAAACACATGTACTTATGGACATTTGATATATATATATATATATATATATATATATGATGATGATGATGATGATCGATGAGGACTCTATGATGTTCATGATGTATGATTTTCATGCTTTGATATATATGATGTTTTGAGGCATATGCCTATATGATTACTGACATTTGATGCTTGCAGGATGTGATGCATATGTATGACAAATTGTGTATGCAGGATGGTTTTATGACTATGTATATATGATGTATTGATGTGTGTGGATGCAGGATGTGATGTAATTTCATGATGTATGCAAGGTATATGCTGATGTTTTATGAATATGTATATGAATGCTGGATGAATCTAAATGAATCTTAACAATGCAAGACTATAATGATTTAATTGTGTTAACAATGAAATCTAAATGATTTAACAATTCAAGAGTAAAATGAATCTAAATGTGTTAACAATGCAAGTCTAAAATGAATCTAAATGTTAAGACTAAAATGAATCTAAGATGAATTAAATATGCAAGATGTACATGATGTAACAATGCAAGATGATAAAATGAATCTAAATGTTTTAACAATGCAAGATGTAAAATGAATCTAAGATGAATTAATTATGCAAGACACTAAAATGATTTTGACTATGCAATTAAATGAAGAACTTAATGAAATATAGTGATGGATTTAATGCAAAATAATAATGAACCTAATGCAATGATGAACCTAATGATGAAACTAATGTGACAACTAGATGCAATGGATGTGATAGATGCAACAGACAAGATGGGACCCATATTTGTTTTGTGTGTCACGATCAACTAATGAACCAGCCAGGAGGACTATGAAGGACCAAACAAGGAATGTTAGCATGACGAAGACCTGGGATGTTAGTGCAATGGTGAGAAGACTAGATATGTCACAAATATACAAGGATCAAATTGAGTGATTAATTACAAATGATTTATGTACACATGTTGCCACCGAGATATGATTGGATTGTGTTTTTTGATGCGTGTGATAGTTTACTATGCTGATTGATTAGTTCAAGAGGAAGGATAATTACTATGAGAACCCAGAGATGATGATGTTCTAGAATTAAGTCTATGAGAGGAAGGATACATCCCATTTACAGAAAGATGGGATTTATAAATATGATAGGTTAAGGTGCACTGCGATCAAACTGCGGAGCCAAGATGTCAACAAAAGGCGCTTGTCGAAGCTTAAGATTTTAAGAGTGTAACTGGATCATGTTCTGCAAGGATACCAATCGAGGACATGAGATATATAAAAGAAACACTAAGTGGATGAATAGATGGAATATGTACAGGACTGAAGCTCAGGGATTGGGATAGTAAAATGTATGAACAACAATATAAAAGATTATGTGTACAAAAGCTCAGGATACGAGATAGGAGGATCACTTCAGACTAGTGCATATGATATGCGAACACCTAGGGAATATGGGAAATGCCAAGGTCAGCGGAAATGTGATGTTGGTGATGGAGGGAAATGAGATTTTGATAGATAATGGAATGGTCCACTATGTGTGATGCCTGTTTCCAGGTTTTCATCACGCATACTTGTCCAAGGCACCTGATTGCCAATTTTTCACCATTGGATGAAATTTTTCTCTTTATTCTTCTTTTTTTGATTTCTTTGGATCTTTTTGATGTTTTTGATGTTGCCCAAGTGCTTGTTTGCCAGGTTTTCACCGGGACAACCATTTTTTTAGCTTCATTTTTCTTCTTTTTTGAGATTTTTTCAGTACTGTTTTACATTGTTTTTATTCTTTCTTCAGGACTTTTTATACTTTTTATGGATTTTCTTAGATAATTGGAACAAACAACCAACTGTTAGGCATAGAAGCACCTGAGATGAATGATGTTGGTAGGATCATTCAATGGTTCTCCTTCAGGAGTGGAGAGTTGATATGCACCAAAACTGAAGCATGCAGTGACAACATAGGAGCCTTGCCAAGTGACTTCAAACTTACCTTTCTTTTCCCGATCAGGACCCACTTTCTGATTTTCCTTTAGCATAAGGTCCCCTACCTAGAACTGGCATGGGTGGACCTTCTTGTTATAGTTCCTCTTGAGCCTATTTTGGTAGACAATTAGATGATCATAGGCTTGCTGGGACTTTTCATCTAGTAGATCAAGCTGTGTGAGTTGTGCTACTCAGTAATCTTCATCATCAATCAGGCCTCTCAATGATACTCGGAGGGATGGTAGTTTGACCTCAATTGGTAAGACTACTTCAGCACCGTAGACTAGGGAATAGGGAGTAGTGCCAGTAGGAGTATGGTAGGAAGTGCAATATGCCCAGAGGGCGGGATTGATCTAGAGATGCCAGTCATGATCAGTATCATTGACAACTTTCTTAAGGATTTTGAGGAGGGTTTTATGAGTTGCCTTAGCTTGGCCATTACCTTGAGGGAAATATGGACTGGAGAAATGGTGATGGATATGGAGGCGATCACAGAGATCACTGACATGTTGATTTTCAAATGGTTTACCTTGATCTGTGAAGATGGTGGAGGGTATGCCGAAGTGGAAAACAATGTGATAAAGGATGAATTTGGATATCTGGACACCAGTAGTGAGGGTGAGCGGAATTGCTTCAACCCACTTTATAAAGTACTCTATTGCTATGATTATGTACTTGTGGCCTTTAGAAGAGAGGGGAGTAATCTTACGAATGAGGTCAAAAACCCAACAAGAAAAGGGCCAAGGAGGTGCAATAGGTTTGAGGTCCTGTGCAGGAGCATGGATCAGATTGGCATGCTGTTGGCAAGGTAGGCACTTCTTGATGAACTCACAAGCATCATGTTCCATTGTAGGCCAATATTACCCTATACGTAGAAGTTGATTGGCTAGGACCATGCCACTCATGTGGGCACCTCAGATTCTAGCATGTACCTCTTGTAACACCTGGGCAATTTCATTTTCATCTAAACACCTAGAGAGAACATTGTGATAACCTCGATGATAAAGGGTGTTAGCTACGAGGGTGTATTGGGAAGCTCTATGGATAAAGTTTTGGTGTTGGGTTGTAGTGAGATGAGGAGATATGATACCATTTTGTAGGTAAGCTTAGATATCATGGTACCACAAGGACTGGGGACCAACCAAGACACATACATGATTTGATTCATTGTTCTCATAAGCGAGAGCATGTAGTTCCTCAACTAAGAATTTGTATTATGTAGACTCATGAGGAATCTCTAGAAGGGAGACAATTGTGGCCATTGCATCAGTAACCTTGTTCTGCAAGCGTGGTACTTGTGTTATCTATAAGTGGAGGAAATGTTCTTTCATCTCGTCAACCATTTGCTTATATGGCATCAATTTGTTGTCTTTGGTTTGATACTCATCAAGAACTTGTTTGATGATGAGTTGGGAATCACCAAAGACATTTAGAGATGTGATGTTCCATTCTATAGCCATGCAGAGTCCTCTAATTAGTGCCTCATATTCTGCAATGTTGTTCATGGAGGAAAATCCCAATTTGAATGACATAGGGATGCAATCACCTTGAGGGGTGACAAATAGTATTCCTGCCCCTAAACCATGAGCTGTGTAGGACCCATCAAAGTAGAGTTACCAAGTTGGTTGTTCTTCTATCATGTACAAATGATCATCTAGAAATTTTTTGACCAAAGGATAGGCATCTACCAATGGCACTTCTGCTAGCTGATCAACAATGACTTGCCCTTGGCTTTTCTATATACATATTGAATATCAAACTCGCTTAGCAACATAACCCATTTTTCCATTCGACCTATGAGTGTAGTCCTAAAGAGTAAATACTTGAGAGGAATCACCTTTGAAATGAGCTTGGTTGTATGACTAAGCATATAGTGGTGAAGTTTTTGAGTGGCGAAGACCACTGCCAGACATGCTTTTTCCATAGGTGAATAGTTGAGCTCATAACCCACTAAGGTCCGACTGATGTAATAAAGATCTCTTTCTTATTCTTCATCATCCAACTGAGTGAGGAGTGCCCCCAATGCTGTGGTAGTAGCAAAAATATATAGGATGAGTGGTAAACCAGGTACAGGTGGTACCAAGATGGGTGGATTAGCCAAGTATTCTTTAATTTTGTCAAAACTCTTTTGACACTAAGGATCCCACTTAAATGTGTTATCTTTTCATAGGAGATGAGTGAATGGTTGGCACTTATTTTCTAGTTGAGAGATAAAATGGCACACAAATTGTAACTTTCCTTGGAGGCTATGCAGTTGTCATAGTGTTTTTGGTGGGGGAATTTCTATGATAGCTTGCACCTTCTTTGGATCTATTTCAATGCCTTGTCTAGATACAATGAACCCAAGGAATTTTCCTGATGTGACCACAAAGAAACACTTCTTAGGGTTGAGCATTAAGTAGTAGTGTCCAATTCTATCAAAGATGCACTCCAAAACATTGAGGTGATCTTCCCTCTTAACTAATTTTGCCAATATATCATCGACATAGTCTTCAATAATTTTGTGTATCATGTCATGGAAGATGACAGTCATGGCTCTTTGATAGGTTTCCCCAGTGTTCTTCAAGCCAAAGGGCATCATGTTATAGTAGAAGGTGCCCTAGGGGGTTGTGAATGTTGTCTTATGCTGATCTTCTTCTGCAATGCGGATCAGATTATATCTAGAAAATCCATCCATGAGTGACAACATCTCATGTCCTGCTATGAGATCCACAATCATGTCTATGTTTGGAAAGGGGAAATCATCCTTGGGACATGCCTTATTGAGATATCTGAAATCTATACATATCCTGATTGATTTATCAGGCTTAGAGATGGGCACCATGTTAGAAATCCAGTCAGTATAGTCAATGGGGTGGGTGATCTTGGCTTGGAGTAAGTTCTCAAGCTCTTCTTTGACAAGTAGTGCCACTTTAGGGTGCATCTTCTTGAGCTTTTGTTTGATAGGTTTGATGTTTGGGTTCATTGCAATATGGTGAAACACCAAGTTGGGGTCTAATCCAGGCATGTGGGAGTAAGACCATGCAAATTTGTTGATGGATTCCTTCAATAAAGTGACAAGATCACTTTCTTCTGCTTTAGTTAGAGATGCTTCTATGTATGTTATGGCGGGATTCTCTTTAGTACCTAGGTTGAAAAGTTTTTCTTCTTCGATGAGAATCGATGACTGTTCAGGCCTATAATCATGGATCAGAGGAAGAGGAGAATCTTCATATTCTAGTTCCTTAGAGAGGTTTTCACAGGGGATACACCCTTTTTTTTTACTATTTTATGATCAGATAGCACCCCAGAGGGGTTTTCGCCAGTGGATTGATTTTTCTCTTTTTTATTTTTGTTTTCTTCTTCATTTTTGCAGCTAAAGTTCTCCTCTCCCCCAAAGTATGGCTTTGGGTCTAGTTTGTAGACATATGCTGAGTCTTGCCCCCAATCATTGCTTTTCTTAATTGCTCCCATAAATCTTAGGAGCGCATCCTCACTTTGGAACTTATCAACATGCACGACACTTGGTTGGTCCCAGTCTATGAGTTCAGGATGGCAGAGGGGAAGGTTAATGTAGAGAATGGAAAGTTGGTGTAGGACAAAATTTCCCAGGAAGGTTTCATCATCAAAAACATCATCATAGGCTCTCACAAATTTCTCTTCCAGGATATCTTTGATGTCAACGATTTCACCCAAGGACGGACAAGGGGCAAAGATGTTTTCATTGGTGCCCCCATTCGTGTCAGGGCCCATGCCAAGGCCTAGCTGCTTTTCTAGTCAGGTAGGTATAATAGGATCTTTCATTCCTTTCTCTTCATAACCAAGGCCACCTCCTTGGTAGTTCCATTTTTATGTCACTAGTTTGTGAGTTGCGGGGTACTTATCTTTGAATTAATTGAGGTGACTTGTGTCCTTGGGTGGTGGATCTTTATAGAGCCATTGGTTGATGTTTGGTGTCATTTCCTAGCCAGTAAAAGTACCCTTTAAGATAAAAGTGGTAGAACCAAATTATAGCACCTTGGTCATCTCTAGTCCTGTCTTGCTTAGATTAGGTCGACGACCTTGAGTGTGTGGATCAATTGGCAGTGCTCCAATTGTGAAGGCATCAGATAAACTATACTCACCACAACCTTTGTTGTTGATCTTGACCATGGATAAGGTGGAAGAGAGGATTGTTTCTGGGTCTGAATGGGTTTGAGATGAACTGGCAATAGAGGTGCCAATATCGATCCTGGGACAGTGACTAGAATGTGGAAAGGATGTTTCCAATGCATTGCAGTATGCGAAGGGCTTGGGATCTGCATGGATGGTGATCTCAGTGCTGTTATATGGAAATTTGATGCACTAATGGTAGGTGGAGGGGATGGCTTGCATAGAATGAATCCATGGGCATCCAAGGAGGATGTTGAAGGGAAGGTCAAGATCAACAATATTACATAATGTATCCTGGATAACTGGGCCCACTTGAATGGGCAATGATATGGTGCCTTCAGAAGTACACTCCATATTTTCATATGCCTTTATTGTGATGACATCATTTGTTATATCAACTTTAGTACAACCCAACTATTTTATGAATTTTAGAGTACACAGGTTTAGGGCTGAACCATTATCTATCATGACCCATTTGATGGAAAATTCTTTAACCATGACAGTAATATAGAGTGGGAGATTATGATCAGGTTCTTCTAAGGGTATGTTTGTTTGTTTAAAGGATACCCCACAAGATGCAGACAGGTGTCTGACAAGGTTCTAGAATTCAGTGAGGTTGATGTTGCTGGGAACATGGGATTCTTGCAAGGCTTGATTGAGGATCTCTTGATAAGTGGGTGAAGTGCGGAGGAGATCCATGATGGAAATTTGGGCTGGAGTATTCCCTAGATGTTCCAAAATGTTGTATTGGGTCCTAGCAGATGGGGCGAGACCGACACCTACAACTGTTATCCTGCCTCTATGAGTGGTGATTGTGCATTGGTTATCAGCACCCTTGACATGGATGACATTGACGGAGGACTGGACTTGGGATATGCAGCCGATGAGATTATCGTAGTTGATATATGCATTTGTATAATCCTTTCTGTCGACATTTTCTCCTTGCTTACCCTTCCCCTGATCAGAGGACTGAGTAGGATTGCCTAGGCCTATGCCTGAAGTGTGTTTAGGGAATGCATTTTGATAAATTTTAAGGCCCACATTTGGTGATGGTTGGGTGGGAGAGTCCACTTTGATCTCTTTGCGGTCAATGTGATCCTTGATGTAATTTTTTAACTTCATGCATCTGAGAGTGGTGTTCCCCTTAACACAGTGGTATTCACAGTACTCGTTGTCTTTATACTGTAAACACCTAATTTCGGTCTGTCGCAACTATAGACCCTATTTTCCCTAAGTGTGATCATACCCTCGAGTTATGTCCAAACGACCCTGTTACTGTTTGGCATAATTCTTTTAATCAATTTAATGTCCTAGGTGATTTTTATCACTGATTTATATTATCTACTATAGCCATACAATTTAAATCAACATCGACCAATAAGATCAAATCTAAAATCAAACATGGCTATAGTATTTAATTATAATGGAATTAAATAAATCTCTAAATCAAAGTATCACTTGCAATCCAACCCATTCCCCTAGCCTATTAATTTAATTAAAATGGCTA
>MU228114.1:1279581-1326940 GCA_018584345.1 Thuja plicata
CTCTTCCTACGTTAGAAGGCAATAGATCGGTTTTAGAGGGTTTTATGTGTTTTTCGTGTTTTCACTAACCCCATATTGCTAAAGTAATGATCTATTAAAGTGTTTGTGTCAATCTAACAGGTACCCATTTTCATACTCACATATACCAGGCTGGCTTAGGTGTTGAGTCATCAAATGGCTGCATTTCTGGGTACATGGATTGGTTAGCTTGGACCAGCTTGTGGAAGATGACATCTACGGGTTCACCGAAAGGGGTAAACGTGTGTTGTGGCACATTTGAAGCACGAGGTCTTTATTGTCCAGGCATGACTGATATAGCATTTTTCTGATTCATAGGACCTTGGTAGTTGTGTTGATATGATGTTCCTGGAGGGGGATCGATAGTCGCACCTTGAGGGTGCATGTTTTGCTGGTAAGTCAGTTGGGAATACATGGGATTGGGCTGTTGATACATGGGAGGAGGTTGAGGGTACATTGGTGGTGCTTGCTGATAAGTTTGGGTAAGTGCATTAGGGCTGGCTACCACAACCTGAACATGCTTGGTGTCAGTGGCTCCATTAGTTACCACATTGTTGTTTTAGTTCTAGTATCGTGACCGATCATTGTTATGTTTGTTAGGCTGGGATTCCTTGTAGTGGTTGATGGCACCGTCTTCTATGAGACCTCATTCAAGATCCATGCCTTTAATCTAGATGTCTTGATAAGTTTGTATGCAATTCATGTGCATGTGATAGGCGAGCTTAGGATGGAGGTTGTTAATGAATATTTTGATAAGATGTTTCTCTGGGGGTTTGTAGGACAACCTTGTAGTAAGCCCTTGCCAACACTAAAGATAATTTCCAAGCTCTCTCCTCCCTTTTGTTTGGAATTGCATAGGTCAAGGAGTGAGAGTTCATTTTTGGCGTTATGTGTATATTGGGCCACAAAAATTTTAGATAATTTAGTGAAAGTAGAGACTATGCCATAAGGAATTTTGTAGAACCATTCGAGAGCAGTTTCTCCTAAGCTCTTGGGAAATAGTCTCATAAGGAAATTATCTCTATAGGCCACTTCTTGACATGCCATGTAGAATTCTTTCACATGGCTCACAGGATCTCCCTTCCCCTGATATTTATCAAATTTGGGTGTCTCAAAGTTCTTAGGGAAGGGTATGGCTATGATAGATCGATCAAACGGATAAGGACACACCTCTTCAAAATTGAATGTTTTAGCCTTTGTCCTAGCTTTTAGCTGCTTGAGAGAATTATTCATTTCCTCCCATTCATGATTGATTTGTGGGGGAGGATTGTTAATCATGATTGCATGGTTTCCTTGAACTTGATATGGATCGAATGGTGAATATGGAGGATTCTATGGGGAATATTGTGGTGTTTGATATGATGGTTACTGGTCAATGTATATGGGCTATTATGGTGGAAGCTGCGGTTGAGGGGAATATTACAGTGGAGGAGGTGTCGGTGCTTGATAAGATTGTTGCAATTGCTAGAAATATGCTTGTATTTGCTGTGACATTGGATAGGTGGGATGAGCCTATTGCGCACCTGTATAGGATGGAGGATAGGTGTTTTGTGGCGTAATGCCCCTAACGGGAACACTGAATTTCTATGGAGGTGGAATGGTTTGTGATGCAGTGGAAGATGGCATGGCTAGGTAGTTGGCAGAATGAGTTTGCTGTTGCCGCATGGGTTGGATGAAAGGATTAGCAAACTATTGCAGTGATTGTGCCATGAAGGGATTTTCCCCCTGCATTTATGGTTGTAACAGTTGTGTAACTTGAAGGGTGGAATGGGCAGCTGCGAAGGGGTTGATTTATTGCTGTTGTGCTTGGGATGTGAATGGGTTGGTAATTTGCTGTTGCGGTTGTTGTTGTTGGGATGATTGCTGGGTGGATTGTTGCTACTGAATTGGTTGTTGTTGTTGTTGGATAGGTTGTTGTTGCTGCTAGATAGGTTGCTATTGTTGGATAGGTTGTTGTTGATATTGCTAGATAGGTTGTTGTTGTTGCTGTTGGATTGGTTGCTGTTGTTGCTGGATTGGTATTTGGGGTATGATGAAGGGATTGGTGGATGGTTGTTGCATGGGGGGATTTGGATTGGTTTTCATTTGCAAAAAAATAGTTGGAACACATTGCGGTTGCATTGTTAGTGGGGTAGGGAAAGTGGACCCATGTGGAAATAAGGGTTGGTTATAGGCATTGGTAGGTGGCATGCCTATGGTGAAGAAAGGCAGAATAGGCATGAAGACCTTGATGATTTGATGGTGCAAACTGGTTGTTGTACTTTGAATGGGTTGAGTAGGGATGGGTGGAATGGTGGTTTGTTGTATGCTGGCTAGTGGTGGTGGAAATTGTGCCACAAATGTTGGGAATGTTTGCAAAAGTGGAGTAGTTATGACTTGAGGAGGTGCTTTCCTAGTGATGGGGGTATTGCCTATGCTGCTGATGTTGGATCAAGAGGTAGGGCTCTTGAGGTAGATGAAGGTATTGTGTGCATGATGGAGGGTGGGATGGAAGGTTGGACTACTTGTGTGATAAGAGTTCCCACCTGTAGGGCTCATTGAAGTGGATCAAAAATGTTGTTTCTAGTGGGGTGAGGACGTTCCCCTCGAAGTGCCATAGGTTGTGTGATTAGTGTGGGTATAATCCAAGGTGGGAGTTGAAGTCCTTGTTGCTGACAAGAGTTCCCACCTGTAGGGATCATTGCTAACAAGTAGTTGGACTACTTGTGTGATAAGAGTTCCCACCTGTAGGGCTCGTTGAAGTGGATCAAAAACTTTGTTTCTAGTGGGGTGAGGACATTCCCCTGGAAGTGCCATAGGTTATGTGACAAGTGTGGGTATAATCCATGGTAGGAGTTGAAGTTGTGCATGCTAAAAGTGGACCTCTCACTTAGTAGTACACTTCAACATAGTCATTATACTTTAGTTGTATATAGAAATGAATATGGATTCATTCATCCTGCATGTCTGAATGAGTCGACCTATTGCCTTCTAGAAGGTAGGAGTATGAGATTTCTCTCAGATCATTGCAAGCTCAGTGACTACATCGAAGATCTAAATGAAGGATTTTAAGCTATGATAAATGATCTAAGATGATATGCATATGCAGTTTGTTGTTCATCCAAGCTACTTAAGATTGATTTTAGAAGCACCAAATTGAAAAGTGAAAGTTTCTTTTTAAAACCCAAATTGAATGTGCTCTAATGATTAGATTTGCATGCTTGAAATTAAAACAAAAATGCTAAATGATAAATGCAAAGAAAAGAGAATAAAATGCAGTATAATAACGTTAGAAGAAAGTTAGGGATCCTTTGTGAAGGAAATTTTTTTCTCTTTTATAGAAATCTCTCTTGAATCGACAGTCGAGATCGAACAAAAAGAGTGGCTCAAATTCGATTAAAGAAGCACAATCCATGTGCAAGTGATTCAGTTGGTCGAGAGAGCCAGTTGACTAAACTGACTGGTCATTTGTTTTGGAAACTTCCATATTCAGTTTTCAGTTAATTGAAATGTTTCCAAAATGATAAATAGTGGAGAATCAGTTAACTGAGTGGAACTGGATTGTTTCCATTTTGATAATCAGTCAACTGAATTTGATGATGTCATATGCATTTTTAATAAATTAATTGATTTTGAATGCACATTTATATTTTTATAATTAATTTAATTCCTTTTTGATTTAATTGACAATTTTGTAATTTTTATTTAATTAATGTCATAATATCAATTAAATAATTAACATAAGATATATTTGCCAATGTAATGTGATTTTAGGAATTAATTAATTAATTAAGTATGATGATTGATTAGGACCTAGAGTTTAGGTCAGATCAGTTTGAATTCAATAATTGACTGTTTGATTTAGGACTTAGAATAATCAAGATTAGGGTTTCTTGATTAATTGTTGAGATTGGGAGTCTAGGGTTTAGATGACCATTTTTAGGTGATTACATTTGCCCCTCTTTGAATTGATGTGTGATCAATGCATTAATTCAAAGACATGTTAGCAAGAAGACTCAGAATAGTTTGATTTGAAGTGATGAAACCATTCTTTTGAAGAAGACGGACTTCAAGCTTGATTGGACGAAGATCAATCAAAAGATATAAAACAAAATGCTCAGTTTGATTTGAAGCGATGAAACTAAACATTTGTTAAGAGCTCTTAAACCTTTTTGATTCGTTTGAATAAATAACTAGTTTGATTTGAAGCAATGAAACTGATTACCATTAAGAGATTTGATTAGCAAGTAAATTGACTTGATTTGAAGCGATGAATCCAATTTGATCAATGTATCTGGTTTCAATAATGAATAGCTTGTATAAGACCGATCTTGTCTAGTTTTGAGTGTATTCACCAATGTATAAGACCATTGATTAGGTTGCCTTTGATTTAAGATGATCTCAACTTGATTTGATGTGATGAAGTTGAGATGCCCCAAGTGATGGGGTTTTGATTGAGGGTGTGATCACTGAAATGTTGATGTCCTGATCCTGCCCCCTCAGGAGTGAAATTGAAATATGGCTAGGTGCCCCAGTGATGAGAAGAAATTTGATTGATTAGACAATTTAGGAAGAAATTGATCTGATTAGAAAGAGGTCCCATGTGGTTAGGACAAAATATGTACTTCATGAGAAGTCATGTTTGACCGAGATTGACCAAAAGTAAGATACATAGATTGATTAGAAGAAAAGCATGAGAGATTTACATTGGATGTGCAAGTGGTCAAATTCATATTTTGATTTCGATCCTGAAAATGGAATTAGGATAGTTGAATTAGCAAGGGGTGTCATGACCACTTGACAAAGAGAAGATTGATCGATTAGAATCTTAGATCCTTCACATTGGATATAGATAAAGTTAGTATGCTGATTTAATCACTATGCAGATGCAGATGCAAGACTAACATGAATGCAACCTAAGGTGTAGTCACTGAGCTTTAGCTTTGAAAATTTTCATCATTGAGAATTTTTGGAATATCAGAGTTGATACAATCCTTACTGGTGCCACTACAACCATAAGAATATGAATATGACTTTCATCGGATAAGATATGGAAAACTAACATAAGCATCGAGGCACAAAAGCCGAGATGACCTAAACATTGTTTCCAGTTTTGATAGTGCAAGAGTACACTAGTATCAAGGCATTCAAAGCCAAGATAATCATGAGTGCACACTTGTGTAAACAAATAGAGAAATAACAGTCAAGGAGATAGTTCTGACCTCACCTTGGCATACAAATAAATAGGATCGAGGGATGTGAGGCTTTTTCGCCTTAATGCAGGAGCTCTTATCACATACACCCTATTTATTTGATGTTGCTGGATCATTGGGACCACACCAACAAGTAGTAGACAAAGAAAAGATTACAGAAATCAATGAAAACAAACAACATACAAATAGAAGTTCAGCATACTTTAGCCAGTTTCAAAGGTGTTGAATGTGTTTATGTATGAGGTGTTGAGAAACACCGTTGTTCTTGTGAGTGCTTTGTGTTTGATTGCTATTGATCTATCATTTATGTTTGCAATATCCAATGTGTGTTAAGAAACATAGATGCGTCCAAAGATAGTGTTAAGAAACATTGTTGATTGTGGTGTTGAGAAACACCTATTTGTGTCAGTAGCGAGTTGTCCTTAAAAAATGACAAGATTACTGACTCTGGTGTAAACCAAAGATGTGATCAAATTGGGACCTATGCCCCAAGTAGAAAATGATAATAATTGACTTGAATCATGTTGCGAGAACAAATCCAATTTGATTGCCCATAGGTTATGACTCTGGATCAGTTTCAATCCATGAGGAGGGTTCTCAGAAGAATCGGTGTCACAAAAGTGGTTGAAAGATATGTACAAACTGAAGTAAAGGGTTGATGCCAAGACTAAGCTTTGATAGATGGAGCACTGAGTACAAGAGGCACCTATTTACCATGTTTTCACCTACTTAGTAGAGATGTTACTAGCAGAAATTGACTTGATTTTAAGCGATGAAGCCAATTTGATCAATGTGCCTGGTTTCAAAAGTGAATAGCCCGTATAAGACTGATCTATCTGGTTTTGAGTGTATCCATCACCGTATAAGACAATTGATTGTGTTGCTTTTGATTTATGATAATCTCAACTTGATGTGATGTGATGAAGCTGAGATGACCCAAGCAATGGGGTCTTGATTGATTGAGGTGATCATTCAAAACCTGGTAAGCACGCTTCTATTGCCATCCTTTTTTTCAAATTTTCAATTTTTTTTTTTTTTTGTATTTTTGATGTTTTTGAATTTTTTTTTACTAATGCATCAAGGCGCCTATTGCTAAGTTTTCACCAAGATGATCATTTTTTCAGGACTTTTTCCAATTTTTAGATTTTTCAGAGATTACTCTTGTCTCAAGCAAGATCACATTGGTTTTCCCGTAATGTCTAGCAAGGTGAAGGTCATTACATATGTATTAGAAAGATGATGGATGAGGTGAAATGACAATGATGGATGGAGAGGGTGAATGTAACCCTCAAAGATAGTCTCTTCAAGATTACCCAAGCTAGGGAAAAAGAATATAGTAATGTAGGCTCAGGGAGTAGTGCTGGATAGCATATAAGACAATGACCTGATGTCATGAAAAGCATGTGGTCCAAAAGAATGGACATGTCAAGAAGTTTGTTAAGAACTTATTTTTCAATTTTGATCAAGACCAAGGGGTCAATGTTGGATAGGATAGTAGCTATGATAGCACAATTGGGATAAGGAGGTATAAGTGGATGGTTTGGATTATGGCAGGAATGCTCAAAGATAGGAAGGATAGCCTTGGGATAAGCAAGATCATGATAGGGTATCATGGATGAGAGAAAGTGAATTGGCTGATGGAAATGATAATGCATGTCAAGATACATGATGCTTATGGATAGGCTCAACCTTGTCAAGATCATAGGAAGCAACATGGATTCTCATGTGCTAGCTGGATGTAAGATATGATGGATAAGATGGCATGGAAGGAACTTTCCCCCAAGTGAAGAGTGCAAGTATGAGGAATTACGCATGATGCCTGTTTGCAGGTTTTCATCATGGTACTTATCCAAGGTGCCACAAGAAGTGGTTTTCACCATAGGATAGATTGATTTATCTTTACTTTTTCTACCAAGGTGCCTGTTTATGAGGTTTTCACCAAGGCACTTTTCTTATCTTTTCTTTTCCTTTCTTTTTTTTTGTACTTTTGATTTTATGGAGGAATTGTAAGCTTCATTCCATTTGGATAGTGCTCCTTGGAAAGATACACTATGGTAGGCCAAGGCCATTGAAATTATGCTCAAAGATGCTGATAGGGTGATGGTAGAGAAGAATGATATGGAGGATAAGGGAGATGATAGCCAAGGATTTATGTGATGGATTGGATAAGCGGAATGGAAGGATATGAGATGGATGGGTAAGAGGTAGGTGTAGGATACTGGATAGGGTATGGTGCTAAGATCAACATTGACACACCCCTTGAAGGGTAGTGGAAGGATGAAGGAAAAGTGGATGGAATAGATTGAGACTTTGATGTATGAGTGGATATAGATCTTGGTACATGAGGACCCAAGATGGATAAAGTATTCAAGGTAATGAATTTTGGGACATGAGGACCCAAAATAGAGTTAGAAGATGGGAGACACTTAGATGGAGATGAAGTGGAAGACTTTGGAAGCTTGGATGCCAACTCTGACTTTTCTTTTTTGTTCAAGCCTTGTAAGAGAGACTTGGAAATCCACATAACTTTTGATTTTATTTTTGGATCAAAGTATTTTTGAAGAGACTTGGAAATCCACACAGGTTTTGATTTTCCTTTTATTTTGGATGATTTAGGATGCAATTCTTCCATGATGGATTTAGGAACCCATATTTGCTTTGATTATATTCTTTGCTTGGATTTAGAACACAATTCTTCCATGATGGATTTAGGAACCCATATTTTCTTTGATTTTATTATTTTCTCAGTGGACCCTTGTGGTCTCTTTGTAGTCACATGTCGATTAGATGGGACATAGTGATCTTCATATGTAAGTGGATTCTTGGATTTCTGATTTCTTCATTGCACATCCAAATTGCTTCCAAAATTCTTGGGAATTGTGGATGGATAGGGCTGATATGACTGGTTCATATGGATGGGTTGATAGGGAGATTTCAAGGATGCATGTCTTTGTTGATCTTGATAGCGGATAGGGTAAGTGGATGACAAGCTAGGAGTGAGAGATACATTGGATGGAGGGATATAAGGACCCAATATAGATGGAAGGTTTGACGGTTTCAGCTTTGATATATAGGGAATAAGGATGGATTTGGAGGATAGTGAAGGCTGATGCATACATTTGAATGGAGGGATATAAGGTGTGGAAGGGATATCAACATCTTTAGAGTGAGCTGCATTACCAAGGCTCTTCTCATTTGAATTCATCTATATATCAATAGTAGTATGAGCAGCATTGATAGGAGCAAGTGAAGCTTGAGGAGATTTATTATTCTGCAAGGGATTTAGAGGAATGATGTTTTCTTGAGGTGGATATGGAGGATCATGACAAGGAGATGATGGGATGCTCTGATCTTGACAATGATCTTTAGATAGTGTACAAAGATTACCTTTCTCTTGGTTTTTAATAGGCCCATTAGAGATGCCATAAAGGATATCTTGATCTTGCTTGGGAGATGGATAAGATATAGTAGATGTAAGAATTTCTTCTGGGAAGAAATGGGAGGAGATGATAGAATCATCATGAGACTCTTGAGGTATGTGACTTTGGTCAACTGTTGGATAAAGATGGATGGTGTCTTGATCTTGATCATTAATGATATTTATTTCTTAACACTTTGGATTTCCCTCTTGACATGGATCCACTTCTAAGGACGAGGTAGGAGTTTTAATCTACATGAAGGAATCTTGACATACTGATGGACAATCATTTGGAGTAGGAATGATAAGCATGAAGCACATTGATGCTTTGGGTCTATGATATTTGAAGCTTGAGAAATACTTGCAGCCATATGTTAATTAGCTTGGATCTCTTTTAGAGATAGTCCTTGAGAGTAGACATGGTTTTCATTAGGTTTAGTTCTTGATAGAGATGGTGAAGTTTTAGGAGATGGAGGAATGGCGAAAAAAGTAGATGTGATCTGTGAACCATTGCTAGACCGGGATTCTTGATATTGATCATGCTCAAGATTAGATGAATCATTAGGATTTTCAACTTTGATTATGCCATCATCTATGAGATCTTGGATTTTATGTTTCAACTCCATGCAAGATGAATTTTTATGCTTATTATGTTGATGATATGCACAATAGTTACTCAAGAATCTTTGTCCACGTGATGTGGCTTGAGGTAATATGATGAGATCATTATCAATAAGTTCTTCTAATGTAGATTCATAAGATTGCCCTAAAGGAGTGAAGTCTCTCGCGCATTTAACCCAAGGTTTTTCTTTCATGATGTTACTAATCCCTTTGGAGGAAGACTTCGTGGTATTTTTAGCAGCTTTTAGGGCTTTGGATCCACTCGCTTGATAATGATCAAATAGAAAAGGATAGATTGATCTTGATGAGGATTTTTTGGGTTGTGTATCCTTTTCCCCCTTTAATTCTTGGATTTCAAATTGCATAGTTTGAAGTTGTTTTGATAAAGCTTCCATAAGAATCTCTTCTTGCGCATTGTTAGGACCATAAGGTTTATCCCATTTTCTTTTAGACATTGTAAGATTGTCTTGATGCGCTGACATAGAAGATTGAAGAGGAGGTATGACAAATCAATTGATTGAATAAAAGGTGCTAAAGTGATATCTAAAGTGCTGATTAAGTCCAAGACCAAAGGACAGAGGAGATACAGTCCAACTAAGAGAGAGAAGCAATGACTCCGATCTTGATTCAAGGTTAATGAACCTACTCTTGCAAATCAGGATAAGGAAATCACACACAAAGATGATAAGATAACAAGTCACTTGGACTAGGACAGTGAAATTAGATTTTGAAACAACAACGAGTCATACTGTCAACAGATTGTAGTCAAAGACACACTAGTAGCGATGTTGATGAGAACACATATTTTGTGAAAATTTGGACAAAACCTTCACAACAGAATTCATAATTGGACAGCAAGTTGATAGATTTCTAGTGTTTGATATTAGATGTAGAAACTCAGACAAGAGTTGACAGCTAACACCTAGAAGTGCAGATTTTGAATTTTTGATCATTTTGATGTTTGACTTGATGATTTGGATGAGATATGATAGACAAGTACCAAAAGTATATAGTTTCCAAATTGTTTGATCATTTTTTTTGTTGTTGTTGTTTTTGTTTCAAGTGAACACTCACACCAGACACATCAAGAAGATTATTTGTTGTAAAAAAATAATATCTACACACCACAATCCTAGGATAGCCAAGGAATTATCTATTGAATTCCCACTTGAACCAAAGTTTAGCCATGCCTACTCATAGCGGACAACTTAGAAGCTTGGAGGTATGGGCTCCTCCTTACAGTGCACTCACTTCTCAAGCACACCAAGCTTTGAATCCCAACGGTAATCACTTCCCAAGGGACCATTGTCTCTACTAAGAGCCATGAAAGTGTGGGACATCTTAATCAGTTTCTAACCTTCCATGCCAACAAATAAAGGGATTTTGGATACTAGAACAAATTTTGTAGTAAGGACATCCATTCATGGTTGTGATCAAGTCATTTTTCCAATTAAGGGGGCTCTCCCAATCCTTTCAAAGCAAGGTTTTCACCTTAAAAATGTAGGGAATTTTATGCACCACAAGGGTACTAGAGGAGATTTTGGTTGCCACAATGAATTCACACCTATCCACTGTGAGACTAATCACAATGGCATTTTTTGTATACCGGTTCGGAAGGGCTTGGCTTTAGCTTGTTACTAGTTGGGAAATCCACTCTCATCGGCTCTGTTAAAGCACTCGGGAGGTAGCCATGCTAAAGGATTTGTATGGATTTATCTTTCACCCAAGATCTATGAAGGTGAGGGGAGAGGATACATCCATGCAATTCCTTGGGTTTACAAAACTAGAAGACACTTCAAGAAAAATAATAAAATGACAATAATGTTTCTAGATTTCTAATCATCCCAAAAGGGTGAGAGCATAGTTTTTTGACATCATTTTCATTCCTAAAACATCAAACAAATGTTCATTTTAAGAAGTCTTGCATGTGGGTTCCTATTTTAAGAAATCAAGATCAAGATGCAAGCACAATGTTTTGCGTTCTATCGATCAAAGGCAACCTACAAAACCAATTCGTGAGTAGTTTGTGTTTTAGTCTTCATTTTTAGCGTCCTGCAAACCACTGTTATGAAAACTTTACCTATTCTTGCAAATGCAACCCAATGTTATAAAAATCCATTAAAAAAAAAAAACACACTGCTTACCAATCCCACGTGTTAGAAAATCAGGTTAGTCAAAGATAATATATCATTTGATAATCGAAAAACCTGTTGTCATAAAAATCAGGTTCTGACCAGTCTGCACTAAATCAATCATAACTTTTGAAAATCCCAAAAAAATTTATTCAAACAAGTGGAAAATGAAATCTAACTCAAATAAATTTCTAGAAATATAAATTTTGGATCTGTATCATTTCATATGTGCACGTACCAATAATAACATCAGTCGGATTTTATAAAATTAGGTTCTGACTAGTCTGCACTAAAATGACCATAACTTTTGCAAATCCAAATGAAATTAATTCAAACCAATGAAAAATGAAAGATAAATCAAATAAATTTCCAGAAATATAAATTTTGGATTTGTATAATTTTATATGTACACATACCAATAAAAACATCAGTCGAATTTCATAAAATCAGGTTCACTAGTCTCTACTAAAATGACCATAACTTTTGCAAATCCCAACAAAATTATTTAAAACCAATGAAAAATGAAAGATAACTCAAATACATTTCCAGAAATATAAATTTAGGATATTTATCATGTCATTTGTGCATGTACTAATAAAAACATCAGTCAAATTTCATAAAAATCAGGTTCTGACTAGTCTGCACTAAAATGACCATAACTTTTGCAAATCCCAACAAAATTAATTCAAACCAATGGAACATGAAAGATAACTCAAATAAATTTCAAGAAATATAAAATTTGGATATGTATCATGTCATATGTGCATGTAATAATAAAAATATCAGACTGATTTCTGGAAAAATAGTCAAGAAATTTATCACAAAACTCACTAAAATTAACCTTGTGGTCGTGGGTTCGGGCCCCATGGTGGGCGCCAGAAATGTGCATGCTAAAAGTGGATCTCTCAATTAGTAGTACACTTCAACATAGTTATTATACTTCAGTTGTATACAAAAATTAATATGGATTCATTAATCCTGCATGTCTGAAAGAGTCGACTTGTTGCCTTCTAGAAGGCAGGAGTATGAGCTTGCTCTCAGATCATTGCAAGCCCAGTGACTACACCGAAGACCTAAATGAAGGATTTTAAGTTATGATAAATGACCTAAGATGATATGCATATGCAGTTTTTTGTTCATCCAAGCTACTTAAGATTGATTTTAGAAACACCAAATTGAAAAGTGAAAGATTCTTTTTAAAACCCAAATTGAATGTGCTCTAATGATTAGATTTGCATGCTTGAAATTAAAACAACAATGGTAAATGATAAATGCTAAGAAAAGAGAAGAAAATGTAGGATAATAACATTAGAAGAAATTTAGGGATCCTTTGTGAAGGAAAAAAGTTTCTCTTTTATAGAAATCTCTCTCGAATCAACGGTCGAGATCGAACAAAAAGAGTGGCTCAAATTCGATTAAAGAAGCACAATCCATGTGCAAGTGATTCAATTGGTCGAGAGAGCCAGTTGACTTAACTGACTGGTCAGTTGTTTTGGAAACTTTCATATTTAGTTTTCAGTTAATTGAAATGTTTCCAAAATGATAAATAGTGGAGAATCAGTTAACTGAGTGGAACTGGATTGTTTCCATTTTGATAATCAGTCAACTGAATTTGATGATGTCATATGCATTTTTAATAAATTAATTGATTTTGAATACACATTTATATTTTTATAATTAATTTAATTCATTTTTGATTTAATTGACAATTTTATAATTTTTATTTAATTAATGTCATAATATCAATTAAACAATTAACATAAGATATATTTGCCAATGTAATGTGATTTTAGGAATTAATTAATTAATTAAGTATGATGATTGATTAGGACCTAGAGTTTAGGTCAGATCAATTTGAATTCGATAATTGCTTGTTTGATTTGGACTTAGAATAATCAAGATTAGGGTTTCTTGATTAATTGTTGAGATTGGGGGTCTAGGGTTTAGATGACCATTTTTAGGTGATTACAGAAGTCCTTGTTGCTCATGTTCCCAAGGGGGAAATCTGTTGACCTAAGACTCATTAGGTTGAGTTTTAGCCTTCGACCTTGTGTAAGGCCCTCCATAAGGTGTGTGAGACATAGTGTTGTCCAGATTTTATGACTAAAATAAGTGATATAAAGAAAAAAAAAAGGATAACCTTGTTAGGAGAGTCTAAGTTATGTTTGGACAAGGGTAATTCTAAGGAAAGATGTTGATTTATCTTGATATCAAAGACTTGGTGATGTAAGAACCAGATTCCTGACTATTGCTTGAGACAAAGTCAGTGATAGGGATATGATCATTTTGAGATAACGGGATCAAGATATTTCAAGTCTGAACTTTCAAACTAACAATGCTTGGACAATAATCATGCTTTTAAAGAATGGATGGTCTTTAAAGTTTAGAGATTCACACAATGTTCTTCATATTTTTCTGGGATAGACATTGATCTTTTACACAAAATGAAAAGTCTTTTCAAGGTTTTTTAGGTAACATAGATTTATTAGTCTCTGAAGTCTTTGATCAAGTGTGGAAAACCTCCACCGATTATGGTAAAGTGACACATTGATTGTGGTAATCTATCACTGATTGTGGTAATAAACAGGTCAAGTGCTGCAATAAAAAGGATGATTGCAGAAAACTTTAGATAATTGTGACAAAATGTGGGCAATTGCAGTAAAGGGGAGACAATTTCAAAAAAGACTCAAATTGGCTTCACTATCAGATAGAACTGATTTTCAAGAACAAGGCTTCTATTTTGCAGAAAATTTTGATTGTTGACACCCTAGACTTTAACAAGTTGGAATTTTTTTGACAATTTTTGATGTTTGTTTTGCATTTTGGAAACTGATCAAAGAATAAGGACAATGGACAATGTGTTTTGTAATCTAGCACAAGTTTTGACACAAGGACATACAGATTTAATCTAAGGCAATATTGGCTATCAAATACAATATTATGTGACCAAAGCTTGAATGTTCATTGGCTCACACATCAAGTGTCACACTACTAGGACACAAAGGTCCATGACGTAGGCGCCCATGTTTTTTCTATTGCCAGATATTTTTGTCGTGCTAGTGAGATCTCTTTCACTAACACAATACCCTAGAACACATATGTTGGGAATCTTGGGAGGAAATTCTACAATCCCTTGCACTATAATAAGGTATCTATTTAGAGGTGAATCAGGTAGGCCTCTATTTTAATAAGGTTTTAGTAGGGTCCATGGTGTCTATCCAATCAGTTTGTATGTGTGTGACTCACTTAAAAGCCTAGTTGACCATGCTAGCTCCTTAGGGATAATTCACCCGATCTAGAATATCATCAACACACTTTGATCAAGCTTGGTTAGATATAAAATGGAACTTTGGTTTGCGTCTTGTTTATATACTAATCAAAAGGATTACCAATTTAAGGTCATTTTTTGAGGAAGAAGTGCATTCCCTAGACAGGCCTTCTAAAAACTATAAAGGTGTTTAATCTAACAGATTGTGCAAGTGCACCAAAGACTCAATACAAAAGCTTAATTGTTTAAACCCCAAATATTGAAATGTAAACTAAGCTAATCACCCATATAAGCACAAGTGTTTAGTTTTAAAGCCCAAAGTAGGTTGTTGGTTGTTTTTCCAGTTTGTAGTCTGCCTAGTAAAATTTTGAAGTTCCCTGTCATGCCTATGCTCAAAAGTTGAAAGTCATTTCTGAAAATTACTTAGATATCTCTGAAAATGGTGTTTGTAACCCTAAACCTAGTAAAAAATGTCAAAAACCCTAAGTCCTAGGTTTGTCTCTATTTGAAAATGCAAAAAAGCCCTAAATTCTCAGTCGAGTTTCTATTTTGAAGTTACTTTTTCATAACTTAAGTCTGAGAAATTAACATGTGATTATTATGTTAGTCGCTTAGTCTTGTGAAGAAAAAATAATATTCCATCCTATCTAGAGACTCAGTGGAAAGATTTTTTTGCATTTTGTCCTTATAAAAAGAATATGCCTCAGCGGATATGGAGACTTAACACAGACTGTTCATCTCAAATCAAATCTCACGGTGGTCGGGAAGTCTCTGAATAAACCCCGCAGTTTAAAATTTATCTAGCAACATTGAGTTTATATAGTCGTGAGGTCTCCTGATCAAAATCAAGTTAAATGTCAGTTTCAATGTTAGTATTGTCACCTAGTCACGAAAGAAATCATAGGTTAAGTTAAGAATCAAGAGATTTGGTGACAACCATAGGATGAAAGTTAGATCTAATGATAGTCGTGAGGTCATGGTAAAGGTTTGAAAAGTCAAATGAGATATGAAAATTAGGAGACAAAAATAAAATGAGACACGTGTTCATCAGTCGCATAGTCTCTAATGAAAATACAAAGTAAAAAATACACCTGGCGACTTGGAGATATTAGTCATGAAGTCTTGTGAAACATTAGGGTTTGTTTTGAAGATCTAGAGACTTGGTGCCAACTGTCAGATGTGGGAAAAAGGAAGATCAACGGTAGTCGCATTATCTCTAGATGGAAATCATAAAGGTAAAATCATACAGCGATTAAGAGATAAAGGTATTTTTCGTGTGGTCTCCAGATAAACTATGATTAAAAGATTGGTTCAGAGACAAAGAGATATAACAGTCGCCAAGTCTCTGGAAGTAAGCTAAGGTTAAAGATCAGTTAGTAAATGGATTAGTCACGGTGGCTCAAAAAGAACATGAGTTAAGAAATTTCATCAAGAGACAAGGAGATAACTGTTGATTTGGAGATTGATCTAACGACAATCGCTAAGTCTCAGTGTGAAACTATAGTTAGAGTGAAAATTTAGAGACAAGGAGATTACACAATCGCGAGATTATTAGAAGTAGAACCAGATTTAAAGTGAAGAATTTTCTTTGGCGCCATGGTGGACAGTTGCTAGCCAATAGATTTTCAGAGATTTATGTCAGATGGAAAAGTGGTCAAGTTATGTTTAATGACAACCAATCAGAGTTGATTTTGATATCTTTTTGAATTTTATAAGGTTAAATAAGAAAAATGCACTCATTGATAATTGATTGCATGTCAATTTGAAATGCCATGGCTAGAAACATAATTGATGTCACAGTATGTAAACTAATGGCAGGAGTGATTGAATTATAAGTTTACCAGTTTCAAAGAGATGGTTGCATTGATTGCTCAGATATAAGTAAGTGTATTCGCTGCCATTTTATTTTACCAGCTTCCACGTTTTTAGAGCTAATTTTTTTATAAGAGATTAGCATTTTCCACGAAGAGTAGAGTTTTCCAATGGCGTGTTTTGAAAGAAGTGATTTCCTGGTTCAGAATTCAGAAAGCTCTATGATTGGTGGTGTTTTCAGTGTTTAGGAGTTAAATATACAGAGTAATTGACATCTCATGGTGAGGGTGTATAGGAGATTTGTTTCAATATTGGTAATATAAATTGGAATAGAACAAGATGAGTTAGGCAATGAGTGTGGCGTCTACCAATGGAAGAAGTGGTGATACTGATGATGATATGAAAGGAAAGTGCAACTATTTTGAAGAATTCATCTCCTTGTTGCCAGGATCAAGCCAAAATAAAAAGGTAAGTGCTGATACCCTCATAGATGATTTACATTTCATTAGGGATGCTAAAACCCTAGGCTCATTTTTTTATTCCCTGTTCAATTACTTTTACAACAATAGTGATGGAGATGTGCCTATCTTGAACCGATGGACCTCTGGACTAGCCAAATTAATAGTCCCTGACATCTTTGTAGATGCCGATTTTATCTTAGAAATGGCTAGTAGGTATGATACCATAACCAAAACAATCAAAAGGGATGACAGGAAAGCCCTAGTGACCCTGGATAGAAACTCATTCATGAAACCCTTCAATGTATATCATCCCATGTCCACAGAGATAAACTTACAAAGTTTAGAGAATAGGTATACTAGAGAATCTAGCATTGCTTACAAATTGATTCAGGAGCATCATGTGCCAAGGAGAATGAAGAATTATATAGCACCCATTCTAGGGACTTCCCCATACTTCTACAAGGACCTGGACTTCTATATGAAGTATATATCATATGCATTGTGTAGAGTGTTAGGAAAGGATAGAGAACTTGTGAGAATCACCTCAGACATCCTTATGATGGTCCTGGATATGTAGAGCCCTCACACTAGTACCAATTATGATTATATCTAGTATATAATCAATCAAATGCATCAAGGGTTCATTGATATCCAGAACAAGAAGGACAACCCTAGATTTATGCATTACTCCATTCTAATGCATTTGATCTTATACTACAACTTTCCCATTATGAACTGGTAGTGTTTAAGGCCTCAGAGGTTTCATCAAAACCAGGCCAACCTCATTCAATTTTGGCTGAGAGTGTGGAATAACAACTTGAGGGAACAAGAATTTTGTGCCTTTGAAAATTGGATAGTTTATCCAATTCTTAAGTTTCTAGGAGTGAACAAGACTAGACTACCAGTCAAGGTGATACAACTATTGAGGCTATGCCAATATCTTGATAAGTGGCTAGGAGATCACAACTGGGGTGACTTCTACTATGAGAATAATTTCACATTGATCAGGGTGTATGGTTGCACTCACCCACCCCATGTTCTACCATTCCATGTGCCACCAAGGATTGCAGCAATGGAATTCATCAGGTAGTTAATTTTGACAGATAAAGAACACCTTTCTCCTCATAGGAAGTGTACATTTACCCCAAGGCATTTCAAGATTTATAATTTTACAATTGGGAAGAGGGCATTGGATCAAGTAAACAATTGGATGAGCCATTACAGGATGAATGTGTCCCTCTATAGATATATAGAGATAGAAGGCTTCATTTTGAGTGGTAAGAAGCTGATGACACCCACCATTCCATATATAAAGGATCATGAGGAATGCATGGAGGAAGACCTAATAAGAAATATATTGGAGGATGAGGAGGTTGATAGAAGAGCTAAGAAGTTCAATGAATTAATAGACTTAGAGAGAAAAGTAAAGAGAAAAGGCATTTCTTTTGGGGGTTTCTTCCAGGACATGCCATATTTAAAGAGGCTTGATGCCATGATTGAGTCTCATACTCTACTATGTAACCAACTGGAAGTTGCACTTGTAATTCTAGAAAAGGGCCACAAGGGGCACTCATCATCAGGGTATGATGAAGACAATGACAAAGAGTACTCAATACTTAGTTCCCCTCTAGTGAATCAAGAATTTGTTGAAGAACAAGCAACTAAGAGTGAAAACATAATTGACCTAATAGAGGTCCCTAAAACTGAGGTTACCAATGAGCCCTCACCGAAAAGACAAAAGGTTGAAATAGAAGAACCTTCTCAGAAGAAAGAGAAAAAGAAAGACAAAATTGGTGCTCTCATTATTGGAAATAGAGCCTATGATCATCAGTTGAGGAAGAAAATAAGAGCAGGAAAGAAACTGCAGAAAGATGAAGAAGAGGAAATAGAGTTGCCTCTTAGAACCTGCACTGATGAAAGATTGATATATCAAGATCAATTTCTAAAGGATGATAATTTCATCAAGACCAAGGAATTCAAAGATTTCCTCATTTGGAACTAACAACAGTAGGTTAGTGCAAAATTATAGTTGGAAGGTGGTGATCCAGTGACCACTAAGGCTCTACAAACATTGCAGGATTATGATCTTGAATCAGAGCAAATAACACCAGAGGAGGAAAGACAGCTGGTCAAGGCCAGTGGCATGTTATTAGTGGAAGGGTGGGATTTGGCTTTCGCTTTTATTATATATCAGATTAGAAAACAACTTGATGTAAAGATGTCATTAGAGACATAGGCTGGGGTAATGATTAGAGGATTTGGATACAGTAAAAAATCCCATGCATTAGCAATGTGGATCCTAGCTCTAATAGATCAGAAGCCATCCCTAATAAACATTCATGAGAAAATGGAAGGAAATAAGATTATCTGGTCAGTCCAGAATACAAGAGACTTGGATATTTCCCAAGTGCTCACCCATTTTGCTCAATTGAATGAGGCCAAAGCTGTCCAAATGTCTAAAAAATTGAAGAAGCTCACTAGTGAAACTAGTGATATTGTCAAAGACAGGGAGCTGGGTCTAATCAAGATTAAAGCACAAGAGAAGTTGATAGAAAATATCACACAAAAATTACTTGATGTGATAGAGGCTTCCCCTACAAAGCCAAAAGAGGTGCAAGATGCTGAGATCCAAACAGAGGAAACATAACACATTGTAGTAGAAACAGGGCAGGAGGTTGAGGAGCACAATGATGTTGTATTGGGTGCATTAACACACATTTTGCAACATAGGGTAGATGTAATAAAGGATAAAATTGACATAGTATATGGAGCCTATGGAAAATTTCTAGGCCTACAAGTAGAGGTAAACAACTTTATCCAAATTTTGAATCCTTATTATGCAACTTGGTCTGGAAGAACAACAATTTTTGAAAGGTTGGAATCTTTGCAACCACTTAGGTCAGACCTACCAGAAATAGTAACCTAGGTTGGGACTAAGATAGAGAAAATAGGAGCCACCTTATCATTTTTGAAAGGTAAGCCTAATCAAATAGAGGCAAGGTTGAACATGTTTGGACCAAGCTACAACAGATTTGTGCCTCCAATCAAATCAGAGGACAATCAGATCAAGCCACTAGGGGTATGGGCTCAAAGTTCAACACTGTACTGCCTAATAAACAGGTTTATGTATTTGATAATGGAGATCTAGATATGGAAATATTTAATAAGTTTCTGGATGAAGCAATTAAGGCATAAACAGATTGCAATAAATTCATCATAGATGTTAAGAGCATTACCGATGCCACGTGGGAAAGATAGAAGACCCAGTTGGAGAATATATAGAGCTTTGAATGGCCAAAAGAAGAGGATTTTATAGCATGGGACATCTTAACAAAGCCCAAGAATAAAAATCCTATCACTATTGACCTGGACATCATGGATGAAGTATAGGAGGACACATGGCACCTATTCTTTGAGCACAGGATGGTTAGCTATCATAAAGACTAGTGTAAGTTAGAATATATTGGAGGTCACTAGATATCATTAAAAATATCAGATGCTATCTTGAACATATACAGACAAAGGCCCCAAAGATCAAAAGAAGACAAGGAGAAAATCATATCTTATTCTTCAATTTTATCCATCCACCACTTGGTTCTTTTCTGTCTTTCATCTTTTCTAGATTTTAGGGTTAGGTCTTAAAACCATCTGAAGCTTGTATAATCTTTACTTCTTAAGGATTCCAAAATGGTTTTATCCTATAAATAGAACTCATTGTAACATTTGGGATGATGATAGGATAGAATTAAAATGTAGACTACTCAAATTTGTTTGAGCCTCTGTACCTTTTTATCTATCTGAATGTATTTGAAGCATTAAGACATTAATATAATACATTGAAATCTCTATTTTACATTTTGATTGTCTCTTTTATTTTCTGTTATAGTTCTTGTATGTTAATTTTTAAGGCACTTAGACATACTGATCACAAGGTGATTGTGCAATCATTTGTGAGCTCCTTCAAGGAAGGATTAATTATTTCAAATGACCCCAGAGAACTTGCATTCATTTAAGGATTTGATGATAGTTATAGAGATAGAGGATAATACATAAGACATTTTATCTTTGTTGCAAGTATTTTATTAATCATCTTAATGTGGATTTATACCAAGATATTTAATCTATAGCCAATAGGATCAGCGACTGGTTTACATTTTTGCATGTAATTGTTCAATCATCCAGCATTTAAGAATAATCATTCAATTACATTGTTAGCACTTGTAAAATTTTCATGGTTCCAAGCTGCTTTTCCTATCTCTGCAATTTGCCTTAGGCTCTGGCTCAAACCCTAAGTCTTATTTGGTCCAAAATCATGAAAAAACCCTAAACCTCTAAGACTTGTTCTATTTTTGTGTTGCTTTTTCACGCTACTTAAGTCAAAATTTTCCATGTGCACATTACCCTTTTCACGTTGGTCTCTTGATCTCCTAACCTAAGCTGAATATTATTTTTCATCCCGCGATTACCTTTTGTCACTAAGTCTTTGAAGGATATGGCATATTCTCTTTTATTCATGAGACTTAGCATGGGTTGTTGATTTCAAATTAGATCTAAGGTGGTCGCGTAATCACCAAATATGGACCATGGTTAGAGAAGGGTAAACTTGTGGTCAAGTCAGTGATCAGAGATCAAGTTTTAATTTTTGTGCAGATTAGTCAAATCCAGCGGCTGTCGTTAAGCCTTAAGGCTGAAGATGCAATGTTTTTACCTTCAAGGGAAAGTGATGAGAGGATGCATGTCCATGTGGGCCTGAGAGATGGTCGTAAAGAAAGGTTAACTGGTGGGCATGTCAGATCTGATCTAACGGTTGTCAAAATGCCTTAAACTGAAGATGCAGTGATTTTACCTTCAAGGCAATGCGACAGCGTGCTACGTGTCTGTGGCAGGCTAGCCTGAGAAAAGAAGATATAAAGGTTAAGAGCCATGTAATTTCAAATGGGTCAGATGGTGGTTGTATTTCCTTCATCTCAAGATGCATGATATCTACCCTTTGAGGCATTGCGACAAAGTGCCATGTGCCTTTGCTAATGTCATCGTCAACAAAGTCAATGCAGGTGGATTGTTCGTTCAGCATAGGTCAGATGACAAAGGGGATTTTTTAGGATGAATGATAAGGTGCCATATGGATGTCAGTGGGACCTATGTTTGTGAAGGTAAGAGAAATTAGAGGGTGGAAAAGTCAATTTTAATCCAACAGTAGGTGTAAACCTTTAATCCAAAGTTGCTCAACATCTAACCTTTAAGGGAACGCGTCATGCTGCCACGTGTCCAGATCGATAACAAGGTAGTCATGAACGAGTTTCAATATGACATCTAGCAGTGGTGAGGTCCATGCTTTATGGTCTTGGTCACCCAATTTCTGGATGTAACCATGGTTGAGTAGATTTTTTGGCAACTTGGAGACATGAGGCAAATCAGTTGATCAGGGTTAAAGTTAAGTTATGCCCGAGGACAGAGAAAGGTTAAAGTGTAGACAAGATCGGGAAGATCATGTGGTAGGTGCAAAGGCTTTCATCAAAGCTACTCAATTTTTAATCATTAAGTGATTACACCTATGCGACATGTGGCAGATTAGATTCTTGTGCCCGGGTAAATAAAGAGGATCAACGACTTAGTTTTAAAGTTGGTAAAGGTTTCAATCCCAATCATCAGATTCTTTTTTCATACAACCTATAGCCATTGTAACAGAATTTAAATATTCAAATGTATTCACAGAGGGTTTCATAAAAGATCAACATATATTTTTTCTCATAGACATTAATGACCTGACTTGATCTTTTGGGCGGCTCTGCACAACTGTTGAAGACCGAACGGATGGAAATCTGATATATGGGGATGCATTTATATCTAGACTTAATAGAAATATTTTTATAATCAGAAGTGAATGCATACAGAGACACCTGTTCATTTTCTACATTTATGGAGCTACTTTTAGAGTTGTGCCATGTAAATTCTTTCCTTTAAGAGTAAAAGACTCACATCCATGGATTAAAGAATTAATTGGAGATCAGATTGCACAGATTGATGAGATAATTCCAGGGTTTCAACTTGACATCAGAATTGGATTTTATATTTGATTGGTTTTAAACCCTAACCCTAAATGGTCAAAATCTTGTAGCATTCTTGTTCCTATAAAAGAATATTCAAGACCATTTAGAAAGGGCTGGAGAATTGGGAAAGTAGAAAGCATTAAGCTAATACTTGTTTCTAGTCTAGGAGATAGCAGATGTATTTCAGATTTGTGTCAAGATAGAATAGAAAGCTAATGATATTTTGCATATTGTCTCATTTCATATTTCCTTTTCATATTGATTCAGGAACTATTTTTCATTATACTTAATATGAGTTGTTTCAAATTTGAGTCTCTCCTGTATGTTATCTCTTGAGTTGTAAGTTTTCTGGCTTACTGTGTGAGTTCTGCTTATGCATATGTGTATTTCATTGGTAGTTGATTGAGAATCAAACTAAAATCCTTTAAATACTACATTAATTCAATCTAGATATCTATGTAAGGATCCTGTAGTGAGAAATTTGATATTTCTTATGTTCATGGCTTTGAATCTTTGCCTTTAAGGTGTTCCAATTTCTGTATTGTATGTAGGTTTTAGCCCAATGGATAAGGCACTGATCTAAAGCAAGTATTTTCTATGGAGCTATAAATTTGGAGTTGTTTGGCTATGTTCTATACCCCAAATATAAATCAAACTCAGTATAAAATTCTTTACCTTTTGAGGTGTTGTCCTACTTATTCCACCCATGATAGTGGAGAGTCACTAAATGCTAGGTTGGCATTTACTACGTACTTACCATTTATCTATTGTTTAAATCCAGAAGTAGAAGGTGTGGTAATGAGTTGAGTTTAGTCTGGATTAGGTGTACCCACCTTGATTTTGCATAGCCAAAAGCAGAACAGGGCAGTCTTGACCCTATAGTTGGTCCAGTTACCTTACAGAGCTTTCACACTTGGAACTAACCATTCCCAACATCAGTCTTGAGGTATATTGGTTGCTCAAGTTAGCGTAAACATTTTCAAAAACCAAAATGATGGTGACTCCGCTGGGGAGATAGAGACATTAAATCATATTTAGGAGTTATCCCAGAGTCCAGTTGTAGGCAAGCATTCATAAGTACCAGAGATAATTTTTTTCCCATCCGAGTCACCAACAAGATGGCGACTCTGCTAGGGATTTGACAAAAATAATTATCCTAAAGTCTCTGGTTAAAGACAAAAGAGCTACAATATCCCTTTAAGGATCATCAAATTATAGTTGAGTTGGCAATGCTAAGGAAAATAAAGATTGTAAGGTCTAATTTCAATCTCAGCATATTTTTAATTATCATTTTGAGAAGTACTGTGATTACAATTAATTTTTGGGTGGTGAATCTAAAGTAATCTCTGCAGCAATGTTGAGTATTAGAAATCATTTTGTCACATACTTTCCAATATGAGTTATAGAGGAACAAGGTCTTGGTTAAGAAATCATCCTGAAGATGTGTTGGGAAATGATTTCCCAACTACATCTAAATCTAACCAGCCTAGAAGAGAAAGGGATACTAGAGGTAGCCCTCAAAATGAAAGACAAAGAGAAGAAATCATAGAAGAAAGACTAGTCTGACGTAGCCATGAAGGAAATACATCTGAATATGAGGAAGATGAGGCCGCAGATGTAGGACTAGGTAAAAATGAAGGTTATATTTCTCCTAATGATAGAGAAGAAGAAGAATCTATTTCCACTCTGCCAGATCTTGATAGTATGGATGCAAAGCTTTTTGAAGTTGAAAAGTTGATCTAGTAGCAGGTAGCTATAAGATAAAGGAGAGAAAGGGAGAAAGAAAATTAGATTAGATAGGACCAAGTTTTTCTTGAATAAAGAATGAGAAGATTATTAGAGCTCGAGGCATTGAATGGTGGTGAGAAACCTCCAAGAGTTGAAGAGGAACCTGTTATTCAAGTATTTAGTCATCTAGGTCCTAAAGATTAGGGGAAGTAAGGAATGACAGGGGTTTCAAAAAATGAGCCTAAAAATATTGAGAAACCCGTGGATAAGATTTCTAAATTGGACCCGAATCTTGAGAGAGCTAGAATTGAAAGGAAAGTCATAGCGGAGGATCTTGAATTAGTTGAATTAGAGGCTACTACTTTGGAGATGAAGAAGAAGGCTGATTATCTCAGATAGACAACAAGGCTTGTTTAACTTGGTCCCAAAGTGGCTACAACATCAAATAAAAAAGCCTCTGCTTCTCAAGACAATACTACTTTCCAAGGGAAATCCACTCATGCAAAAAGGTACAAACAATTTTCCTTTCATAACATCCAAGGTTATCCTAATGAGGTTCTAGGTAAACTTAGAGATAAGCTTCCCAAGTTTACTGGAAATAATGTAGTTACATGTGAAGAACACTTAAATTTTTGTAAGGATGTGATGGATGATTGTGAAATTGCACATGAGGATGTATTAATGAAACTCTTTATTCAGTCTTTAGTTGAGGATGCTAGGGATTGGTTTAGAGGATTTCCTTATAATTCTATAGGGTCAATAGATGAACTAGTTGATTTCTTTAAGGAGAAATATGGTGACAAGACCAATGAGGGGTTCATGTTGAATGAATTCAATAATATAAAAAAGAATCAAAATGAAGATGTTGCACAGTTCAACATAAGGTTTCAAAGAGCTATGTACAAATTTTTTTAGGTTATTAAATTGGATGATACAGTTTGTTTAGCTACTTATCTCAATGCATTTGATTCTAAGATTGGATACCTCCTAAGAGACAAAAATCTAAGGACCATGAGAGAAGCCTACAAAATGGCTGTCAATATAGAAACTAATAGGATATTATCTAGGAAATTGGGTAGGAGAGAAGATTACAAGCCTGCGAAGAAAGAATTAGATAAGCCTTCAAATGCTAAGCCTAAAGAGGAAGTCAATATGAAGCAGATTCTAAATTCTATAAAAGACCTAAGACCAGTAGAAAATAAAAAATCCTAGAGTTCCAAGTAATGATAGGTCATCCTATAACAACTATAATCCCCAAAATAGGATGCATAACTACCCATACAACACCCAATTCAAGGATGGGAGGCCCATTATCCCATAAAGGAAAGAAAGGCCAAACAAAGATACTCCTAATCCTCTTCAGAGAAATTCAGCTAATATGTGTAATGATGTATTCTGGTGTGTGGAGTGTGAATCTCCTCATAATCTAGATACTTGTGCTATTGCTCATAAGATGTATCCAAGTCAATCCCAAAAAGAAAAGGAAGATGAGGAAAAGTTATATGATGATTTTGGGAATGCAATGGCATATGTAAATTTAAGAAGTGATCAATCTGATGACCAAGAAAAAAGTTAGGGGTTGTCTTCATTAGATGAAGATGAATTTGAAAATCAAGCTGAAGATCAAGATATTCTTTCTTTTGAGGAAAAGGAAGAAGACATTGATAAAATAGGGTGTAATACTGCAAGGGGAGGAGAGTTGTTCACAGCAAGAAGGCCTTCAAGTGCAGAAATGGCTAGAATCACTGAAAACTTGATTGCCCAAGTACAAAGTAAATATAATTTGAGAAATAGAACAGTGGGTAATGAAGTTAGCACACCAGATGGTATGTTTATGATAGAACCAAGAACAATCCCTAAGCAGACATCAGAAAAAGAAAAGGATACTGAGAATGTGAAGAAGATAAAGGTAAAAATAATAGATAAACCAAGAAATCTTAATAATGTTCAAAAGATTAAGATGAAGACACCAAATGTGGTTGTTACCTCATTTCCAAAGGATGTTAAGGGAACTAAACTGAATCAGAATACTCAAAATGAGGATAAAAATATTACTGTTAAGCAAAATATCTTTGATCCTAAGTATGGTCCTATTGACATGGGCCAATTGATTTCCCAAGTCACAATTAGAGTTTGACTTTTGGAAATGATGAGGATTCCTGAGCATAAGGAGACAACTTTGGCATAGATGAGTAGTTTTCTCAATACAAAAGCTTTAAAACTAGAAATGGATGAGAACGAAAGCAACAAAAAGGGAAAATCAGATACAAAGGGAAACAAATTAGAAGAAATTATTTCTAAAATACCTAAGGTTTTCTTAAAAACAAATCATGTCATTCCTCCTTCAAGAAATGTTGATCCTTTCTTCTTAACACTGGTTATTAATGGTAAGATGCTCAAGAATTGTATGATTGATTTGGGTGCATCAAATATAGTCATGCCTACAGAAATAATGAAATCAATGGGATTGTAGGTTGATACTCCTCATGGGAGATGTTGAGCAACAGATTCAAGATAATTTACTATCATAGGTATCATTAAGGCCTTGCCTTATACACTTTCTGCATTTCCAGAAAAAATATTAAAAATGAGTGTCTTAGTAGTTGACATTCCACCCCAATATGGAATGTTGCTATCTAGGAAATGGAGTGCCTTGATGGGAGGTAGTATACAATGTGATTTTTCATTTGCCACATTTGATATAGCTGGTAAAAATATCAAGGTGTCCAGAGAAGTCAGAAATCCTCAAACGATTGAGGAGAGTGAAGATGAAGCAATGAATTGCTTCTTGGATACAAATCTCAGATCTTTCTAAGTGCAAGATAGTAAAGCTAAGAAAAATGTCCAACACATGATTTTATCAGAAGAAAAGGACAATATTGCAGATAAGAATAACCTATGGACAATGCACTTTTATGGTGCAAAATCAAAGGAAGGAGCTGGTGTAGGAGTGTTACTAATATCCCCCAGTGGTAAGACCTACAAGTTCTCATTTTCTCTGTTATTCACTTGCACAAATATTATATCAAAATACGAGGCTTTGCTAATAGGATTGAGATTAGCTTCAAAACAAAAGATAAGATATATCAGAGTCATTGGGGATTCTTAATTAGTTGTTTCTCAAATAATATCTAGATATGCTTAAAAAAATCAAAGGTTAAAGAAGTACAGGAATGCTGTTTGGGATGAAATTGAAAATTTTTATGCATTTGGCATTGAATGGATGGAAAAAAATTAGAACAAGATGGCAGATCTGTTGGCTAATATTTCCTTAAGGCCTGAAGTTGTTACCTTTGTAGAAATTTCTAAGGTAGAGGTTCAAACTAGGCCATCCATTCTAGATAATGTTGAACATTTGCAAGTCTTCAATGATGACTTGGATATTTTGGAATTCCTTTCTTGTGAATCAAAATTTGGTAGGAAAGAAATACATTTTACTGGTTTTGTGGAAACCATAGATGGAAAAGATAATATTCTTGGAAAGGAAGTTCTCCAATTAAAATAAAATAAGGTACCCAAAGGTTTGGTTGTACTTGAAAGAGCTTTTGACAATAAAGATAAATCTTTGTAAGCTAGTACAGTTAGTAAGTCTGAGGATTTGGAAGAGATAAACTTGGGGACAGATCAAGATCCAAAAAAGGTATACATTGGTAAGAAGTTATCCCCCAAGCTTAGAGATTTATTGGTAAATCTTCTTAGGAAATATAGACATGTTTTTGCATGGTCTTATGATTATTTGAAAGCATACAGGGAAGATTTGTTCCAGCATGAGATTCCATTAAAGGAAGGCACTAAGCCTTTTAGACAGAAGTTGAGACCTATGAATCCCACTCTGGCACCTAAGTTGTAGGATGAATTAAAAAGGATGAGGGATGCTAGAATCATAAATCCTATAAGGCATTCAACATGGGTGTCAAATTTGGTACCAGTAAGAAAGAAAAAAGGAGATATCAGATTGTGTGTGGACTTTAGAAATTTGAATGTAAATTCCTTAAAGGATAATTATGGATTGCCTAATAAGGAGGAAATGTTGAAAAGAGTCATAGGATCTGAGATGATGTCCATGTTGGATGGTTTTTTAGGGTATAATTAGATAAAGGTCAAGGAATATGAATAGTTCAAGACTGCTTTCACCACACCCTGGGGAACTTATGTATATGTCAGAATGCCCTTTGGCTTGACAAATGTTGGAGCTACTTTCCAAAGAGCCATGGATGTGGCGTTTGCAGAGCTCATAAAAAGGTTTTTAGTAGTTTACCGAGATGATATTATTACTTATTCAGCAAAAGAAGATCAACATTGTGATCATCTTGAAAAGATCTTTATAAGGGAACTTGAATACGTGGTTTCTTTTAACCCAAAGAAGTGTGTTTTTGGGGTAACAAAGGGAAAATTTGTATTTGGGGTAACAAAGGGAAAATTTGTAGGATATATTGTCTATAAAGATGGTGTTAGGATTGATCTTGATAGGGTGAATGTAATTGATAAAGTCCCTCAACCCAAGAATGTCAAGGTCATTCAGGCTTTCTCTGGTCAAGTAAATTTCTTGAGGAGATTTGTTACAAATTTTGTAGACACTAGTTTGCCAATTTCAAAGATGATCAAGAAAGGAGCCAAAGTGGAATGGACTCAAGAAGAATGTAGGGCTTTCTCATATATTAAACAAGCTATAAAAGATACCCCTATCTTGAGAACCCATGATTATACTAAGCCACTTCAAATTTTATCCTTTTCTTCGTATAATACTATTGTTGTAGTGTTATTACAGAAAAATTCAGAAGGTTATGAACAACCAATTTCCTTTTTTAGTAAGTCTTTACAGGAAGCAGAATTGAAATATGATATCATGGAGAAACAGGCCTATGCTTTGGTCAAGGCTGTTAAAGCATTCAAATGCTATTTGGTAGGGGCAACCATAGTTGCTTATGTACCAAGTGCTGCTGTCAAAGATATCTTAGTCCAGCAAGAGGTATCAGGGAGAAGATGTAGATGGATCAACAAGATCCAAGAGTTTAATATTGACATCCATATAACTAAGTTGGTAAGAGGTTTAGGATTTGCTAAATTAATGGCTCAAATCAATTTAGATTCTAACCACTTTAATATGCTAGAGGAGGAACATAAACCTTATATTTGTGATATGGATTGTTCTGATTGGTATAAGGATATCATTGGATACTTGTAGAAGATGATTTGTCCCCCTGATATGAATGATAGTAAGAAGAGAACAATCAAGTTTCATGCTTTGAAATATGCAATAATTCAAGGATAGTTATGGTGGAGGAGAAATGAAGGAGTGCTACTCAAATGTGTAGATCAAGACAAGTCTAATGATCTCTTAAAAGAAATGCATGATGGTGCATGTGATGACCATTATATGGCTAAGACTACTGCCCATAAGATTATCAAATCTAGTTTTTGGTGGCCAACAATCTTCAAGGATGCCCACAAATATGTCAAAAGATGTGATGCTTGTCAGCCATTCTTAGGCAAGTTGAAATTTGATGGGATCCTTCCCTTCAAGCCTATTACAGTTGAGGTACATTTTTAGAAGTGGGGAATGGATTTCATATTTGAAATTACTAACAAGTCTAGTGGAGGCCATTCATGGATCCTAGTGGCAACTGATTATTTTACCAAGTGGGTGGAAGCAATTCCTACTAGAAGAGCCACAAGTAGGGTTGTAATTGATTTCATAATGTACAATATGTTGACTAGATTTGGTTGTCCAGAAGTTATTGTGGTGGACAATGCTATGTGTTTCAGATCAGGGGAATTTACTGAATTTTGTCAGCAATATGGAATTTTGATTTCATATTCTTCCCCATATCACGCCCAAGGCAATGGATAGGCTGAATCTAGTAATAAGAGTTTGATAAAGATTATTAAAAGAGTATTGGATGCAAATAAGAAGGCCTGGGATTCAAAATTACAGCTTGCTCTATGGGCGGATAGAGTAACAGTTAAAAAATCTATTGGATGTGCACCTTTTGACTTAGTTTATGGTATTCATGCCTGATTACTGTAGAATAACTTGTTGTAGATGTACAAATTTATCCAAATATATGATGATGATCTAGAAGATGAAATGAGAACTAGGTTGTAGGATTTGATATAGTTAGATGAGTCAAGGAGGCAAGCACATGATGGGAACATCAGATTGTAGTTGGGGTGCAAAAATTTATTTGACAAGAAAGCCACTACTAGGAAATTTGAGATCGATGATATGGTTTTGATGTAAAATGCCAGGATAGAGGAAAAAGGAAAACATGTAGAATTTGATCCCATATGGCTAGTCCCATATCTAATTGACAGTAAGTGTGGTTCTGATTCCTATATGCTTAAGGACTTAATTGGAAAATTTTTAGAATTTTTGGTTCATGGGTAATTTCTGAAGCTCTACTTTTCTTGAAGAAGGAAAAATCATGAACATGTATGTATATATTTCTTTGTTTCATGCTTTCTATTTTAGGTTAGTTTCTTTCTAGTAGGTGGTCTGCTTCTCCCATTTTTCTAAATCCTTTTTATGCCTATGAGAGGCATACATCCCAGTCGGAGCCACTATTAGCACTTGTAAAATTTTCATGGTTCCAAGATTCTTTTCCTATCTCTGCAAATTGTCTTAGCCTCTGGCTCAAACCCTGGGTCTTATTTGGGTTGAAATCATGAAAAACCCCTAAACCTCTAGGACTTGTTCTATTTCTGTGTTGCTTTTTCATGCCACTTAAGTCAAAATTTTCCATGTACACATTACCCTTTTCACATTGGTCACTTGATCTCCTAACCTGAGCTGAATATTATTTGTCATCCCATGATCACATGATTACCATTTGTTGCTAAGTCTCCGAAGGATATGGCATATTCTCTTTTTTTCATGAGACTTAGCACTGGCCATCAATTTCAAATCAGATCTGACATGGTTGCGTAATCACCAGATATGAACCATGGTTAGAGAAGGGTCAACTTGTGGTTAAGTGAGTGATCAGAGATCAAGTTTTAATGTTTGTGCATATTGGTCAAATCTAGTGGTTGTCGTTAAGCCTTAAGGCTAGAGATGCAATGTTTTTACCTTCAAGGGATAGTGACAAGAGGATGTGTGTCAATGTGGGCCTGAGAGATGGTCATAAAGAAAGGTTAACTGATGGGCATGTCAGATCTGATCTGACAGTTGTCAAAATGCCTTAAGCTGAAGATGCAGTGATTTTACCTTCAAGGCAATGCGACAGCGTGCCATGTGTCTGTGGCGGGCCAGCCTGAGAAAAGAAGATATAAAGGTTAAGGGCCATGCAGTTTCAAATGGATCAGACGATGGTCATATTGCCTTCATCTCAAGATGCAGGATATCTACCCTTTGAGGCATTGTGAAAAAGTGCCATGTGTCTTTGCTGATGTCAGCATCAACAAAGTCAATGCAGGTGGATTGTCCGGTCAGCACATGTCAGATGACAAAGGGGATTTTTTAGGAAAAATGATAAGGTGCCATGTGGATGTTAGTGGGACCTATGTTTGTGAAGGTAAGAGTGATTAAAGGGTGGAAAATTCAATTTTAATTCGATGGTAGGTGTAAACCCTTAATCCAAAGTTGCTCAACATCTAACCTTTAAGGGAACGTGTCGTGCTGCCGTGTGTCCAGATTGATGACAAGGTAGTCATGACCGAGTTTCAATGTGAAATCTAGTAGTGGTGGGGTCCATTATTTATGGGCTTGGTCACCCATTTTCAAGATGTAACCATGGTTGAGTAGATTTTCTCATGACTTGGAGACATGAGGCAAATCAGTTGATCAGGGTTAAAGTTAAGTTATGCCTGAGGACAGAGAAAGGTTAAAGTGTAGACAAGATTGGGAAGATCGTGTGGTAGGTGCAAAGGCTTTCATCAAAGCTACTTGATTTTTAATCATTAAGCGATTACACCTATGTGACATGTGGTGAATTAGATTCTTGTGCCTAGGTAATTAAAGAGGATCAACGACTTTGTTTTAAAGTTGGTAAAGGTTTCAATCCCAATTGTCAGATTCTTTTTCCATGCCACATGTAGCCATTGTAATAGAATTTTAATTATTCAAATGTATTCAAAGAGGGTTTCATAAAATATTAACAGATATTTATTCTCAGAGACATTAATGACCCAACTTGATCTTTTGGGCAGCTCTGCACAGCTGTTGAAGACCGAACAGATGGAAATCTAATATATGGGGATGCATTTATATCCATACTTAATAGAAAGAGTTTTATAATCAGAAGTGAATGCATACAGAGCCACCTGGTTATTTTCTACATTTATGGAGCTACTTTCAGAGTTGTGCCATGAAAATTCTTTCCTTTCAGAGTACAAGACTCACATCCATGGATTGAAGAATTAATTGTAGATTAGATTGCATAGATTGATGAGATGATTCTAGGTTTTCAATTTGACATCAGAATTGAATTTTATATTTGATTGGTTGTAAACCCTAACCCTAAATAGTCTAAAGCTTGTAGCATTATTGTTCCTATAAAATAATATTCAAGAGCATTTAGAAAGGGCTGGAGAATTGGTAAAGTAGAAAGCATTAGGCTAATACTTGTTTCTAGTCTAGGAGATAGTAGATGTATTGTAGATTTGTGTCAAGATTGAATAGAAAGCTGATGATCTTTTGCATATTGTCTTATTGCATATTTCCTTGTCATATTGATTCAGGAACTAGCTTCGTCATACTTAATATGAGTTGTTTCAAATTTGTGTCTCTCCTATATGTTATTTGTTGAGTTGTAAGTTTTTTGGCTTACTATGTGAGTTTTTCTTATGCATGTGTATTTCATTGGTATTTTATTGAGAATAAAACTAAAATTATTTGAGTACTACATTAATTCAATCTAGATATCTATGTAAGGATCCTGTAGTGAGAAATTTGATATTTTTTATGTTTATGGCTTTGAATCCTAGCCTTTAAGGTGTTCCAATTTTAGTATTGTATGTAGGCTTTAGCCCAATGGATAAGGTGCAATGCCCCACCAGGGAACCCAGAAGAACTACCCTAAACTTGACACTGAGTTAACAAGATAATTTTTTTAAAAAATATTTACAAACAATAATGATAACAATGCGGAAGCAATGAAATGAGATACATGACATACACATAAGAACAACTCATACATAGATACCAATCCTCGAGGGTTCCTTGACGTAGAATCACTTAAGAAAGATAATCTATGAATAACAACTATAAAGAACTAACACAAAGGATACATCAAATGAATCCAACAATATACATCTCAAAACTCACATCCTGTGCACATGTCATAGGGTATGTAGTAATCACTCTAATACAAGCATGATACAAAAACTAATACAGGTATCACATCTGATACACTATTACAAGATTACAACTGATATGATAAGATCAAAACCTCCTAGATAAACATGAAGAATACAACACAATACATCCTCCAAAGGATGTCAACCAATAAACACATATGGTTACAAATATACATCTCATGAAACTATACAAGTCTCCAAAAGAATCAAAAGATATAACTGCAAAAAGGATCATCCAAGCAAGAAGAAGAACCGTCAGATCTCAATGGTAATAAGAATCACTACCACCTGACCGCGTGGAACCAAAGGTCCACTCCCACCATGCTGAGGAGATAATAACAGGCCCACACACACGGGTATACAACATGAAGACAATCAAAGGCATACAAGCCATCATAAAGAAACACATAGGAAGACCCTATAAGCTTTTTGATCACAATGAGAAAGACTAAAGCAAAAGAACAAGGATGGAAAGATCAAGACAACTGGAAATCCAAGATAAAAGCACATGTACACCATCCAAAGATAAAGGAACATACATAAGATATCTAAAACACCAACATAAACCAAATACTGAATCCAAAAGCCAAATGTCAAAGACAACCATAAAAGGGTACAACAGGACCTATGGAGGAGAATTAGGCTACATGCTATGGGAGTGTCATCATATGGTCGTATACTTGAGTTACCTAGGACTGGTCTCTATGGACCCCAGATCCTCAAGTATCATCTAGTTGAGTTTACCCTGGTCTGGTCACTCTGGACCCCAAACGCTCAACATGCTAACTAATCTTGTATTTAATGTAATCCCCAAGTTTTATTATTAAGTTATCACTTATTATACAACTTACAATAGGTCACCCTAGACTAGCCTCTTTGGGCCCCGGAGTCCTATTGCAAGTCACTCCCCTAAGATGTACCTAACTAACCATCCCCTAAGCTCAAGGTAAAATATCATACCATAGATCTCATAAACTGGTTCCTACCCATATAGGAACTACTGGTTCTCACTAACCATATGAGTCATTCTCAAGGATCACATATCCTAAGTATAGATGTACCAGGTATAGGGAAGACAATCGAATAGACATAAAAATCAGAGCCTTTGAAACAAGCATACATAAATAGATCATTACCAGTAGTTCTAGATTTCATAATTAAATTAGTCAAATAACTCTATTGAAAATAAGACTCCATCAAAATTCGTACTCTTAATCTAACAATGATCACCAACCCAAATGAATCCCCAAACTAAAACCATCTGAAATCCCTAATCCAGAAATAATGTATTTGATGTCCTATTAGACTTAATTACAAAATCCTCCATTAAAATATCAATCTCCCCTAGAACTTCTCATGTTTATTTAATAAATATCCTCAACTATAATAGCCTCTTTGACTTAATTATGATTAGGAAACAAATAATATCTTTAAATATTATTTAGCTTATTTATTTAAATAACACCAGCAATCTTATATCACAAATATATTAATTAAATTTCTTTTTAATTAATATACTAACAAAATAAGCCAACTTTAAATACATATTAAATAAAATAACTTAACTATATATTTAAATTTTATTTAATAAATTTAAAACATAATAAATGAATTTAAATATAATAAATAAATTAGTAAATAAAATTAAACATAATATATAGAAAAAAACATAAATTAAAAAATAGGGGGGGGGTCTGATCGGCCCCCACCCTCCTAACCCTACGACACTCGTTACAGAGGCCGGCCACTGGCAGACCTCTGCCGTCGGCAGCAGGTGCTCTCCCAGTTATGGCAGACCCTGCCCCACCGGCGGTGAGGCTGCCGTGCGTGGCAGCCAGTGGGGACGGGATTTGAGGTCTTGCCACCCACTGCAAACAATAAGGAAATTTTTTTTCCTTTAATATTTTTTTTTTAATTATTGTTTCAAAATAAAACAAACACTTTATCTTTATTAATATATTTTTTTTCTTTAATCTTTTTATTAAACAAACTCCTGTTTAATTTGTTTATTCATATATATTTTTTAAATTTTACTGGTGAATATAACTAAGAAAGACTGTAATATTAAAATAACAAGCTGCTATTTTCTTTAATCATTAATTTTCTCTTCCAAATAATAATAAATTAATCACACCATGCCTTTGCACTAGTAGAGATATAGTAATTTTTTTTTTTTAAACAAAGAGTTCTAAAGGAAGGAGTAAGATTTTTATGCCACATGAAAATTGATAACAAGGAGGGTTCCAAAACAATTCATTGATCTTTCAAGGAGGGTTTTGTTTTCTTTTAACATGAAATTAACTCCATTATCATGGCTTTCTTGCAGATCTGGACCTAGAATTCAGCCAAGGCCCTAGTAAGGCAAGGTACCTTCTTTCTAAGGTGATTTTCTCACAGATCTGAGGGTTTTAAGGCAATATTCAGCAATCCCAATCAAAGAAGACATTTAAAAAAAATCAAAACCCTAAGGAAAAATTTGAAGACAGATTCATTCCAATTGAAAAACTCTCAATACCCATTTGTACCCAAAGCAATAATTTGAAACCCTTTATGCCCACAAGCATAGATCTGACATGCAAAATTGAATCGAGACACAAAATTGATCTAAGAACCCATTTTTCATCATTTTAATTATTGGAAACACCAAATACACAAACAGAGAAGATCAAGCAAAGGATCCTATTTTTCAGATGCATAGAAGACAGGGATTTGAAAACTAGAATTGAAAAGCTCAAGATCCTACCTTAGTAACAGAAGAGATGATCAAACCCACAAATCCAAGCAAGATGAATTCCAAATCCAAGCAAACCTCCTCAAAATCCCAATCACCTGATTTCTCCTTCTCCCTGATTGAACAACCTTCACAAAGGCCTCCAATACAAAGATATAGATAATCCAAGCAATTAGGTTTTCAAAAAGTGAAACCCTTAAGGGAAAAAAAATTATCTATTTATTAATTAAGATAATTCCTTTATTTTCAATTTCACTTAAAGTATGCAACAGTAACTCAACTTTATAATTAAAAAAAATAAAGTGTTAAATTGAAAATGCATGAGATAATATTTCACTTAAATAAATCAATTAACCATGCAACTTAAGATGATATTCAGTAATTCAACTATGCACAATTAATTACAATTAATTGAATTTAACATTTATTAAATCTCAATTATTTTAATCAAGACTTAATAACTAAATCAATTAATTAAATATAGGCATTTAATTAATATTTAATTATTAGATAGCCGTATATTTCATATATCAATGTTTTAACCCTACTAAAGGTGCAATAATTAACATTAATATTTACCATGAAAATTCATCAAATAAATCAAGCTAAAAGCATCACCAAATCACTTGAAACCCATCCAAATAGATAATCAACTGAAACAAACAATCAACTGAAACAAAAACCCAACACACACAAACAGGCTCATGAATCGTCGTCACTTGACGGTTTCAAACACTAGGGTAGTCAACAAGATTCTTTGTCCATCAATAGGAAAAAATAAGGGTTTAGGGTATGGATTTGGACTTGTATACTATCTCCCCTCTCTTACCATTGAGCTATTGCGATAGGGCACACTCACTCCTGCCAATTCAGGGAAGACGTAGCCTGGTACCTGCAAACCTGTCATCACAAAGACAAGCATACATGCATATAATATAGCAAACAATGGTTAAGACTAGTTTATCACGTGGATCTTGCCAAAGAAAGTAACTACAACTCTGTCCCATACCATATCAAGCACGTCAAACATTAATGTAAAACATATAAATGATCCATGTGCATATAAATCTAGGGTCAGTATTGTCAGAAAACCATAATCAAAATGACATCCTAACATATACATCAACATCATGAAATAACCATAAATCATATGCAAATAGGAGATATAACACTCTAAGCAATGAATCAATAACATACTGAAATGTGATACATAAATGTCCTCTAGTCCATCTGAAATAAACCACACATACATGAAAAGGCCTAAAAGAATTTGGCAATCGAAACTAAAAATCAAACTAAGAGGTGGGTATTACATCCTACTCCCCTAAAACTGGGCTTACTCCTGGAAGCCTACAACAAAGGTAGAGATATGAATCTCTAAACTCAAAACATCAAACCAAGTCACAAAAGACTCAACATGTGGGTCCAATAGGACCGTACTCCGCTCTCTGACTCAAACACTACGATGCAAGCTGAGGACAATTGGCCGCAATGTGACCAAGCTGCCCACAACTATAGAAACCACCTCTACTACCACCTCCTCTAACCGAAGGTGCACTAGACTAAAGAAAACTACCCTCACTACCATCCTGATGTGAACTCTAAACTGACCAATCAGTCCTATTGTGCATACTATGCAACCAGTTGCAATAGTTCCCCGACTGAGAACCACCACTAGTGCCATGAAAGAATCTCTTACCCTGCTGGCTTTGGTTACCCTTTGAAACTGTAGGAGGGTTCCTAAAATTTCCACCTCCTTGAGGTTGATTACCTTTGTAAAAAGGAATAGGTACACCACACTGCACTCCCAACTGACCACCATGGCCCAATGCTAGGTTTGCCTCTGTAAGGGTAGCTTTAATAATCGCCTTTCTGAGGTTTGTAGGCTCAAAGAGTCTAGCTTCCCCAACAATGTGTTTGTTGAGCCCCCTAAAAAAGTGCTAAACCATAAGGGTCGAATACTGACCATAACTAGCATACTAGTTGAGCCCGAAGAATCGACACTCATAATCTACTAGTAACATGGTCAATTGCCTCAAGTTATAGAACTCATCCGTCCTCTGCTGCCTCCACTGATCAGAGAGGAATCACTCTAAAAAATACTCAAGGAATAACTCCCATGTTAGTGTGTCCATATGGAGACCTAACTTCTCCTCCTCTATCGTCCACCATCTCGCTACAGAATTGGAGAGTTGCATTACTGCATACCTAACTTTAGTATTTCTACTAAAGGGATGCATAAAAAAAACCCTCTCTAATATGATAAGCCAAGTCTCAGCTTCCAACCCTTCTCCTTTCCCATCAAAGGGAGTAGGTGGAATTCTCATGAGGTCCCTCATGTGGTTCGCTGCCACAACCTCCGGATCCACTATAACAGTCCTCCTTGGAGGGCTCCTAGATCTCTCCCTCTCTCTCTGCTCTATCTGAGAATGATGAGAACCATCCTTCTCCACGTTAACTTGCTCAGGAAGATGACTTAATATCACCTTCAACATCTGCCTAGCGTCTGGCTCAACAGACTCATCCCAATGCTCATCCCTATTGTGTTGATGAGCACTATCCTGACTGACATTCGGGGAAGGACTGTGATTCCTACCCCTACCAAGGCCATCAACACATCCTCTACCATGACCTCTAGCAGCCCTAGATTAAGGCATGATTCATGAATCAACCAAAGAACCAAACCACAACTCACAACCAACACCAAATCTAATAACATCAAAATAAATCAGATAATCACAAAGAATTGGTTTTAAATATATCAGAGTTTTATGTCTATGTTTTTTTCAATGTTTTAAAATCAAAAGACAACTAATGGGCATACAAATTCCCAGAGCTCCCAGTGTAGAAACATGGGCTATGATACCAAGTGTAATGCCCCGCCAGGGAACCCAGGAGAACTAACCTAAACTTGACACTGAGTTAACGGGATAATTTTTTTTTAAATGTTTACAAACAATAATGATAACAATGTGGAAGCAATGAAATGAGATACATGACATACACATAAGAACAACTTATACATAGATACCAATCCTCGAGGGTTCCTTGACATAGAATCATTTAAGCAAGATAATCTATGAATAACAACTATAAAGAACTAACACAAAGGATACATCAAATGAATCCAATAATATACTTCTCAAAACTCACATCCTCTGCACATGTTGCAAGGTATGTAGTAATCACTCTAATACAAGCATGATACAACAACTAATACAGGTATCACATCCGATACACTATTACAAGATTACAACTGATATGATAAGATCAAAACCTCCTAGATAAACATGAAGAATACAACACAATACATCCTCCAAAGGATGTCAACCAATAGACACATATGGTTACAAATATACATCTCATGAAACTGTACAAGTCTCCAAAAGAATCAAAAGATATAACTACAACAAGGATCATCCAAGCAAGAAGAAGAACCGTCAGATCTCAATGGTAATAAGAATCACTACCACCCGACCGTGTGGAACCAAAGATCCACTCCCACCGTGCTGAGGAGATAATAACTGGCCCACACACATGAGTATACAACATGAAGACAATCAAAGGCATACAAGCCATCATAAAGAAACACATAGGAAGATCCTAGAAGCTTTCTGATCATAACAAGAAAGACTAAAGCAAAAGCACAGGGATGGAAAGATCAAGACAACTGGAAATCCAAGATCAAAGCACATGTACACCATCCAAAGATAAAGGAACATACATAAGATATCTAAAACACCAACATAAACCAAATGCTGAATCCAAAAGGCAAATGTCAAAGATACAACCATAAAAGGGTACAATAGGACCTATGGAGGAGACTTAGGCTACATGCTATGGGAGTGTCATCATATGGTCATATACTCGAGTTACCAGGACTGGTCTCTATGGACCCCAGACCCTCAAGCATCATCTAGTTGAGTTTACCCTGGTCTGGTCACTCTGGACCCCAGACGCTCAACATGCTAACTAATCTTGTATTTAATGTAATCCCTAAGTTTTATTATTAAGTTATCACTTATTATACAACTTACAATAGGTCACCCTGGACTAGCCTCTTTGGGCCCCAAAATCCTATTGTAAGCCACTCCCCTAAGATGAACCTAAATAACCATCCCCTAAGCTCAAGGTCAAATATCATACCATAGATCTCATAAATTGGTTCCTACCCATATAGGAACTACTGGTTCTCACTAATCATATGAGTCATTCTCAAGGATCACATATCGTAAGTATAGATGTACTAGGTATAGGGAAGACAATTGAACATATATAACAAATAGAGCCTTTGAAAAAAGCATATAGAAATAGATCATTACTAGTAATTCCAGATTTCATAATTAAATCAGTCAAATAACTCTATTGAAAATAAGACTGCATCAAAAGTCGTACTCTTAATCTAACAATTATCATTAACGCAAAACAATCCCCAAACTAAAACCATCTGAAATCACTAATCCAGAAATAATGTATTTGACGTCCTATTAGACTTAATTAAAAAATCCTCCATTAAAATATCAATCTCCCCTAGCACTTCTCATGTTTATTTAATAAATATCCTCAACTATAATAGCCTCTTTGACTTAATTATGATTAGGAAACAAATAATATCTTTAAATATTATTTAGTTTATTTATTTAAATAACACTAGGAATCTTATATCACAAATATATTAATTAAATTTCTTTTTAATTAATATACTAACAAAATAAACCAACTTTACATACATATTAAATAAAATAACTTAACTATATATTTAAATTTTATTTAATAAATTTAAAACATAATTAATGGATTTAAACATAATAAATAAATTAGTAAATAAAATTAAACATAATATATAAAAAATAATATAAATTAAATAATAGGGGGGGTCTGATCAGCCCCCACCCTCCTAACCCTATGACATTCATTACAGAGGCCGGCCACTGGCAGACCTCTACCGTCGGCAGCAGGTGCTCTGCCAGTTACGACAAACCCTGCCCCGCCGGCGGTGAGGCTACTGTGCGTGGCAGCCAGTGGGGACGGGATTTGAGGGCCCGCCACCCACTGCAAACAATAAGGAAATTTTATTTTTCCTTTTATAAATTTTTTTTTAATTATTGTTTCAAAATAAAACAAACACTTTATCTTTATTAATATATTTTTTTTCTTTAATCTTTTTATTAAACAAACTCCTCTTTAATTTGTTTATTCATATATTTTTTTTTAATTTTACTGGTGAATATAACTAAGACAGACTATAATATTAAAACAGCAAGCTGCTATTTTCTTTAATCATTAATTTTCTCTTCTAAATAATAATAAATTAATCACACCATGCCTTTGCACTAGTAGAGTTATAGTAATTTTTTTTTTTAAAACATAGAGTTCTAAATGAAGGAGTAAGATTTTTATGCCACATGAAAATTGATAACAACAAGGAGGGTTCCAAAACAATTCATTAATCTTTCAAGGAGGGTTTTGTTTTCTTTTAACATGCAATTAACTCCATTATCATGGCTTTCTTGTAGATCTAGACCTAGAATTCAGCCAAGGCCCTAGTAAGGCAAGGTACCTTCTTTCTAAGGTGATTTGCTCACACATCTGAGGGTTTGAAGGCAATATTCAGCAATCCCAATCAAAGAAGACATTTTTAACAAATCAAAACCCTAAGGAAAAATTTGAAGATAGATTCATTCCAATTGAAAAACTCTCAATACCCATTTGTACCTAAAGCAATAATTTGAAACCCTTTATGCACACAAGCATAGATCTGACATGTAAACATGAATCGAGACACAAAATTGATCTAAGAATCCATTTTTCATCATTTTAATTGATGGGAACACCAAATACACAAACAGAGAAGATCAAGCAAAGGATCCTAGTTTTCAGATGCATAGAAGACAGGTATCTGAAAACTAGAATTGAAAAGCTCAAGATCCTACCTTAGTAACAGAAGAGATGATCAAACCCACAAATCCAAGCAAGATGAATTCCAAATCCAAGCAAACCTCCTCAAAATCTCAATCACCTGATTTCTCCTTCTCCCTGATTGAACAAACTTCACAAAGGCCTCCAATACAAACATATAGAATATCCAAGCAATTAGGTTTTCAAAAAGTGAAACCCTAAAAGGAAAATAAATTATCTAATTATTAATTAAGATATTCCTTTATTTTCAATTTCACTTAAAGTATGCAACAGTAACTCAACTTTATAATTTAAAAAAACAAAGTGTTAAATTGAAAATGCATGAGATAATATTTCACTTAAATAAATCAATTAACCATGCAACTTAAGATGATATTCAGTAATTCAACTATGCACAATTAATTACAATTAATTAAATTTTATATTAATTAAATCTCAATTATTTTAATCAAGACTTAATAATTAAATCAATTAATTAAATATAGGCATTTAATTAATATTTAATTATTAAATAGCCATATATTTCATATATGAATGTTTTAACCCTACTACAGGTGCAATAATTAACATTAATATTTACCATGAAAATTTATCAAATAAATCAAGCTAAAAGCATCACCAAATCACCTGAAACCCATCCAAACAGATAATCAACTGAAACAGACAATCAACTGAAACAGAAACCCAACACACACAAACAGGCTCATGAATCTACGCCACTTGATGGATTCAAACACTAGGGTAGTCAATCAGATTCTTTGTCCATCAATAAGACAAAATAAGGGTTTAGGGTATGGATTTGGACCTATATACTATCTCCCCTCTCTTACCATTAAGATATTGCGATAGGGCATGCTCACTCCTGCCAATTCAGGGAAGACATAGCTTGGTACCTGCAAACCTATCATCACAAAGACTAGCATACATGCATATAATATAGAAAACAATGGTTGATACTAGTTTATCATGTGGATCTCACAGAAGCAAGTAATTATGACTCTATCCCATACCATATCAAGCACGAAAAACAGTAATGTAAAACATATAAATGATCCATGTGCATATAAATCTAGGGTCAGTATTGTCAGAAAACCATAATCGAAATGACATGCTAACATATACATCAACATCATGAAATAACCATAAATCATATGCAAATAGGAGATATAACACTCTAAGCAATGAATCAATAACATACTGAAATGTGATACATAAATATCCTCTAGTCCATCTGAAATAAACCACACATACATGAAAAGGCCTAAAAGAATTCGGCAACCAAAACTGAAAAGAAAACTAAGAGGTGGGTATTACATCCTCATCCCCTAAAATGAGGCTTACTCTTGGAAGCCTACAAAAAAGGTAGAGATATGAATCTTTAAACTCAAAACATCAAACTGAATCACAAAAGACTCAACATGTGGGTCCCATAAGACCCTACTCTGGTCTCTGATGAGAACACTGCGATGCAAGCTGATGACAATTGGCCGCAATGTGACCAAGCTGCCCGCAGCTATAGCAACCACCGCTACTACCACCTCCTGTAACCGAAGGTGCACTAGACTGAAGAAAAATGACCTCACTAGCATCCTGATGTGAACTCTAAACTGACTAATCAGTCCTATTGTGCATACTGCGCAACTAGTTGTGATAGTTCCCCAAATGAGAACCACCACTAGTGCCATGAAAGAATCTCTTACCCTGCTGGCTTTGGTTACCCTTCGAAATTGTAGGAGGGTTCCTAAAATTTCTAGCTTCTTGATGTTGATTACCTTTGTAACAAGGAATAGGTACACCAGAATGCACTCCCAACTGACCACCATGGCCCAATGCTAGGTTTGCCTCTGCAAGGGTAGCTTTAATAACCACCTTTCTGAGGTTCATAGGATGAAAGAGTCTAACTTCCCCAACAATGCATTCATTGAGCCCACTAACAAAGTGCTGAACCATAAGGGTCGAATCCTGACCATAACCAACATACTACTTGAGCTTGAAGAATCGACGCTCATACTCTACCACTAACATGGTCAAATGCCTCAAGTTATGGAACTCATCCTCCCTCTGCTGCCTCCACTGATCAGAGAGGAAGCACTCTCGAAAATACTCAAGGAATAACTCCCATTTCACTGTGTCCATATGGAGACCTAACTTCTCCTCCTCTATCTTCCACCATCTCGCTGCAAAATTAGAGAGTTGCATTATTGCATACCTAGCTTTAGTATTGCTACTAAAGGGATGCATAGCAAAAACCCTCTCTAATGTGATAAGCCAAGTCTCAGCTTCCAACCCTTCTCCTTTCCCATCAAAGGGAGTAGGTGGAACTCTCATGAGGTCCCTCATGTGGTTTGCTGCCACAACCTCCGGATCTACTACAACAGTCCTCCTAGATCTCTCCCTCTCTCTCTTCTCTATCTAAGAATGATGAGAAGCATCCTTCTCCACCCTAACTTGCTCAACAAGATGACTTAATATTGCCTTTAACATCTGCCTAGCGTCTGGCTCAACAGACATAGCCCGACGCTCATCCCTATTGTGCTGATGAGCACTGTCCTGAATCACATTCGGGGAAGGAATGTGATTCCTACCCATACCATGACCATCAACACGGCCTCTACCATGACCTCTAGCAGCGCTAGATTTAGGCATGGTTCTTGAATCAACCAGAGAACCAAACCACAACTTAGAACCAACACCAAAACTAATAACATCAAAAGAAATCAGATAATCACAAAGAATTGGTTTTAAATACATCAGAGTTTTATGTCTATATTTGTTTCAATGTTTTAAAATCAAAAGACAACTAATGGGCATACAAATTCTCAGAGCTCCCAGTGTAGAAACATGGGCTCTGATACCAAGTGTAATGCCCCACCAGGGAACCCAGGAGAACTAACCTAAACTTGACACTGAGTTAACAGGATAATTTTTTTTTAAAAATGTTTACAAACAATAATGATAACAATGCGGAAGCAATGAAATGAGATACACAACATACACATAAGAACAACTCATACATAGATACCAATCCTCAAGGGTTCCTTGACGTAGAATCACTTAAGCAAGATAATATATGAATAACAACTATAAAGAACTAACACAAAGGATACATCAAATGAATCCAATAATATACATCTCAAAACTCACATCCTCTGCACATGTTGCAGGGTATGTAGTAATCACTCTAATAAAAGCATGATACAATAACTAATACAGGTATCACATCCGATACACTATTACAAGAATACAAATGATATGATAAGATCAAAACCTCCTAGATAAACATAAAGAATACAAAACAATACATCCTCCAAAGGATGCCAACCAATAAAAACATACGGTTACAAATATACATCTCATGAAACTGTACAAGTCTCCAAAATAATTAGAAGATATAACTGCAACAAGGATCATCCAAGCAAGAAGAAGAACCGTCAGATCTCAATGGTAATAAGAATCACTACCACCCAACCGTGTGCAACCAAAGGTCCACTCCCACCGTGCTGAGGAGATAATAACAGGCCCACACACATGGGTATACAACATGAAGACAATCAAAGACATATAAGCCATCATAAAGAAACACATAGGAAGATCCTAGAAGATTTCTGATCACAATGAGAAAGACTAAAGAAAAAGCACAAGGATGGAAAGATCAAGAAAACTAAAAATCCAAGATCAAAGCACATGTACACCATCCAAAGATAAAGGAACATACATAAGATATCTAAAACACCAACATCAACCAAATACTAAATCCAAAAGCCAAATGTCAAAGACACAACCATAAATGGGTACAACAGGACCTATGGAGGAGACTTAGGCTACATGCTATGGGAGTGTCATCATATGGTCGTATGCTATCCGAGACTGGTCTCTATGAACCCCGGACCCTCAAGCATCATCTAGTTGAGTTTACCCTGGTCTGGTCACTCTGGACCCCGGACGCTCAACATGCTAACTAATCTTGTATTTAATGTAATCCCCAAGTTTTATTATTAAGTTATCACTTATTATACAACTTACAATGGTCACCCTGGACTAGCCTCTTTGGGAACCGGAATCCTATTGCAAGCCACTCCCCTAAGATGTAGCTAACTAACCATCCCCTAAGATCAAGGTCAAATATCATACCATAGATCTCATAAACTGGTTCCTACCCATATAGGAACTACTGGTTCTCACTAACCATATGAGTCATTCTCAAGGATCACATATCCTAAGTATAGACGTACCAGGTATAGGGAAGAAAATCAAACATACATAACAATCAGAGACTTTGAAACAAGCATACAGAAATAGATCATTACCAGTAATTCCAGATTTCACAATTAAATCAGTCAAATAACTCTATTGAAAATAAGACTCCATCAAAAGTCATACTCTTAATCTAACAATGATCACCAACCCAAAATAATCCCCAAACTAAAACAATCTGAAATCCCTAATCCAGAAATAATGTATTTGACGTCCTATTAGACTTAATTACAAAATCCTCCATTAAAATATCAATCTCCCCTAGAACTTCTCATGTTTATTTAATAAATATCCTCAACTATAAGAGCTTATTTGACTTAATTATGATTAGGAAACAAATAATATCTTTAAATATTATTTAGCTTATTTATTTAAATAACACCAGGAATCTTATATCACAAATATATTAATTAAATTTCTTTTTAATTAATATACTAACAAAATAAACCAACTTTAAA